>CAJHQQ010000377.1:0-208704 GCA_905132885.1 Moricandia moricandioides
GAATTTGCATTGGTGTGAATTAAATGTTCGAATTGACACTTCCTTAGTGTCTCTGCTCGGCCGCTTTGTGCTTCCAACATTCACAGCTGGATTTACATTTTTCGACGAAGAAATTACAAAAGGACGATAGTGTCATTTTACTCTATCCGACATAAGTCGGTAAAACAAAAACTTTGGTCTGACTTCTGTAGGCTTTGACTAGTCTTAACTTGTATCAGACTATCAGGTCTCAAAGTCTCAACTATATAGTTCCATCAACTTAGTTGAACTGAGTTTGATGTATTGGTTTATTCGTGTTAGATAATAACGTCACAATTAGATTGTTAGGTCATTAGCCCCTGTAACCGTCACATGGTTATTGGATCCCGATGTACTCTATGTACGTTGGTTCCTTTTCTTTTATTGAGGTTCCATTACCATCATGCATACATGTGAATAATCAGATAATCTTAACCATATGATTGATATTTACTAATCTTCAGTAATCACTCATCTAAGATCCAAAGTTCGAAAGATAACTTTTTACCAAAGCTTTTCCGCATATTGAGTATTGACCATGATGTTGAGAAAAGAGTATTAGTATAATATATATTTATAATATTTGGTTGCTGAAAAAAGTATAATATATAGATTTATAATAATAATAATTGATACTTAAAAGTAAAACATAGTTAAAATATACAATTGTGTATACTTATTTTATGTGAGGAAGTGATAATAATAATTAATAACAGACATTGTTTAACTTTATGGAGTATTTAAAAATACCGGAATCGACCAGAAAATCACATTTCCGGAAAATTCGTAACAACCCCACGTCACTCATTGCCCACTAGTTAAAATCTAGTCTTATCAAATTAGTTAGATTCTGGTTATATATTGTTGAGCCAGTGGGTCAACTTGCATGAGAAATAGCTCCCCTAATATTTTTAGTATATTATTTTGAAACTAACTTTATTTATTTTTATTTAATATTTTTCACTAATCAAGTAGCCATCAGCAGTTTATGATACTTTCACGAGACAAATAGCAATATCGTAGCTACCTTATTTCCTACTTGTTACCATTGTTTATTACTTTTTCTTTACAAAGCTTTATGTATTCATTTCAGTAATTAATAACATGCAGAGAAAGACTAAACAAATTACTATTTTAGGTTATGCTCACTCAAAAGGATATGCTCAATATTGAAAATGAAACCTATTTATCAAACTAACCTAAACATATTATCGTGGAATGTCCAAGCGACATGAAAATATATGTGAATATGAAATGTATTGCACTTGTCCTACAAAGATAGCTGTCCTCTGTTAAATACAAAAGTAAATGTGTTCTAATTAAATTAGGGTTACTTGAACAAATCGTACGGGACATCGAGCTAAACATTCATTACACATAAGATGGACCGGGATATATAATGTATGAAGATCGTCTCATTGCTGTCTTCGAGGAGCTTGTCTTAGAATTTATATGTACCCTTATCATTTGTCTCATCGTCACAGTTGATCTTACTTACATAATGTATATAATACGATACGTGTAAATAAAATTGCAGACAAGTTACTTTTGACCAAAAAGACAATAATTTGTCTGCTAATTACTCGACACTTTGAGTCGTGCGAGGTGGTTCATAATGTACTCCCTCCGTTTTTTTATATTTGACGTTTTAAGGAAAATTTTTTGTTTCAAATTATTTAACGTTTTCAATTTTTTATGTAAAAATTTATTAATAATTAATGTTAGATGACCAATGATATTATAGCTTCTATTTTATTATTGGTTGAATTGTGGTTAAATAAACAATTAATGATGTTTTTGTTTAGAAAATAATAAAAAATTAAATGTTTCTTAATCTGTGTGCATAATCCTAGAACGTCAAATAAAAAAACGGATGAAGTATATTTTATGTATGAACGATCCACGTCGTTCCTTAATTTACAGCTTAACCATACGCGTAAATAATTAAGAAAAGTCTTTCATCTAACATAGTAATAAATCACATCTTGAATTTGTAATCAGACAGAGATATATATATCTATTGTGATAACGATGAACATTTATGTTATACCGCAAGCACTTTTACCAAATTGAAAACTAGATTTATATAACTAAAAATTATAGAAATTATTGGTATTATGAGCATGTTTATGTTACTTCCTCTGTTTTGATATGTATGTTGTTTTAGATAATTTATGTTGTTTTATAGTATAAGATGTTTTATATATTTAGATAACTTTACTTTTATCAAACACTATATAATCAATTGTATTTTTATTATTTTATTTATTATTAAATAAGTTACTTTTAATTACAATTTTACTCAAAAGTAAATTTTACTATATGTGCATCTATGTAATGCATCATACAATATAAAGCATATGAAATATTATTTAATATTTGTGCTTGTGGTTTTCTTGTCTGGTTTCTACTTATATACAAATATCAAGTGGAACTGTTTTTTGAAAATATATTTCGATAAGAACGCTGACGGTAAATGGTAATTTGAGGCTTACGAAGTTACTGTATCTAGATTCTAAATGACATCAATAAACATAATTTTCCTTATTTTCCATTAACGATCTATGCTGCATATTGACATTTTTCACGTTTAATGTCCATAGAAACCGATTAAGCGATATTTTTTTTCTAGTTGTTCTATTTTTAAATTTAATTTTGACCAAATAAACGGAATATAAATATTGTTTGAAATTCTTTTGTAAAATAATGTATTTTGTCTTGGTGTTTTTTTTCCTTATTTGAAACTGTAATTACATCTATGTCCTATACAATCATGCATTGCATGACTAAACTATCCTTAATAAAGATACAACGGATTCCTTCGTTTTAGTACAATTTATTACGGAATTTTATTTGCAAATAGATAGTGACAAGGAAAAAAAGGAAGTAAATAATGAGATAATTTGTATAAGTGGAAGTGAGAGCAAATGATTACTCTGGAGACGGTGCATTCCATAAGAGTATTGATGTGGAAGTTAATATGTGTGGGTTTATAGACAGAAGAAAACGAAAGGAGAGAGAGAGAGAGAGAGAGAGAGAGAGAGAGAGAGAGAGAGAGAGAGAGAGAGAGAGAGAGAGAGAGAGAGAGAGAGAGAGAGAGAGAAACCATAATGAGTTAACGCAGACATAGCCGCCATTTCCACTTCTCACTCCCACTTACAACTCTTCCTTTTGGGCAAGTTTTCGACATCAATGCTCGTCTTAATCACCATTAATCTCTCTACTCATCATTATTACATTGAAAGCCCACTATTTTTCAAAATACTGCTACTCCGTTTATACCTCGTGGAGGGAAAAAGACATTTAATGTCTCTAATTATTAGATATTTAAATACATATTTACGTTTATTACATAACTGGATTTCACATCGTATCGTACCTCTACATATTCATTTCAATAACCTTTTGTAGTAAATGGAATGTATTTTCTCCTTCTTATTTGAAACCGTAGTTACATACATACTAGAATAAACCAAATCATCGATGCATGGCAAAATATACGGCTTATATAATACTGAAAATAGATTTTAAAAATATATGCACCATACACCATAATTATTTTTAAACGTTTTTGTTTTGGTGATGGTGACGTATTAACGACAGTAATTCATAATTGGTGTAATCGGCTATTGAATTACATGTAATTTTTAAAGAAAAATTGGTGGTTGATTTATTAATAATATTCCCTATTCCGCTGGAAATTAAAAGAAGGCGTTTCAAATGGGTACTGTATAAACAATACATAGGATTTGTGAAAACTTTAAACCTCTTTCAATCATGAACTACTCGCCTTCCCCAACTTTTAAACCTCATCATAAATAAATAAAAAGATAGCCGTTTTTTTTTTTAGTAAGTCTTTTTCGATTTCCTTTTAAATCCAGATCCTATCAACTCTTATAGCTTCTCTGTTCATTACTTATACCTCACGTTATATACATATATAGCTTCTATAAATGCTTCTCTTCCTCTCGTATAATCTTCCCTCACTTCTCTCAAACTCTGTCTACTTCATCTAATCCTTTTCTCTGTTCTCTCTCTCTAAACAAAGCAAACATGACGGTGGTTAGAGAGTACGACCCGAGCAGAGACTTAGCCGGTGTGGAAAACGTGGAGAGACGTTGCGAGGTCGGTCCAAGTGGCAAGCTTTCCCTCTTCACCGACCTTTTGGGTGATCCCATTTGTAGGATCAGACATTCACCTTCTTTTCTTATGTTGGTAATATTACTAACCTTCCAATATGTTTTTTCTCACTTCTTCTTCTTCCTCCTCTGCTTTCTGAAGCTTAAGAATAATATGTTTTCCATGATGGCTTCTCCTAATCTAAAAAATCCATTTCCATCAATAGGATTTTATATTTTAATTCAAGTTTATTCTTGGCTCTTGATAAGATCAAAAGGCTCATCATTTATATTTTCTGAACCAAGTCTATTGAGTTAGCTAACTCATAAAGTTTATAAACTTTTCGAAAATATTAATAACGGATTTTTTTTTAATATGGCTGTAACAGGTGGCTGAGATGGGTACGGAGAAGAAGGAGATAGTGGGCATGATTAGAGGTTGCATCAAAACCGTTACATGTGGCAAAAAACTAGATTTAAATCACAAGTCCCAAAACGACACCGTTAAACCACTTTACACTAAACTCGCCTACGTGTTGGGCCTCCGTGTCTCTCCTTCTCATAGGTAACGTTCCGTTACTCCCACTAATCACGCATGTAAAGTGATTAAGGAAGGTAATTAAAACTAATCATTTAACTCTTTGATTATGCAGGAGGCAAGGGATAGGGTTTAAGCTCGTGAAGATGATGGAGTCATGGTTCATGCAGAACGGTGCAGAATATTCGTATATAGCGACTGAAAACGAAAACCAAGCTTCGGTTAATCTTTTCACCGGGAAATGCGGTTACTCCGAGTTTCGTAAACCGTCGATTTTGGTCAATCCGGTTTACGCACACAAAGTCAACGTCTCACGTCGTGTCACAGTTATTAAATTGGACCCGGTCGATGCAGAGTCGTTGTACCGACTCCGGTTCAGCACAACAGAGTTTTTCCCGCGAGATATTGATTCGGTGCTGAATAACAAACTCTCTCTCGGGACTTTCGTCGCGGTGCCACGTGGCAGCTGTTACGGATCCGGGTCTGGATCATGGCCCGGTTCGGCTAAGTTCCTTGAGTACCCGCCCGAGTCATGGGCCGTGTTGAGTGTTTGGAACTGCAAAGACTCGTTTCTGTTAGAGGTTCGTGGTGCGTCGCGGTTAAGGCGTGTGGTGGCTAAAACGTCTCGTGTGGTTGATAAAACGCTGCCGTTTTTAAAACTCCCTTCTATACCTTCGGTTTTTAAACCGTTTGGGCTTCATTTTATGTACGGGATTGGAGGGGAAGGTTCACGTGCGGCGAAGATGGTGAAGTCTCTGTGCGGACACGCTCACAATCTTGCGAAGGAAGGAGGTTGCGGCGTTTTGGCGACGGAAGTGGCCGGGGAAGAGCCGTTGCGGCGAGGGATACCACACTGGAAAGTGTTGTCGTGCGAAGTGGATCTTTGGTGCATTAAACGACTTGGAGAAGACTACAGTGACGGCGCTCTTGGTGATTGGACCAAATCACCACCTGGCGCTTCTATATTTGTGGACCCTAGGGAGTTTTAATGTCTTTTTATATGCTTAATAATAGTTTTATTAACCTGCATGTCATGTTAGGAATTGATCTCTAAAACTCTTTTAAGATCTCTTGTTAGGTCTTTTTAGTTTTGTTTTTGTTGGTGTCAAAGTAGTGGTAAGAGGCAATATCTCCTACTTTTGGGTTTGTGTCTTCTTGTCTTGTAAATGGATCCAGCTTTTTAAGATTTTTTCCCTGGCTATGTTAAAATACCGACCTAGTTTTATTTCTAATTATATAGAGAACTACCATGAACGCTTTAATACGTAGAATGAAGTAGTTATATTATGTAAGACTATGTACAATGATTTTAATATTTATTTCATTTTAAATATCTTCTTTTAATATTTTATATCATCTTCTCTCTTTTCCACCTAATTTATTCAACACTCACTTCATTTTTAACATTTATAATAATTTGTTTAAAAACATTTCAACACCCTATCCCACCACACTACTTTTAATTTATATTTGTATCTTTTACAATATAATAACTACAAATTAATAATATTTTTGATTGTAATTGACTTAAAAACTAAAATAACATAATTTTCTAAATTTTATTTCATTTATATACTTACCTTACTTTGAAAAATATAGTAAAATTAATTTTACTAAAACAATTGTGATTCATTTAATAAAAATACTTAAAACACATAGGTTTGTTGCAAAACTTCAACACCTTCATTGGAAAATGTTTAACAGTTGAAAACAAGATTCAACACTCCCTCAATGGAGGGGAGGGGGTAATCTTCATCATCTTGCAGGCAAAATAACAATCATGATAGTAGAATAATATGAATGTACAGAATGTTTTACCAATAATGATAAGATTACCACTATTGTCACATAACCTGTAAAAGTGCGTTTTAGATTCCACGTTTTAAGATAATCTTACCAAACCATTATTTATATACACTTTATGAATACCCACTAGAAAATCCCATTGAGACTAATTTTTAGAGTAAATAAAGTATAATATGATGTATACTAGTTTAGTTGTTCTTTTTAGGTGGGATTTGGTTCTTAGTACTTTGCTAATTCGAGATTGATCATTGATGAATACTGGAGGATAAAAAAAACTTTTGATATCGCAAGTCTTACGTGTAAATAACATGAATATCAATGTCATGGACCACGCCTTTTCTCCATTCAATGGTCCCAAAGATGTTTAAACTGATAGATTTATATGTTTCTTTTGTTGGCTTTCAGTAGTATGATTGAAACCTTTGAATCGGGTTTTTAGAACGTGTCTCTGTCCAAAAGAGGTATTGTCGACTTGTGAGCACCGAACAAGTCAGGGATAGTTTATACTATAAGGTCCTGTTCATCGCATCATAAGACATGTGGAGATAACTAACTACTTTATGTTTGTGGATTATATTTTAGTATAAAGATTGTCACATACGTGCGTATGTTGACCGGAGGTTTGGTTTTTAGCTGTTGTGAGTTTACTTCATTTAGCATTTCTTGGCAATATATGTAAGGATGTTTTGATGGTTAATCGGATCCCATGTTATTTGGCTCTAATGGAACATGCATGCAGATTGCTTTTTCCTTCTTGCTAAATATGCAGATTAGTATGCTTTTTCTCAATTGCAGTCTCACTGATTAATTAATAGAATCAAATGTATAGTTCTTTGACAAATACAAACTAAAAGCCAAAACTATATATAAGTTAGATGGTTTTGACATAGGCGTAGATATGACAGATTTTATCATATATATACAAATATATCTTGAATTTAATTTTTGAAACCTAGGGACCAAGTATGTATTTTCTTAAAGATTCTTAAGGGTAAGTCTTCACCAGGTTCTCAAGTAGAAGATCAGAATTATATTATACAGAAGTGACGTGAGGCCACAAAAGCACTAGAGAGAGGGAGAGAGGGAGAGAGAGAGAGAGAGAGTTACGAGTACTTTGTGCAACACCCAAACATCTCATTCACATATATCCCCCACAAAAACATGGCCGCGCGATATTTATTCGAAGGGGATATTCATTACGCGAGTGCGTCCGAAAGGAAAATGATAGTACCATTAGTGAACCTACATAAATATTTTGTCTTTTAAAATAAAAGAAAGAAAGCGACAAAGAAGATTTTCAGTATAATGGCAGTGGCGAAGTAAATTAGAAGTATCATTTTTTTGTCGGTCTAACTTCTCTACTTCAAGAGTACGTTCTGATCTTCAATTAATTTTCTAATTGAGTGTTTTTAACTAGAAATTTTAGGTGATTATATTAAAAATAACAAATTAATTTTTATTCAAATGTGATTTAAAAAAAAATTATAACCCAGTATTATTTAACTTTCATTTCATTAAACACTCGTAAATCCACTACTATTGAACAAAATTTAAGTTGAAAAATATAAAATGGTTTACATTTTTTTAAAGTATTTGTGAAGATTTTTTTAATTATAAAAATAAAAATATAAATCTCAAAATTTTAGATAAAATGATAGAATAATTTAACAAAAAGAGGTGATTTCCGTTATTTGACATTAGTGGATTGAGAACCGTAAGGGTTTTTGCGCACTAACTGCTTGATGAATTGTCCAAGTCAGTGATTGTTTCTTTTCCTGGAACCACCACTGGTAACAAAAGCTGCAACTGGATTTTCAATTTTTGGAATAGAATAATGTGAAATACTTTATTTTTTCATTTGATAGGTCTTTAATTGTTTATATAAAATAGAATGTTTTTCAATTAATTTTAAATAAACAAATTTCAAAAGAAATAATTTGATTAAAATTTTAAATAAATTGAATATTGGGGTTTTAGTAACAAAACCCATCAACTAAAAATGATCATAAAATAATCTTTCAACTAAAAATTTAATAAAAAAAATCTTAAACTTTAATTTCGTTAAAGTATGTTACACCCTTTCTAAAATTTCATATTTGAATGTGACATACATTAACAAAATTAAAATTGAAGATTTGTAATGTTAATATCTTAGTTGAAATTATTTTTTTCGATCCAAAAATAGTTAAAAAGTTTTATAACCAAAAATCATTTAATGTTTTAAAACACTTACTATTTTGTTTTGGAGAACATGTAAACCGATCACGAGGTCACAGATCAACAGCGTTCTCACTTGCAAGAAAGCTCAATCATTTACGAGCATGGACATGCAACATACTGGTGATTTGTTAAAGTATATGCATATTTTTTTAGCTTTTCTTTTGTTGCCCATGTTCCGTTTATTTGAAACTTATTTGTTTTTTGATTTGTCAAATAGGCATTTGGAGAATCAGAATTGAGTTTACTCAAGGAAGCTCATAAGACCATGTCACAGACTCACAACAACTCCAAACCACTCATGGTATAATGATCACAAGACACTCTTTTTAAACAAGGTTTGTGATGTAACTAGTGAGTGAAGATTATGATCAAAGAAATATCTGCTACCTATATATCTCATATATGCAATCTATAATTCTGTTATGGAATGAAATATCACATAGTAACATCAATGGCCTGCAAAAAGAAAGGAGAACCTCCAATTATCTTGGTGCTCAAAACATTCTTCACCAATAGTTTCCATCTCTTCTCATCTTTCCTATTCTGTTTCTTCACCCTCTCCTTGAAGTTCCCGCAAAGAGGGACTTTGCATTGCTCCGAGTCGACGCAGATACGTGAATGAAGCTCAATAAGCTGCCACATTCTCTTACAATGGCTGCAACCACCAGGGATTGATCTCAGTTTACAACCCGCCAAATGTTTCAACAACATCTCCAGACCGTTGCACGCTTGAAACCCACAAGAGACATGCGGGTTTTCGATCTTTGTTGGACCAATCTCTCTGCATCCATCTCTACATATGTGAACAAAAGCTTCCATTGCATCATACAGTTGAGCGTATGTCTGTGTCTCTTTCTGTTTCCTGCTTCTTTGCTTCAAGCTCTACACCCACAAAGACAATAACTGAATCAGACAAAAAAAACAGTGAAAGAACAAGACATAAGCTCCAAGATTTGGCTTTTCTTACGTTAAGCTCGTAAGAGAAAGAGCTTAAAAGCTCTTTATGAAGACTAGGATGGCTTTGTTTCATCGCTATCCATCCTTGGGAAGTAGAGACTTCTTCAAAGCTCTTTAGTATCATTCTGTGGCAGAGAAGACCTAGACGAGGAGCATCACAGAGAAGAGCAAGCTGAAACACATCAATCACATTCTCTTTGTTGAGAAAAGTACTTTCGAAGTGCGACTCACACACTCTTTTTAGATGTGGAACCACGTAGACATGTGATAGTACAAGAAGATGCATCGCAAAATCTTCCATGTCTTGTTTCTCGTAGCTGCATGGAAGAAACAAAAAGGGTTTTAGGTTAAAGTATTGTTATATAACCAAAGATGTTATGGTGATTAAGAAGAAGATATATTTACCAAGAAGAGTATAAGAATCTAATGAAAACGCGAACAGCGTCGTGAGGAACGCCAAGGACTGAGATTGATTTGTGATGAGATTTTCTCTTATCTTGCTTCATCATTCCTCTGATTACATCTGAGGCCATTCCCTAATTAATAATAGATTAAAACATATGCTTTATTAACATTAAAATCTTTCATATATATGATTATTCGATTAGAACATGTTTAAAGAACTTACGATGACGTTAGAGTGTGCGTAGATCAAGCCCTTATCATCTGTATGAATCAAAACATCAGCACCATGAGCTTCGTCGAACATACGATCCCATGCATCTCTTGTAGCTTTAGAAGCAAAGCTATTGCATCTTTGTAACGTTGACTTCTTCGTACCGGAGTTTGACTTTACTGGAGGTGGTGGTGATGGTACTCCTGAGGCGTTTCCCGGTGAGATAACGTCGATGTTCTCCATATCTTTTTTGGTTTTTGTTTTCTTCTGTAACAAGTTATAGAAGAAATCGGATTCAGAAAAACTTTATTTAATATAATAAAAGCTAATTATGACAAACATAAAACTAGGATCTAGAGAAACATGTTGATAAATCTGTATAAGAAATAAATAAGACAAGGACTTACAAAATTTTGTTATTGGATTATGATAATGATCAGTTGTTTATCTTCACTTGTAGATCAGATTAGAAGAAAATTATAAAAAGAATGATATTCTTCTATATTCGACACTAACCTATGATTTTATGCTTTGGATTTTTTCAGATCAAAGATAGAAAAAAATTCCGAGAAAAAAACGTTATCTACGGCAGATAAACACAACAGATGCAACGGAGAGAGAGATCGAGGTAATGGCAAAGACCAATTTATAATTCTATCTTGGTCAGATATAATTAAAAAAATAGAGTACTTTATATATTTAATTTGGTTGTTTTAATGGGGAAAACTCGCAAATGTGAACTGTGTAACACGTCGAAATTGGGTCCTACACAGCTGATCCAGTTTCAAATTAATTAAGAGATAAGTACTTGCTGATTCATATCCACATCGGACGAAATTTTCTAAATCACTCACTTTTTTAATTCTAATCCAATTTTACTTTACTTTTTTTGCATATTTCTTTTGTTTTCCTCTCTGTCAAAACTTTATATCCAAGTATTTTAAAAATAAACAAAAAAAAAAATAAAGAAAAATACTTTAATATAGATTTAAAAAAAATTTATCACCCAAAATAACTTTTTAAAAAATAGATTTTATTAAATAATGTAAATACACATTTATACCTTCGATTAACTAACTTAAATTTAGAGTTTAGAATTATAAAGTAAAATTTTAAAAGTAAAATTTAAAATAATTAACAATAGAAAAAATATTTAAAAAAAGTATTTTTTTTGAAGTCTATTGTTGCAACGAAAATTAAAAAAAAAGTCTCTAAAGAATAAATTCAAAAATTGCCTCAAAACATGTATATTGTTGTTTAGTCTAATTTAGTCTAATTAAGTTTCTAGATACACCTGTATATTGTTGTATAGTGGTTCGTGACTACTTGCTTGGAAAAGATACACCTGTGTTTTTCTTAAATTTAATCATCTTAAAAGTTGAACTTTTCAGTTTCCACTTTGTCAAAGACATGTTTTTTTCATTCCCTATCGACATTTTATTGTATTCAATAAAAGTAGACTTCCACCATTTTTTCAGGATAAAAAATAAACTTACAAAAATCTTGACTAAACCATTTCACATGTTGTATTGTTTCTTGCCAATATTACATACTTGCATTATTTACAAAGATGTGAGCTGTGAGCTTCATGACATAGGTACAAACATGCAACAAACACATGGTCAAAACTTTGCACTGAGGATAGGAAGTTGGATAACATGTTTCATTCTGGATGATACGCTGAAGATCTTAGTTGGTGATATATAATTAATTAGTCTCGCCCATTCAATTAGAATAATATTGAAAAATATGAACCGTTCAAATAATTTAAATTAATATGTCAGCTTCATTAAATAAACCTGGTTGTTTTATAAAATTAAACCATACTATAATTTAACATTCAATCAGTATTATAAAAATTAAAGTGTCATATCCTAGTCATGTTTATGACTCTCGAAGATTTCAATAAAAAGAAAATCGTAAGCGGATTTAGGTTATTTGTGGGCCTTTAAAGGCATTTACTTCCATTGTGAAGGCATTTAGTGAGCTTTAAGTGGGCTTTCTTACTGTATATAACTATATATAACAAACTTTTCTTTCATCGTCTCTATATGTGTGTGAGATCTTACTCAGGCCATGATTAACCCGGGTCTCTTAAGGTGGGGTTCTTAACGAAAAATTTGTTTTTTTAATTTTTTTTTTTTTTTTTTTTGCATTTTTCCCGCTAAGAGACGACTCTTATGGTTCTTATTGCGGCCTAATTCTGTATTGGTTTTTAAGGCCTTAAAGATTATGGGCTCTGGTACATATTTGCTTATCTGATTTGCCTACTAGAGAAACCAACTCAACCAAAAATATTCAGTCATTTCTATTAAAACTGATGTTTACTGTTTAGTATGTTTTTTTTTGTCTGCTACTGTTTGGTATATATGTTAGATACAAAATTGTACAATTGAAGAAAAACATTACCTGGTGTCACTTTATATACATTTTCAGAGGGAATGGTCATGTCAAAATTAACTTTTTTGAGTTAGGTTGATTGAGTTGGTCTTAATAATGTGTGATCTTTCTACATCATTTGTTCTATATTGTTCCAATATTGATTATTTATGGTACGAAATTGATTACCTAAAAGTCCCTTTTTACCTTTTATGTGATTGATGGGAGACCTACAGATTTTTATTAAAAATTGTACGATGACAAAATAGTTAAACAAAGAATGAATTTAAACCATCTTAAAAAATCATAAAAATAAGGACTGACCATGCAAAATGATGTATAATACTCCGCTATATGTTAGCGTATATATATATATATATATACATAATAACAAACAAATTCTTAGTGCATAAACATGTTTATATGTTTGACAGATATTAGCGTATGCATAAGTTAAATTTGTCATGTCGGTTGGTGTTAGTCATGCATAAACTCAAAACAAATGCATATATACACTGGCGCATAACCGAACCTATTATATACTCCAGAAAATTAAATAAGCTGGATCTTCGGAAAATGAAGATTAGACGTTTCCTAGAACGCAAGGACAGATTTCGAGAAATGATACAGGAAACTAAACTGCAAAATACGATAGGTTGCGAAGAAGGGGACAACGATGCAGAGCATGGGGTTGCTTCTAATAATTGTAGAAGAAACTCCAAAGAACTTGGTCTACGAGAGATGAGGTGATGCAATTGCCTCGTGACAGGTATATCTACGACATTGTGTGTAGCCTACGCACTAACCTATTCTTGTACATTTATAGTATATTTCATCGCTTTATTCATTATTTGGCCAAAAATTGTAACAAGACGACATGGCATATGTATCTGAATTAGTTAGAAGTTTTGTCACTTAGAAAATATGGTAGAGTTTTGACACCAAATATATATACATATATTTGATAATATACGAGAAAGTATCAGGATTCGCGAGTATGTGTTTTTTTTTATCGTTATTCATTAACAAATATTTTTTGATAACACGACTTATTTTTAGCAAATATTGTTCTATTCAATTCCTTTGGCCTTTTTAAAAACTGATGATTCCTTACGTGTCAATCAAATGATCCAGTTCTAAAGCATGAGATTTGGGATTTTGAAAGAAATTTAACAAATGGCATGAAGCTTGGGGTAGACAATAATGCTTTGTTGCTTTGTTTATATCGAGACAAACGAGAAAATCATGACGAGCCTATGCACTAAGTGCCGTTGGCTAATTAGGGGTTCGCATGTGCATATAACCAAATGAACATATGTATAAAATGAACAAAAAAACACAACTATCTAAGAGAGGATATAGAGAATAATAAAATCATCAGGTGGGAAAATTCAAAGAGAGGACATTGAAAGGTATATATAGAATCTATACGAAAATGGCATGACTTAGTGGAGGTTGTTTTTAATTAGAACAATAGGATTGAAGGAGATGCAAACAAAGAAGCATGCCCTAGATTCCTGAGATAATAATTACACTGTTGTCTATAAAAGGGAATGGAATATGACACATGGGTTGGTTTCTTACGGGTTAATGTGAAAAAAACAAATAAAAATATAAATGAAATGAAATGAGAAAATCTAAAATAGTAAAGAAGTATAAACGAAGAAGAAGAAGAAGAGAGGAAAGGGAAAAATAAAAATAGTGGCAGAGAATGAAGAGAGGTTAGGAGGCAAAGCAAATGTGGAGCTTTGATGATGTTGATGCACGCCGTCAGCTTTTCTTCACGCCTGCTCCCACTCACTCACACCTATAAACATTCTCTCTCTCTTTTATAATTATATTCACATGTCTCTATGTAAATTATATAACCATATATGTATATCTTATATACTCCCTCTCTTTTAATATATATATATATATATATATAAGCAGTTTTAGCTACAATCACTATTATTGAAAAAGTTATTACTCCCTCTGTTTTATTATAAGTGTCACTTTAGATTTTTGCACACGGATTAAGAAAACAATTAATTTTGCATATTTTCTATATAAAAACACAATTATCTATACACCTAACCATATTTCAACCAATAGAAATATAATATGCAGCATAAAATTAATAAATTTTGCATCGAAAGTCGTAAACGACACTTATTTTGTAACAAAAAAACTTCTCTAAAATGACACTTATTCTAAAACGGAGGGAGTACTTTTTAAAAAGTACATCATTTAATCAATTTTTAATTTTACAAATAATAAAAAAAACTAACATTATTTAATTGGTCATACAATATCCTAAAAGTTAAAAAGTGCATTAAAATATGCAAACTACTTATATTGTGAAACATTTTTTTTGCTAAAACTAATTATAATATGAAACATAAAAAGTATGTATTTTACAAAATGTTAATGAAGCCCATGGTGGTTATTTATATTGTTTTGTTGGTCTTCAAGAAACCTTTATATACTTTATAAAAGTTCTTTATGTTGATCGAGAGAAAATATGTCGACGTTAGACGATAGTATTTGTTTTTGAAACTACTACGTAAATAAATCAAATTATAATAGTGATTTCGAACATTACATATTCTTGATAGTTATAGATAACTTAGTCACAGATTAATGTCTAATTTTTATAAAGGATTTTGTGTTCGGATTGGTTGGATTTGGCATTAATTTGTAGGAGTTAAGGACACTTTCTAACTTCCGTTGGTCTGCTATTTTAGGATGTAGAAGTCTTTTATTCACGACTTAGGATGGTACTTGAACAGCTTTGGTTTCATGTATTTGGCCTATATATAAACAAACAGCGTAATAAATACGGCTTTTTGGGAAATTTACGCCGTGTTATATAATTGCACAACGTGTATGTCACTTTCAACCTCTAGGTGTCCAGGATCACAAATTCATATACATATATGCGTAATGAATGATCCACATGAATACAATATTGCATTAGTGAGTGAGAGAGAGAGAGATGTAATAAAAAATGTCGACGAAGAAATAGAACGGAAGGTTACTTTGGTGGATCGATATTAAAAAGATGGAAAAGCCAAAAACCACTAAGCCATTACATGATATCGACCTTCTTATCTTTTTCTTCCTTTTGTAAAACTTCTCTTTAATTTTCTGATTTATTTGTCAGGACTTTTCTTCTTAATGAAGCCTCATCTGACTAATCCATTCCTACGTGAATAAAGAACATATTAAGATATACTGTGGCAAGATTGAAGAAGTGCTAAATCGTAGAAACACTATAAATTTCTAAACATTTTCCGTAGGAAAATAAACAATCAAACTAGTAGGATCGTTATGTACATAGTTAATATTTATTAATCATCTGTTAGGGCTACAGCGAAAAAAAAACATTCTTGATTAGCTAAAAAGAGTAAAAGAATATTGTTTTAATAAGACCCATATCTTCTCTCTCTAATTATGTCTTCACTAAACCCAATTAGATTCAAACAATCTATTCAGTCCAAAAGATAAACATGGGACACCAATTCGATGCAGAATATCATCTTTTGATGCTTCATTCTTTCTTTAAATTACTAGTACTAATTATAAACCACCAAACCCACCAAGAAAAGAAAAGAAAAGAAAAAGATATATATATAACAAAACATGATGCTGATGCAATATACATAACAAAGTATTAAATCTCAGATATTGTGGGTCTCCTTTGTCCTCTATTCATTTTCTTATTCATACCAAAGAGAGAAAAATGGATACTCTCTTTAGGTTAGTCAGTCTCCAACAACAGCAACAATCCGATAGCATTATTACAAATCAGTCTTCGTTAAGCAGAACCTCTACCACCACTAGTGGCTCTCCACAAACTGCTTATCACTACAACCACAACAACTTCCCACCAAACGATCTTGTAGAAGAATGCTACAACATGTTCATGGATGAAGAAGACCTTTCCTCTTCTTCCTCTCATCACAACCATCACCACAATAACAATCCTAATAGCTACTACTCTCCTTTCACTACTCCCACCCAATACCATCCCGCCACCTCACCAACCCCTCCCTCCACCGCAGCCGCAGCTGCCGTGGCCTCACCGTACTCTTCCTCGGGTCCTTCCGCTTTTTCCATCCCTCAAACTCCTCCTTCCTTCGACTTCTCATCCAATGCCAAGTGGGCAGACTCGATCCTCCTCGAAGCCGCACGTGCCTTCTCCGACAAGGACACCGCACGTGCTCAACAAATACTCTGGACGCTCAACGAGCTCTCTTCACCATACGGAGATACCGAGCAGAAACTCGCTTCTTACTTCCTCCAAGCTCTCTTCAACCGTATGACCGCTTCAGGCGAACGATGCTACAAAACCATGGTCACCGCGGCATCCACAGAGAAGACTTGCTCCTTCGAGTCAACGCGCAAGACCGTGCTCAAGTTCCAAGAGGTTAGCCCATGGGCCACGTTTGGACACGCGGCGGCAAATGGAGCGATCTTGGAAGCAGTAGACGGAGAGGCAAAGATCCACATCGTTGACATAAGCTCGACGTTTTGCACTCAATGGCCAACTCTTCTAGAAGCTTTAGCCACGAGATCAGACGACACACCACACCTAAGGCTTACCACAGTAGTGGTGGCTAATAAAGTCGTCAAAGATCAAACGGCGTCGCATAGGATGATGAAAGAGCTAGGAAACCGAATGGAGAAGTTCGCTAGGCTCATGGGAGTTCCTTTTAAATTTAACATTATTCATCACGTTGGAGATTTGTCTGAATTTGATCTCAACGAGCTCGATGTTAAAGCGGACGAGGTCTTGGCCATCAACTGCGTAGGCGCCATGCATGGGATCGCGCCTCGGGGAAACCCTAGAGACGCTGTGATATCTAACTTCCGACGGTTAAGGCCAAGGATTGTGACCATAGTGGAAGAAGAAGCTGATCTTGTCGGAGAAGAACAAGGCTTTCATGATGAGTTCTTGAGATCGTTTGGAGAATGTCTGCGTTGGTTTAGGGTTTGTTTCGAGTCATTGGAAGAGAGTTTTCCGAGGACGAGCAACGAGAGGCTGATGCTTGAACGTGTGGCGGGACGTGCGATAGTTGATTTAGTGGCTTGTGAGCCGTCAGGTTCGACGGAGAGGAGAGAGACGGCGAGGAAGTGGTCGAGGAGGATGAGGAACGGAGGGTTTGGGGCGGTGGGGTATAGTGATGAAGTGGTTGATGACGTCAGAGCTCTGTTGAGGAGGTATAAAGAAGGGGTTTGGTCGATGGTACCATGTTCTGAAGCCGCCGGAATATTCCTTTGTTGGAGAGATCAGCCGGTGGTTTGGGCTAGCGCGTGGAGGCCAACGTAAAAGGGTTAGGGTTTTTATTTGATATATATATGCACGCGCGCTTGTTGGTTAAGATAGTTTCACACGTGTGGGGATGGTTAATGAAGGCTTCGGATTGAGAGTTTACTATTGATGATAATGCGTTCATAATATGAAATTTGCTTTTGGAATAGAGGGTTTCAAGGATTTATATATTCGTGATTTTATTTCTTTTGATATTTTTTTTTTTGCTTTCTTCTTTGAGTTAAGTTTTGTGATTAGTTTGTTTTATGCGAAAGAATATATTTTCTCCTTTATAATGAAGGTATTATTTTTCGTACGCTTGAAGCTCTAACCAATATCCTGCTTTTTTCTTTTTAATATGTGAGCATTTGATATGAATTAGTTACTGTTACATTGAATGATTAAATTAACCGGAATTCATAATGGATATGAACGTATAACGTTAACAGCAGCACTTCAAATTCAACAAGAGTTATTACGAATTGAGGTATATAATTTATTTTTTGGAATAGAGGTATTTCATGTTACTAATACATAGAAGCTTTGTTGATTAAAGAGAGATGGTTCTACTTCTACTTCACTTCATTTTTGTTCTTGTGAAGATATTCCTCTTCATTCCACTCCTGCTTTGGTTGAGGAATCTCTTCGGTGGAATCTCGTGATGTAGTGGCATGCACGCTTCTGAAAATGTATTAGCTATTTTTGATCATTCGTAGACATAAAGAAACTTAAAAGACTAGCGGCAAGCGGCTAGTATTTGATTACAAGCAATGCAAGTAATTTGACGTTTAGGCAACACCTGAATATTGTAATGACTAATGATCAAAGTATTACTTATTAAAAGTTCTTACCGTTCACATTCTGATGCGTGGTATATGTATTGAACAAAATAAAAACAATCAGCGTTCTATACACGCGATTAATTACTCAGAAAGGGATAGCTTATTCATTTGTCGTTCTTGATGTATACCATTTATTTATATTTGCTTTTTAAAAATGCATCTTTCAACTTTTGCTTTATAAAAGAGGTAAAGGGAAGAATCTTCTGTTTGATCCACACATATATACATATATTATGTCTTCAATGGATTACACATGCATATACTTAAGAAAGTTCATGGCCCCTTACCCATCATGTTTTTATTTAGTGAACAGCCCATAAAAAGTAATACAGTAATTGGAATAAATAGTTAGTCCATTGATATATGCTAGCTTTTTGAATTTGAGAAAATAAAAATATGAAAAAGTAATGGGAACTGCTTTTGAGATATGTGGCTGGTTTTACTACAACTCTCTTTCCCTGCATCTTTTGATGAGGCTTTGGCCTCCCCATGTTAATGGTACGATCTTTTAGCTTCGCTTTTTAAGCCAATCCTTTTTAAAAAATCTAGCTTCTTTTGGTCTGTTTTCTTGTTTATAAAGTCATGCAAAAAGCAAATTAATGCAATAAAAAAAACCTTTTTGGGTCCCTTTGTACCACGACTTGACCATTACACATATCTAACTAGAAAATGCTTAAATTGATAGGATTATCTTAATAATCCATGTTGTAAAGGTTAATATTTATTTTTGAAAATGGTAAAGGTTAATTTCTGATGGTCATTTTAAATTATTTTATTTTTTAGTTCACCATTTTAAATTATTTCATTTTTAAGGGGCACTCTTTTTTGAGAACAAGGTGAATATTAGTTGCCTCAGTGTCCTTATATATAAAAACATTCAAATTGAGGGTCCTTGTCTATGCATTACTTCTGTGTATATTGAAATTTAAGTACGAATTTTCCACTTGTTTATCAGTTTAACGTCGAGTTCGAACATGATTTCATTCGCTAAGCAGTCTCTTGCAAGAGTTTTTTTTGCCCATGCATGCATAAATTATCAACTTTTTTTCAGATTGGTTCGGTTTGGTTCATTTTGTTTACTGATGTTATGTTCTCTATCGGCCTTATTAAATGGGCCACATGAAGCCCATACGATTTGACGAGAAAATAAAATGAAATTGGACAGACGCAGAAACCCCTAAGCAAAAACCTCCTCACCGGCGAAGATGCGAGCTCCGATCTCCGGACTGTTGTCAAGATCCATCGGTTTCCTCCACCGTAGTCGTCCTCTAATCTCCGGCACTCGTCCTCTATGCGCCGTCGCGTCTCCCGAGGCTAGGACGAAGAAGCTGGAGCGAATCGCCGACGAGTTGCTCAAACTGAACAGGATCGAGCTTTACGATTACTCGATCCTCTTCAGCCACAAACTGGGTCTCAACCGCTACGGTTCCGCCGTGTCTGCCTCCGCCGGAGATCTCTCCGACGCATCCGCCTCTGGTGAGACGAAAACCGCGGAGAAGACGGCGTTCGATGTGAAGCTGGAGAAGTTCGAAGCGGCGTCGAAGATCAAGGTGATTAAGGAGATCAGAGCGTTCACGGAGCTGGGGTTGAAAGAAGCCAAGGAGCTTGTTGAGAAAGCTCCTGTTGTTGTGAAGACAGGTCTCACTAAGGATGAAGCTGAGAAGATCATGGAGAAGCTCAAAGCGGTTGGTGCTACTGTTGCTTTGGAATGATAATGAATAAAGTTTCATACTTTATAACTCTTATATGATAAGTTCACATTTGATATGTTTTTGAGATGATGACAATGTTATTACAATAATGCTCAGAGTTTTGCTTGATTTGTCTTCTTCCTTGTTCTTGTTTAAATCCTTGAAACTGAAATGCCACTCCTGTCAGGTAGTAACTTCTTCATGTAGTACTTAGATTTTCTAGAGAGGTTGATTCTTTGTCTTCTGGTCTCTGGTATCACCTCGATTGAACATTCTTGAAACCCGCGTCTCACAAACCAATCTGCTGTTCGTGTTGTTAGCAGAAACAGCTTCTCTAACCCCAGTGATGAAGCTTTCTTCTCTATGTAATCTGCAGAAACAGATTGTGTGTGTCAATTGATAACTTGACACAAACGTCTTGAGTTTAGGTTGTTTTACCTAGCAGTTTATCGCCTTGGCCTTGACCTCTGCAATCTGATGCAACCGCAATCGCTGCAACCTCTCCGCATTTGTCTTCAAAGAAGGGAAACAGAGCCGCACAAGCTATGATCTGACCTTCTCTCTCCACAACCACGAATGATTCTAAAGCTCGCAGTAACTGCACTCAAAGGTCAAATCTTTAACGAAAGAGCGATGAAAACACTGAGATGTAGGTAAGAGTTTAACCTCCTCGTCAGTTCTGCGAACAAGAATCCCAGATTCCTCCAAGGGTTTGATGATATGTCTAATGCCTGCAAGATCATCCACTTTGGCATCTCTGGTTCCTTCGTACACATCACTGTGGACAATGCACATAACAGTCAATACAGTCACTGTAAGGATCAATGAAGACCAAAACAAATGTGTATACCTAGCAACCATAGTCCCCATTCCATCTCTTTTGAAAAGTTCGAGCAATAGAACTCCACTTATAGTACCATCCAACAAGTGAACTCTTTTCACCCCACCCTTCAAAGGAAACAAAACTAACCGTCTCAGTAAAAATGGTGGCCATAAGAATCAAGACCGAGGTTTCATTACACACTCACTCTGCAGACAAACGCCGCAGCAGCTAACTCAGAAAGATAACCGTTCAAGCGGCTCAGTCTCTCCTCACCACCGATAGCAAAACCTTGCTCACCAGACCACAATCCGTTCCCGTTCTCAAATCCAACACCGTTCTGAAAGATTGGAGTGTGGTTTCCATTTCCCCAAAACGGTGGTCTTCCGTTACGAGGATAAGTATCCTTACCGTTAGTGTTGTTGGGAGGTTCGTGACAAGTGATACTTCCATCTCCAACAGCTTTTACATAATTAGCAGCAATGTCGCTTTGTTGAGCCCGTTTTCTCACTAACATATCTGCTTCTTGAAGTGTCAAGAAACGAATCAGATGTCCACTCTCATCAAGAATTGGACCGTCCATTATGCATATAAGCTTATCTGCTCCTATAGCTAATGCACAAGCTGTAGCAACCTCATAAGTACTGCCGAAGTAAAAGGTGTGTCAATACTATATACAGAGAAATTTTCAATCTTCTTAAGGTTTAATGGAGACAATGATCAGAAGTAGAGTGAGCATACTTGCAATTTAAGACTTCTCCGGAGCTCGAGTGACCCAAATTCCTCAATAAGACTACAGAACCACCATTAAGCCTCTCACAAATCCGATCTACATCTATCTTCTTGACTTCACCTGTAGCTCCAAAATCAACACCATCAACAACACCTCTTCTCTGCACCATCAACAACAAGATAATCAGTCATAGAAACCGAATATAGTGAGATTCAAAAATCAATGAACAAATCAAGAAAGTAGAAAACCTCACTTTTGCTGCAAAGAAGTTACCAGTATCAACCCTGACACCAATATCATGTAAACGACTACTATCACCATGCCTACGGATATTGCAAATGGAAGGTCCAGGAGATAGTTTGGCCTCAAGCATCACTGATATTGCTCCAGCAGCTTCCTTAGCAGCCTGCAAAGATGCTGCATCCGTTACTCTGTAACGTCCCACGTATGTAGCCTCACGTCCTGCGTAACTCACCCACTTTTAGGCTCCTAATCAAACAATACAATGAGAGACAATATTTATCTATTACTGACCTCTCTCCGACAGAAGCTGATCGATTTGCTCTTGAGTTCCAGGAACCAGAACAAATCTTATGCCCAGATGATGAAGAAACGCTATGTCCTAAACACAAACCACATTGTAAACAACTTCAACTGAGACAAACAGTCGAACACCTTGTGTGCGTCTTTACCATAAATAGTATGAATACCTTTAAAATGGGATCACAGTAAGGGCCGGAAATGATCTCTCCGGAGATAACAACGACGAAGGTGCACCCACGGTGGGCCCATAGATAGGGCCAAGCTTCACGGAACCAACGCACAAACTCTTTGTCGTCCACAGGATGCTCAGCCTCCACATCGCCGCCTGCATTCGCCGCGTAGTCGTACATACTGCATTTGGACGCCAGAGAACCAACCGGTTTAAACCATGGAGAGCTAAACCGGATTTTACTAGGGCTCGGCTTATTGTTCGGTCTGAGAGACGAAGATTCGCTTCTTGTTTGGCGAAATTGGAAAGGAACATAGAAGTTTGAAGAAGAAGCAGAACCCAACAAAGCTCCTCGCTCCATCATCTTTAGGAGAATTCAACTAAAATTTCAAAAGTTGAATTAATCCGGCAGGAGACGGCGGTCTATAGTCGGGGACGGCGGCGGTAGTTAGCTAAACTCTTTTAAATGTCTGGTTGTGATAGTTTGTGAATGTTGTTCGTTCGATTCCGGTTAGTAAATAAAATGAAATTTGGTTAAACCGGTTCGGTCAGTCACTCCCAAACTATAACCAATCTCGGTCTGCATCTGTTTCGGGTTGTGTGCAGTGACAGAATCACCAAAGTGGGCTTTTAGTGGATATTTTGGAGTGCCCTACTGGGCTAAACAAGGAACGTTATAAAACTTCAGAAACCCCCTAGATCCATTTAAATTGCCACTAAGGGCTTTTAAGGAATGTTTTAATGTTAAAATTGCATAAACCCCCTAAGCCCATTTAAAGTGTCACCAAAGTGGGCTTTAATGAATGTTTTAATGTCAAAAATTGAATAAATCCCCTAATGCTTTAGATTAGAGAAACCATATTCTAAATTAGATCTCGAGTTTCTTGTAAATTGTTACTCTTATATTTCCTTACGTTAAAAATAAAATAATTTTTATATAAAGTGATCATGTTCATAAAAAATAAAGAGTGTCAAAGTTATAATCGTCACAATATATATATTTTTAAAAGTTGGGATTACGTACCGACATAAAACTAAAAGGTGGAAGATCACAATCCAAAGAGAACACGAAATATCTCTCGGTTATCCGAATCAGAGTTAAAAAATAATATCCTCACAAGATAGTCCTCCATCTCCATATACGGTAGATATTTCCTAGTGGTGACTTCGACCTGTTATGTCATTCATTTATGCAAATAATTGCATAGACAATTCACTATGTATGTTGAGAAGAAGTCACTATTAATCCTTAATTTTCCTTCAAATTCTCAAGAAAGCATTGCATGATTAATTGTTGATTTGTGTTAGAGAGAATTTTATCTATTACCTTACCTTTTTTCTATAAAATTACAACACCTCTATGTTAATAGAATTTGATTTTCCTCGTACGGCAAATCGTCAAAATTAAATTCTTGAGCCCAAACAATAAAAATAAAAAAATAAAAGGGCCCCACTGCAAAATGCAAACAAAAAAACTAGTGATCCTAATTTGAAAAGATGAAAACACTTCTCGTAATAGCTTTGTGGTGGATTCAGAGCCTCCACCATCGTCGTCATCTTCCTTTACTTTCTTTACTTTCTTTCTCTTTTTCTCGCCTAACATACCAAAACAGGATCTCTCTCTCTCACACACCTTAAGATCTATTTTGATCGACTTTCATTCTCTCCCTCTCGCCAAGTCTTGACGAAATCGAAGAACACCCTTCTGGATTCAGGTAATCTTTTTCTTCTTCTTCTTCCTTCTCTCGATTTCCTTAAAGCCCTTTGTATATTTAAGCTTATTTAGATCAAAAGCACGATCCTTTGGCCTTTGAGTCAGCTCAATCTCCACATTTAACCCCATCTCTCTGCTCCGTGTTCTTCGGAAGTTTCAAGACTTTACCATAAAGTGTTCATCTTTGAATTAGATTTACATCTGTTTTTGGATACAGAACAAATGGGTGGTCATGCAGAGATCAAGGAACGTTTACAACCCAAATCTTCATCTGAAACAACGCACAACGTGAAAGGGAAGAGACTATGGCAGAAGGTGAAGTATCAGCTTGTTGAGTATCACGCATTGCCTGCTTATCTTAGAGACAACGAGTACATCCTTGGTCATTACCGATCCGAATGGCCCATCAAACAGATCCTTCTCAGCATCTTTGCCATCCACAACGAGACCTTAAATGTCTGGACGTAAGTTTAGTTTCAAGCTCTTTCTTGATTTTATTTCCACTTGTTATGAAGATCTTGAATGTGTCTATGTGTGTGCTTGGGATTTTGCAGGCACTTGATTGGGTTTTTCCTGTTTCTAGCACTTACTATATACACAGCTACAAAAGTCCCTAGCGTTGTGGATCTTCACTCTATTCAACATCGTTTACCTGATGTCTTGAGGAAAACAGATCTTCAGAAGCTTCACTCTGACCTCATGTCTCGTCTTCCTTCTAGTCCTTCTACTTGGCATGTCATGGAGCTTCTTTATAACTGTTTGCCTGAACGATTCTCTCATGGCAACTCCACCGATATGTGTGTTCTGGTAAATGAAAATTTATAAAGAACACAATCTTTCTTCCTTATTTTCGCCCATGTTATTCAAATGGATTGCATTTGCAGCATTCTGTGAAGGAAGACCTTGCAAACATGATAGCTCCTTTAATCTTCAGGCCAATTACTCGATGGCCCTTCTATGCATTCCTAGGCGGCGCTATGTTCTGTCTATTAGCAAGCAGCACCTGCCACCTCCTCTCTTGTCACTCAGAGAGAGTCTCTTACATAATGCTCAGGCTTGACTACGCTGGAATCGCAGCTCTGATCGCTACTTCCTTCTACCCTCCTGTCTACTACTCTTTCATGTGTGATCCTTTCTTCTGCAACCTCTACTTAGGATTCATAACAATCTTGGGAATCTCCACAATTCTTGTCTCTCTCTTACCTGTTTTCCAAAGCCCTGAGTTTCGTGTTGTGAGGGCCTCTCTGTTCTTTGGAATGGGATTCTCTGGCGCTGCTCCGATCTTACACAAGCTGATCATCTTTTGGGACCAGCCTGAAGCGCTTCACACAACAGGTTATGAGGTTTTGATGGGTTTGCTTTACGGGTTAGGAGCTTTGGTTTATGCGACTAGGATTCCTGAGAGATGGATGCCTGGTAGGTTTGATATAGCTGGACATAGCCATCAGTTGTTTCATGTTTTGGTGGTTGCTGGTGCCTTCACGCATTATAGAGCAGGGCTTGTGTATCTCAAGTGGAGAGACATTGAAGGATGTTGAATATGAAGGATTTGATGGAATCTTTGATTCCTTTCTTTTTTTTAGCTTCACGAAAAAAGTTGGATTATGTAAAGTCTATGTGTAAGCAAATATTTTTTTAATTTTCCATTGATCATAACCATAACTCTTAACACTAAATGGTTCACTCCATGCATTGCACCATATAAAACCTATGGTGTAGGTGTTACGTGAGGTAAAAGCCAACGTTGGGTTTTTATTTTGGGCTATAATTATAAATATAAAGGCCTAATGCAATACAGGCATAACAACACTATGAAGTACTCGAACATCACAGATTCACATGTGGTGGTCTATTTCATTTTCTATTATCTGGGCCGATGATACAGCCCATGATCGAAGTGCACTCGGAAAAAAGAAGTTATCTCACGAAGAAACAATCCACTTGTAAGTCATAACGATTTTCATAAACAATATTTGACCATATGCATGCATGGACATATATGAAACACGTTGACCGTATAATATATACAAGTGGGCTATAATTAAGTAGAACTCTAATGACGCAGGAAATGACGCCACGCGATAAATCTCAACGAACACTCCACCACAATCACAAACATATATAGAACAAAAGACATTTCTAAAAGCCATAATTAGTGGATTCATAACGTTGCTTTGCATCCTTTAACTCATACGTAAACAACGCACACACATAATAAATTAATAATAATATGTGTTATCTTGAGTTGAAACTGACGTTGAAGACGACAAAAACCTAAAACACTAAAAAACAGATAAAGTTGCTGTTACAAATTCTCCACCGTAATGTAGAAACTATGTGTTGCAATGGTGATATATAATGGTCAATGTCTGATAAATATAATTTAAAGGGGAAGAATGTTGCATGTTAACATCCATTTTCAAATATGACTTAGCGACACATTTAGGTTTTTACCAATTTACAAAGTTGTCGTTTTATGGCTTATAACTTTCCATGCGTAACTGAAATTACGATTTTGATAATTCTATAAAAGATGGATCTTACTTTTTATTAAAGTGTTTGCCCCTCGACTTTAATTAAAGATTTAACTAAACTTTATATAAAATATCACCTAACCCCGCGTAACCTGTATACGTCGGCTTATAGCACATACAAGGGGTGTACGTAATTAAGGACAATTACACACACACATACACATATATATATACAGATTATATAGGCATCAAAACTGATATGTCTTTTCCTCAAGCAAAGAGAAGTTCGTTGATTAACAGAAGGGTAAAGAATAATGTATTCTGAAGGATTCGCAATCGCATATAAATTATTTGAATCCAAGAAACTACATATAAAGATTCTGCACATGCCTAACAATATGTAAAGAAATATTAATGGAATTATATAATTTGCTAGCATTTTTTAATGGGAATTTAGAGACTTGTATTAAATGTAACCCGTTGCTCAACATAATAGCATACATATGTATATGTGCAATGTAATGTTGATTTATATATAACAAAATGAAATTGGGATATTGTTTGAAAAAGCTAATATCTAAAGCTTTTTATTGGACATTAAAGTTTGATTTCACATGAGAGCGAACCAATGACTTATGATGTACAGATTCACATAATCGTATATCGATATATATATTCGATATAAATTAAATTGGAATTATTTAAAAACCTATTACATGAAGTTTTTTATGGGACACTAAAGTTAGATTTCACATGAGACCGAACCAAACATGAGACTGGCTATTTAGAAAAGGTTCGTATGTAATAAATAAGTATATATGTATTTGTTGTCTTCTGTACTTTATCAGATACGTATGAAATGCATGTGGCTGCTGCTCCGCATATACTTTTTAATCCTAAATGAGCTAACTTAAGTTATTCAGTTTTCTGATATAACTATAATAAATGGTTAGTTCAACAATAAAAACATTTGTTGATCGTAAACTTGTAAATGCTTGTGTGATCTATGCTCATATTTCCATCCTCGTTAATTATTTTTGCTTTACAACAAACAACAGAAAGTAGAACATTCGTAAATAAAAGCTATATTATAGGTGTGACACGGAAATTATGAGTGATATGCAGCATTTTAACCATAAAACAATTCAGCCTTAAAATTACTGATCGTCTTTATGTATTATCTTGGTTTTCTTTTATTAATTAAATTATTTTTTAGATTTTTTAACTTATTACAAAATAAATTATCTTGATTCAATTAACAAAAACATTAAATTTTCATATTTCTTGGTTTCTCAATATTTCTACTGAATCAACTAAACCTAAAAATCTAGCTCTAAATGTTCTATATATATTTGGTATATTATTATTAACTTTTCACATTTCTCTGTTTCTTAATATTTTTTTTTCTCAATCACCAACTAAACTTAAAAATATTGTAATTTTCTCTATACTTTGAATTGGCATATTGGTGGTTTATCTTAGAATGTTACCTTGTAGCAAGCAAGTATATGTACTTTTTGGTCGTAGGTTATAGCCTTATAGGGTTCTTTACAGAAATGCATTGGTCTCATATCTCATGCAAAGCACCAGTTGGGTTCAGTTAACTGGAAAGTGTATTCTCTATTTCTTTTCGGTTCAATTAATTTTACTCCACTCTTTGTCAACTTTTTTTTTCTTTTATAGATTGAAATGATGGTTATAGTCCCTCTTCAGTGTCCATCCCGTGTAAAAAGAAATCAAGAAGATTTTTTTTCTTTATCTTTAAAAAAGATGACTAAAACAGTGAACACCAAAAGAGCCAACTCTATCGTGGCTGTCAATATCACAACAACAAGTATATGTTCACAAAACAAATATAGGGGGTGGGGGAGTATAATGCTAAACCCATGCATGCAATGAAAAATGTTCATTAGAGAGAAATAAAAGATTATGATCAAATAAATGGATTGAACTACTTGTGGAATGTTTTTCCTTAATGTATATAATATTTGAAATTAAAGTGTTTGTTGAACATATTTTCCTGCCGACCATTCGAGCCACAATAATTCCAAATAAAATTAGACGAAGTAATCAATTTTCTTTTTTAGTTTAAAAAAAAAGGTTAAGTAATCATTTCAATTTGAAAGGTTTACCTTTTCTAGAAATATAACAAAATATGTCATTCACAATTAGGTCTGTATAGACACTAAAACGTGTAAAATGTGGATTTTTGTTATCTTCATGAGCAAGCTATTACATACATTTGGTTATTTGAAAATTCAAAATTTCGATAAAACAAACAATTGCTATTATGGACCTCAAACGAGAAAGGGTGGCCCACAAAATATTTTATGCTTTTACAAAAGTTGGCTCCAAAAATTAAAATTTCAAGTTTTTAACCCCACCATAGTGCAACATGACTCAAAAGCTGTTTATACGGTATAATATACAGTTGTATACCTTATACGTATTTACGTATATGACTAAAATACCCTTCTTTGTTTGCCCATAAATACCAGTCTCCAACAATGCAATTCTTCCCTTTTCCCCTTCTGATCTCTCATCTCTCTAATAGAAAAAAATAAGTAATTATGTTGTCCACTGTACCGGCATTTTCCTTCCTGGAACCGGGTACGGTTAATCAATTTTCAGATTTCCAAACCGGGTTCACTCCTTGGGAGTGGGACTGCTTTGATCTCTTTTCCGTGAACCAATTGTCTATTGAACCGGCCGTTCCCAGCCCTTGTTATGGTGAATCCGACTCTGGTCTCGTTAGAACTAATTCTGGTTTTGATGATATTAAAACCGGTTCTGATGAATCTTGTGCCGGTTTCATCAAAAACAAACCCGGTTTTGACGACGCCGTCAGTTCACAGGGCCTACTATGCAGTCAAGGAGACAAACCGGACCCGGATGACCCAAAACAATTGACAGCCATCACGAATTCTGATTCCGTAGAGCAGAATCATAACCGGAATAAACTGATCCAACCGGAGTTGACCGACGAGAGGAAGCGGAAGAGAATGGAGTCAAACCGGGAATCAGCGAGACGGTCGAGAGTGCGTAAACAGAATCACATTGATAACTTAAGGAACCAAGTAAATCAGTTGGATATGAAAAACCGTGAGCTCGGGAACCGGCTCCGGTTAGCTATATACCACCTTCAACAAGTGAACACGGACAATAACCGGCTCGTGACGGAACAAGAGATGCTCCGGTTAAGATTGTCGGAGGTGAGGCGGATTCTGATTTTCAGACAACTTCAACAACAGCAACAGTGGGAACTCAATAACAGGAGAATGATCATGTCTGAACAAAACCCATCTTCGATCATCCACCATATGATTTAAGCAAATAAAAATTTAGAAGATATCAAAATATTTTTATTTCTTTGTCTCTCTATGTAAATGAAATGAAAGGTTTGGAAGAGAATATGATAGTTTTCGAATTTGTTTTCTCTTCCTTTCTATTTGCGACTCTGAGAGAAGAATGAAAAAAAAAACTTTTTCTATGCTCCACTCTCGTCTGAATATATCGTTGTCTTGGTATGATAAAAATATTACAAATTAATGCATTGATAGAATAATATACGTACTAGCTTTTGTTCTGTGCGCAATGACATGACATCAACGAGGCACACGATGTTAAAGTAATCATTTTTATTAAGTTGAAGCACTAAAGTACTAAACCGGTCAACACAACTATTGGATCTGTAAGCTCGGCCCAAAATAACTTTTAGATCTGAAGCCGAATAAAAGTTTCAAAGTCCATATTGAAGCCCTAAACTTTCTTCTTTTAAGGATTGGGCTTTGAATGGTCTCTTGCTGGAAAAGAAAAGGTTTTGTTGGTTTCAATTGTAGTCACAATTACAGAGGAAGAAAACCCTAGTTTGGATCTGACCAAAGGAATCAAAAGGTTTTTAACTTTTTCTGAGGACAATTAAAATCAAGACTGTTAATATATTAGGTTATCATGAAACTATTCAAGATTAAGACATGAAAGGAAAAATAGAGTTTTTGGAAGAACAAAAAAAGAAGAGCAATGAACCAAGAAACAAATGAAAAAAGAAAGGCAAAGCTTGCTCATGACTAGTAGTTTCAGGTTGTGTAATGGAAGTAGTCAAGGTTGTTGTTTCTATTGTTGTCTGCAATGGGGCTGCTAACGGAGCTGCTGTTAGAGAGTGAGCAAAACGTGGACTTTTGCAAAACCCCTGTAGGAGAAGATCCCAACGTGGGACTACTCGTTGTGCTGTTAAGTACTTCCCCTAAAGGACCTCCTAAGGAGTTTCCCCACGAGATTGGTATCCAACTATTCACCTTTCCCTCCTGGCTTTGGATAGGAAGGTCAAGCTCACACGACAGCCTGAGAGGCGAGAGGGCGGTCTTGTCTTGAGCGGTGGAGGAAGGTGATGTTGAGGCTACTGGAATTGACATTGAAAGCTGCGTCCAATCTGATTTCAGCTCTTCAGGCCAAGAGTTGTGGTTGTGATTCCCTGAAGGCGGCTTGCTGCTAAAGTCTAGGTACGACGATGTGAGCAATGAATGAGAGGATACGTGTCCAAACTCAAAAGGGCTGTTGTTGTTTCTATGTTTTTGTTGAGCAACATGAGGTTCCTTGCGTTGTAAGTTAACGTCGGATGCGAACAACGCATTCTGGACTCTGTTTTGCAAGAATATGTAAGCAAGCTATGAACCGACGCGAACATGCAAAGTATTGAATGATACGTATATATACCTGTTGTTAGGTGTTTGAGATGCAGAGGGGAGGCTCCGGTTACGTGATGCAACCGCTTTGGAGGCAGTAGCGGCGGCGGTCTGGCCAGGTTGGACTTCCACAGGCTTTCTTGAACGGTGACGGCCTCTGTTGATGTGTTTATCACAGTACTTCTGATCAGGAACAGCGTCTTTTGAGCACCGCCATTTCTTACCATCTGTTCTACGGCATCTCCCGGGCTCAGGATCCATGTTACCGCCTGCAAAACCTAGATGGAAAGCTCCCCATCCAACTGTACAAAGCCAGAGACAAACACTTGTTAGCTCATTAATCAAATGTTTTAAAATACATTTCAACCAGATGACATTAGAGAACACAACCATAAGAGCAATGTTATGAAAGGACTTTGCACCTAAAAGTCATCTAGAACAGGTAGAGACATAGGGAGTAACGAAGTGGAGCTTACAAGAAGTGGGAGGCAATGATCGATAAGGGTAAAAGGACTTCTGGATAGAGATGAGCAAACTAGAAGGAACAGGGACATTGGCTGTGATATACTTATAGATCAAGGCTTGTTGCTCTAGCTCAGCCCATTGTGTCAATGTAAAAGGCCCTTTCCCTTGCATGCTCATGTTCATCATCATTCCACCACAACCATATCCTCCTGCCAGCATTCCACACAAATGTGATATTAAAAAAAAAATCAAAACTTTAACAGTTTTACATAAAACCCATTTCACCAAATCCAGTTTAAACCTAAACCCATGTTTTTGTTTTCCAAAAAAATAATACCTCCTGAGCTTCTACAATAAGAAGGTGGGAGCTGGTGAAGAAACGGCGAGAGAGAGTTCTTGTTATTATCCAAACCGACATATTTACTGAAGTCGAAAGCTTCTTGTTTATCAGAGAAACTAAGCATGTGTTCTTGCCGGGGAGAGTCAGAGGAAACAAGAGGAGCAGATCTCGCAAGAGGAATGCTTTGATGAAACGACATTGGTCTGCTATAAGCAGCTGCGTAAGAGGAAGGTAAGTGTTTGTCTTCTGCTATTGTCAGTGTTGTTGTTCTAGCTAGCTTCGAGCTTTGTTGCAAGATATCTTCACCGTCGAATCCGGATCTGTCTCGTTTAGATCCTACAAGCTCTTTTAGACCCGGTGACCCGTTAACATTGTTACCAGTAACCGACCCAAGAATATGAGTCCCAATATCCATAAGAAAAAGTGTAGAAGAAGTAATAAAAAAAGAAAGCTAGATAATGACTTGAGAGAGAGTTGCCATGAGAGGAAGACAGCTTGAGCTTAGAGTTGAGAGACGGGGAGAAGAACGAGGCGGAAGTGTAATTTTTTTTGTATAATATATTAGAGATTTTTATGTGAGAGATGTTATTATTTTATTTAAATGAGAAAAAAAATAATACTAAAAGATAATTGGTTGAGAGAGATGAAGCTTTGGGAGGAGACAAGAATGGTGTACCTAGAAACACATTCCGGATCTCGGACATGTTACAACATAATTATCCATTGCTTTTCATTACTCCCTCCGTTTCATTATAAGTGTCACTTTAGGTTTTTACACACGGATTAAGAAAACAATTAATTTTGCATATTTTCTATATAAAAACACAATTACCTATACACCTAACCATATTTCAACCAATAGAAAAACAAACTGGAACATAAAATTAATAAATTTTGCATCGAAAGTCGAAAACGACACTTATTTTATAATAAAAAAAAATTCTAAAACGACACTTATTATGAAACGTAGGGAGTATTAACTTTACTTTTTTACTCTTCTTCTTTGTTTACTTCTTTTGCTTTTAAGTACAACAAACTTTAACTTACATTTTTCTTCTTTGACAGTTTTATTTACATATAATTATATACTATATATAGATCAACGTTGGTTAAATATTTAATATTCGAATTAGAGTCTTAAGTTTTGTAAAAGATGGTCCCAGGTCTCATCACTCAAGTATGGTCCTAGTTTCTCTATTAGAACGCAAGATGTTCAACAATGTAGGCTATTTGAAGCATTGGGACATTTTTCCCAATTTGTATGCAATTTATTTTTAGGGTTTATATTTTTGTTTTTACGTATTCTTTTTTCCTTGTGATCTATATGCAGGCTGTCTATATGCATTATAGCTGTAACTTACTTGAAAAAGGTGTATAAGTAGCTGTAACCTGTGGAGTTATCGGATAGTTTTGGTAATATTCGTAAGAAATTTATTTATGGTTTATAAAATAAAGCAATTCATTTGCTTATGATTAATATATTAGCTATACTTCAATAGTTGTAATCTTTAACTGTAAATTTGAAATGGAGCTTCATTAGAATTTGCAGAAGGAAATAAAGGGTATACTTTGAGTGAGATTTGACAATATATATGTACAATGTGTGTCTAATATATACACTTCAAGTGAGATTTTTAATATATGAAAAACAAATAATAGAATTGTCCTATTCAGGTAATAAATATTAGAATTGAGTGGAGTACCAAATATTTACCAAGAATCACGTGGTTCCAATGATATTTTGGACCATCTTTGTCTTTCTCCTTGATGATTTTGATTATATAGAATGGGCCACTTTATTCTTGATCCAATGTATTGAGTGATATAACATCAACTTTGACTGACTACTACATATGTATTCAGACACTTAAGTGTAATTAAGCACAAAAGTCTAACCTTGAAACAAAAAAAAGTATAACCTTCTTTGATTAATGTGGTTAGAAGCGTTTTTGGGATCGACCACTAAAACTATTATGAAGTTAGAATGTGGAATACTCACTTTGGGTTTTGGGATGATAATTTTAAGACTTCTTATCGAAATATAGTGCGTATATTTAAGGTATATTTAGACCGCCCTAAAAGTCATGGAGCTTAAAACAATTACTATATATATATATATAATCATTCGAAGGTTTAATAATATACTCCTTCCGTTTTATATTAAGTGTCGTTTTATAGAAATTCTTTTGTTATAAAATAAGTGTCGTTTTCGACTTTCGATACAAAATTTATTAATTTTATGCTGCAGTTTATTTTTCTATTAGTTGAAATATGGTTAGGTGTATAGATAATTGTGTTTTTATATAGAAAATATGCAAAATTAATTGTTTTCTTAATTTGTGTGAAAAACATAAAGTGAAACTTATAATGAAACGGAAGGAGTATATACATATTAACAATTAATATTTTAGAGGCTACAAGCGATATTTCATTTTGCTATGTATAAAACCGCCTACGTATACTTGCAACAAATTAGAAATATAGTACCAGCAAACCATAATAATGAAATTGCTTGACATATCATAAATTGAATATTAACTTTTTAAAAATATCTTCAATAAAAATATTTTAACATTTTAGTTTTAAATTTAGAGATTACTGTTTAAGATTTAAAATACAGAATTGGGTTTTGAAATTCTTTAATAATTTTTAAATATTTATAAATGATTTAAAAGAATTAGTTTAGCTTTTTCTCATTATAAAATATTTATGAAATGATTATAATTTTAAGTTAAATTGAAAAGTAAATTTGAGGAACTTTCTTTTTTCATCAGGTGAAGTTAGAATTTCACGTTGATAATTTGTAATATTATTCTGAGAAGGAAAAAAGAAAATGCATACGAGAATATTGACGTAGCTTATGGAGAAAGTTGGATTTAATAATGGAAAGAGATAGAGTGTGTTACTACCAATACCATCCGACAAGAAACGTATATGTTAGTTAAAGCTTTGCTTGAATGTCCTAAAGGAAAGTAACTCACAAAAAGCCACGAAGGGTGCGCATGCATCAATGATGTAAATAATCACCACTCTAAATGAAATTGCGTAACATCACTTAAGTTAGGGTCCAGTAGTTTTACGATTCCGTAATATATTCTACGTTTTAGCAATTTTATTTACTGTTTTATCACATCAGTGGTTTTAAGAAAAAAGAAAAAGAAGTTAGCTACTATAATGGTTTTTACATTAATTTATTGCGGGCTACCTTTTGTACATTTCTTAGCTCCTATTTCGCTTAGGTTTAGCCCTATATATCTTTTGCTAAACCATCTCTTATATATACTATTTTTTCGATATTTTACTTTAAAATAGATTAATTTAGAATAATTTATTATAGAATAAATTAATGAAGTAAATTTAATTCTATAATCAAATTATTATATTATAGTGGGAAATATAGAGAATATTGTTTTTTATTTCAAATATAGAGTAAAACAACAGTTTCTATATCTACACTATAATAGAGTAACTATATATAGAGTAATTTTTATTATAAAGTAAATCAATAAAGTAAATTTACTCTATAATAGAATTGTTCTATTTTAAAGTAAAATATAGAGTAAAATAATATTTCATTGAGATACCGGACAAGATCAAAGGTAATAAACAAAACAAGAGATGATAAAGCCAATTCTTTATGCAACCAAGGCATTTTGGGGAAATGGATGCAGGCTTTTTGCATAAAATATCATAATAGTTACACTTCTTGATAGTCTACAAAGCAACATAGGTTTCAAATAACGACTCGAACTTGTATTTTATAATATTACTACGTTTCATAGACCAAAACAGATCCTAAGTATGTGTAGTATGTATATTATATATTTAGGTGTACAAGTTTTTTACATTGTTCAAGTATGTACTTATGACCAGTAATGGACAGATTATGTCATTCCGCATACTTAGATCGATCTTCAAAATTTATCAAACTGTAAATATCCAGTCTTTACTACTGTAACATAAATCAATTATATCAACTATCAAGATTTACTTATGTTTAAACCTTTATTGTGATTATGCGATTATATAATGCAACCAATAAAAAGCTCAACAATGTATTCATTTAAATTTAAGTGAAACCATGATTCGAAGAACTAGTTTTAGATCTAGAAAAATCGGCATCTTTCAAATAGTGTATATGTTATCAATAGATTTTTATCGATAAACCAAACCGCTTGATTTGTCAAACTTAGATATACGGTTTAATAGTCTGAATAGTTGATTAAAAAGTTTAACCATTAGCATATGGTATCCAATTAACGATGAATAATTTTTATTTAGAAGTGCAAATATATTCAGTCTCTCATATAGCTTACAATTCCAAATACCTCGACTCCGGGCACAGTACTTAAACGCAGAAAATAAAATACACATGAATAATATACTTGATCCTCACACTGCTAAAAATGTGGAATTACAAACAGCTACATTATTCAGTATTTATCATATTGCATCAGTTAATTTCATTTCACACCCTTCACACTTCTACCATATTTACTACACTAATTACCACAATCATTCGAATAGATAACCATCACATATGAACCTCGCTATACTTTAACACTAACTAGACATCTTAAAAGGTTTTTACCAACTAGATTATATGTGATGACGATATGCATGTGATTCGTTTTCAGTGACAATAATAGTATTTTATTAGCTAATTAATTAAAATCGGAGATAATAACAAGCAGGAAGAGCGTGGTGTTGTCAGAAGTAATTAAAGGAGTCTTTGTGGCATAGAATGTTGAAGAAAAACCCTAGCGAATGAAAAAAACGTGTAACCGTATATCTAAATATAAATGCATGCAAATATTATGAATGTGGCGCTAAAATACCCCACAAACAATAACGATAAAAAAAAAATTAGAGTACTAAGATCATCAGCAACCAAGCACCCCAAGTGGGGTTGCTTGTTTTTTTTTTTTTTGTGATTTTTTTTTTTTAAAATAAAATAAAAGTAGATCAATCACGGGTCGCCATGTGTCAGTGTGACCCGTGAACAGTGTAAGAACCAAAAGAAAAAAGATGCTTATTTGGAAGTTTTAACCACTTCTTTTAAGGGGTGCTAGTGGGCCCACTGCTTAAGCACCCCACTAAGCACCCCCATTGAGGATGCTCTAAAACCAACATAAACCGAATCAGTTTTTTTTTCTTAGACTGTATTTCGACAAGAAAAGTTCTCATCCGAGAAATAAAATTTGGTTTGGAGTTTGATATCTCAATTATTGGATACAGATTGATACTAATACATTTTACTTTCCCCCAAAAAGCAATTGACAAAAAATAATTAGCCAATAAAGAAACAAAACATTGGGAACAAGGAAAAAAATAGTGGTTAAAAAGATAAAATTGGGTAAGATGTGAAAAATGAAGTCGAGCATGGGATATCGTGTAGGGGGGAGTAGGACCCATAGAGAGTGTCGACATGATAGGTGAGAGATATGATAGGCTCTCTAGTCTTCTTAGCTTAGGCCTTAGACTTTTAGATTATTAGACAGCTAAGTAGTTTTGTCGTCAAATCTGTTATTGAAGACTTTGGTTTTTGGTTTTATTTTAGTCAAAGCCTAAAAGCTCATGCGCTACTCTACTTCTATACATGTGATTTTCGTCTAGAGATTAACCATCAACTGTGCATTCAACAACATTTCACATAAAAACTTTTTAGTTTTTTTTTATTGAAATTCATCTTTAATTTGAATATTTTCTTCAGCATTAATTTTCAAATCAATTATATGTGTTTAGCATATGTTAGTGTTGTGAAGAAGAATGCTTCTTTCTTCATCATCTTTAATCATGTGAATGAGTTTCTTATTAATTGACATTGCATATGTTAGGACATTAGTATGGAAATTACAATGGTTTAGTGTAAGTTTTAGCACTAATTTTTTTCTTTCTCTAACCTAACTTCAAATTTTACACTAAACTGTATTTTGTTATATTATTAAAAGAATTTTACTATTACTTAATATATAGTATTAAATAAAATTTATTATGTAATAATATTTCACAAAATAAAGAACAATAAATAATTGTTCTTAAATAAACATTTATTATTTGGACATATAATAATATAATAATAATAAATTAAAATAAACTATTTCAGTATATGTAGTATATTTATTTTTATATTTTATAAACATTTATTTTTCATAGATATTTATTTAACTAATGTTATAATAAAAGTAAGTGAATAGTGTTTACCGATATAAAATTAATTTATAGCGGTACTGTATAGTAACTTTAGTTCTACACTAAAATGATGTGATTTTTAAAGTTGAATTAGAGAAGGTTTTGGTGCAAAATTACACTATAATGGTCTTCTGCAATTGAGTTAGAAAGGACTTCATGACACTATCCAATCTTGAACTAAGAGCTTTGTCATTAGCTACTATCTAGGTGAAAAGAAAACCAGCTTGCATTTCCATAGCAATCCTTCTTTTTTCTCGTGTATTCAGCAATTGTCAAATAAGCTGGTGATGTTTTCTTCCATCTCAGACTCGAGAAATTGAATTTCTTGATCTTCATACTCTATATTCCAAAGTTGGTATACCTCACCATATCTAAGTTGGTATCTTAATTTGATACTCCAATAATGTTGTATAAGCTCTACATAAAATGTGAAACTTTGAGATATCATCTTCTCTTGTCTCTCTAAAATCTTTCCTTGTCCTGGCAAAAGAGTTTCCAATATTGATTTCAAATTAGGAGATATGATCTTCATCTCTTGTAAATGTACCTTACAAAAGAATAATAGAAATGAACATAATAATCAAGCAAAACGAAACAGAAGACTTTGTCTTAAAAAATGTATTAAATTTTCTGGCAACGACGTCAAAACTTGATATGAATTAAGTTCAATTATTAGTATTGAAATAATATTTATCAATCTAATTTTAAGATATTTTAGAATACAAAACATTTGTCTAATCTAAGCAATTTACCAATAAACTTCTCCAACATATGATAAAGACAAATGCAATGCAATATGCTCAAAATACATATGATAGTAATTTTAGATAGTGCTAAAGATCCCTAAAATGATGGTTAAGAATATGCAAAACACACAATACATCAGGAACAAACTAAACCGGCTAAGTAAACCGGGTCGTTATAGTTGTGGTCTAATGGTATATGCTAATGTACTATACCAATCCTTTGGGTGGTTGGGGTGAATCCGTTTGGTTTGTTAAAGAGAGACCAAAATGAACACATTCTTTACATCAAAATGGAAGGTTCGTTGAGATGAGACATAAGGAGACATGGGACACAATAAGATATCAAAGCATGGGCTCCATTCCATAATATTTTCATATTCCCCTTCTCTTTATTGTTATACTTAGTAATTATACAATATAAATCGTATTATCTCCAGTCCAGTTTCATCCATTGTGTCCAGATTACATACATCAATCATCAATGTACATGTCGCTCTCTTACGGTTCTGTTTCTCTTCTTTTTCTGTGTTTCCATACTCAGTGAGTCAATGGTGATATTTTGTTTACGCATATGCTAAAAAATTATCCTTTATCTGCGACAAAAGAACAAAATAAATACACTAAGGGGGACTTATTAAACTAAGTATTTAAGAAAATTCAAGATTCGAGTAAATCCAAAAAAATCTGAGATTTGAGTAAATCTTAAAAAGATTTGTTACAAGTTTTATGCGGTTTTGAAGAAATTTCAGAGTTTTTGAAAAAAACTTTTAAATTTTAAATATTTATTTTAAATCATTTTCTTATTTTTAAAAAAATATTATAATTTAATATTAATATCGTTTTATGAAATATATAAAATTATTAAAAAAATTAAAAGTTAACTTTTTAAATAATTTTTATTTCATTTCAAACAATTTAATTTTCAATTTAAAAATGCGAAGAAAATTTTTCTAATTTTAAAAAAGTTTCAAATACCATCATAGGAGGTGGTATTTCAATTGTTGTTTTTACACTAAAAAATATCATTCAAACCCCATCAAATCTCATTTGATGGATTTTGTTGACAAAATCCTTATTTTCCAATAAGCTAGAATTTGGAAGAACTTATACAAATGACTAATTCAATAAGCTTGAATTTCACATGGAATTTATAAATGCTACATACAATAAGATGGGATTTGAGAAAAAAATAAAATCCTCTCAAATCCTAAATCCAATAAGACTCCCTAAGATATTAGAAAGATCAATACTGACATCATACTATCAAGTGTGCATTCTTGGTCTGGTTAGAGTTTAAAAGGAAATATTTTCATATTTTACATTACAAAATAAGAGTGAACCACTACAGGCCTTTCAAACCCAGGCCCAATACATATGTAAAATATTAAGAGTGTTTGATTTTAAAGGCCTTTTAAGCATTCTTCTATAAAAAATAACCAACAGCTTGTAAAACAAAAGTAAGCGCTAAAACAAGAATGGGCCTAATTGATCAAAGTAAATGATCAAATTAACGTCCATTTCATAAGGGGTCTAAATATTTTATCATCTAATCCCATTGTGATTTACTACTATTTCAGAAAAATATATTTGACGCTTCCTGTAAAAAAAATTTCATAAACCAAACTACAAACGATCGTTAAATATTCCTCTGTAACCTATAACAATAATACGTAGAATCAAAACTATTCTTACTAGGTATGTAGTGTAATCCTAGTTTTCTAAAGTCAAAATTCTCAAAAAAGCCATCTTTGTAATTAATTTATTTAACCCCACATGCAAAAAAACTTTCTATATATATGAACCATAAATATGGATGCAGGATTTGAAGAACAGGTCTGTTTGTAGATATAATTTTACAAATGATCCAACCTGTCCACCATAAATTTTAATATTGATTGAAAAAAAAAGATTTAAAATTAATAATGCAGAACGAAATTGAATGGCTGTCATATTCAATACATTCTAACTATTGGCTATTTAATTTTGATTTATTATAAATTAAATAAACATAAAGGGTAAAACCAGACACAAAGCGCTCTCTTTGGTCTCATTCTTATTGCTTTTTTCATGAAAAGCCAAAGTTAATAAACAGCGTAAAGAAAACTATAAGAAAATATAAAATTTTGGAAGACAATTCAAAAGGGATCTTGCAGAACTCACGAGAGGCATGTATCAGTAAAAGAGGCACCTTCCTAAAATCATTAGGGTTTTGGAACTTTCTTTGATATACAAATTTTACTGAGGATGAATTTTGTTATTATAATCAGAATTCACATACTTTTGATTTGTGATAATCAAAGCTTGTTCTTAAGTTTTGGATCATAACAACTTGAACATAGACGGTTTACTAACCTAAACATTTTGCAATCTTGATTATCATAAGTCTGGTTGCAAAAAAAAAAAAGATTATCACAAGTGTAATCTTTTAGAGTCATTGTTTTGGCCTTGAAAATTTGAGGAAGAATATATTTGTCTTCTAAACTTGTTTTATGTATTAACAAGTAGTGCCTATAAATCAATAGTAATTTATTTGAATCTTGGATCTACAAAAGAAGATTAAAATTAGTAAAGAATTGATTATCATGAATTGCTGCTAGTCTACTTACTATTCATGGTTTTATTCAATTAGTTTGATTTTTGTGGAAAATTAAATCACAATTTGTTACCCGTTAAACAAAGGAGAAAGACTTCGATAGCTTTACATATCCCCTGCGCCTTTTTGTCAATTTTTGCGAAAGAATATCTAACTAATAAACAATATTTCAGAAAACAAGAATTTGATTACAGAGTTTCTTTTTTTCAAAGAAAACAAATAAAAGTGTTTTTCATCGGAGTGGAATAGCTATGACCTTTTTACATGTATAGACTACTTAGCTGTACTTCTTAGAAAAAATACTCCATTCCTTTATTCTTTTTTTTTTGTAACATCACTACTCTATTCCTTTATTCATTAATAATAAATGTGAATGAATCTAATAACTAATAGGAATAGATTTTGTATACCAGTCGAGATGACGCCAAACTATGGATCCAATCCTTGGGTAATGGATGTGCAGAATAAAGAGAGAATGACATAAGGATTCAGACGTGACGAGACATATTTGCCTCGATTACTTGGACTATGACATTTCAGACCTACCGATTCTTTACAATTGGTAAAAACTCGTATAACATTTTGTTGTCATTCAAATACTCCAATTAAATTCTACTTTATTGAATAAGAATGTTCCGTATTTTCAGTTTATTTTATGGTATCCTGCATGTTTCGTTGCAATCATAGACTTATATTTAGGTTAGTGTAATTCTGAATAGTGGTTTCACCATTAGTAGCACTTAAAAGTCTACCAAGCTTCCAGGTTTTGAGATTAGCGTTGTGCTAAAAAGCTATAAACTTGCTTTAGTTGAATTAAGTAAAAAGTGTTGCTAGTGGCTTAAAGCTATAATATAATTAAAAATCCAGATTAGACAAGAAAAAGAAGGAGTTAAGTCAATACTATCAGTCTTTTCGGGAACATCTGATCAAAATCAATAGTAGTATTGTTTTGTGATTAATAATTAAATACATATGAAGAAGGCCCAATGAACTATTTATTTTCAAGGCATGCGAATCGTAATACAACTCTGGAAAAGGAAAAAATAAAATAAATTAAAGTAGAAGACATGCTCTGTTAAGTGGTCGCTGTCTTCACTCTCTTATCTTCTCTGTGTATTTGGCAGTTCAATTTCTCTGCATGCAAAATCTAATTTTAGATTTCGTGTTGGATTCTCATAACCTTCTTAAATTCCCAATGTACCCCTATCATCATACGTCAACGTTAATATCTCTCTCACACAGAGACACACACATTATTTATAGTATAATATAGTATATATATGTACGATATAATTTATTTTTTTATCGTGATTTTAATGATTTGTCTATTATTGTGTTTCTCTTTTCTCTTTCACCATACATGCAAAATCTCCTGCATTTCTGTCTCCTTCGGGTAATTATGTAAATGATAGTGGTCCTAATTTTCTAAAATATCTTAAAAAATTATCCCTTCAAGTTCAAACAAAAAAAACTTTTTTGTTCGTGTGTTCTAATAAGTTCAACAACTAACCACATGTGAGATATATATTTTTGAAACTGGAATTATTCATTTAAATGAGTTAGCATTAATATTTATACGCTGACATTACCAACCAAATGTTTCTGCTTTTATGGATAGTTCTATATGTTGCACTTGATTATAGATACTGGACCAGAATGATCAAATCCGTGGACATGTTTTGCTTGGTTTAACCAACTAATGTGATTCTGAGGTAATATAATTTGTGTTTTTAATTTTCACTTTGTTAAGTATTTGGGGGAAATCTCGTGTAAATATTATAAGCACGTGTGATGACCTAATACAACTCCAAATGAGACCAGAATTCAAGATATAGAGGAATCTTATGAGTTTGAACAAAAAAAAAAGGAATCTAATGAAAAAATGAATACTTTTTTTTAACCAAACCAATAATCATGTACAACCATATTTTAAGCAAAAAAAATCATGTACATTTTCAGGGGTATAATGGGCACTGCAAAGTCAGCATGAAGCCAAAGAGTCGTCTGTCCTGAAGATCTACAGCTGCTTCGCTTGTGAATTGAGAAGAAATTGAATAATGAGATATCTCACATGAAAGTTATGTCGTCAAAAAAAAAAAAAGTTATGTCGTCGTTTGATTAAAAGTTTCATGAAAGATTTGAGAGAAATAAATAATCAAGAAACTGTTGTTGAAAGACAAACAAAACTAGTTGGTATTTGGTGGAATTAATAATCATTACAAAAATAAAAGGAAGGCCCTCTCCGTGCATATATGATTTTTCTCCAAAACAACTGCTCCCACTAATATCCTTTTTTCCCTTCCAACAAAATCATTCACACTAGAAAATCTGTCTCTTGATCACTCACACTCATGCAAAAATAATTTAATTATCTTAGGTAATTTCTTTGGTAATCTCAAATTACTGTCTGGTTTATTATTTGATGGTACTAGATTTAGTTATCTATAATTTTTTTAAGGGCTAATTCATATTCGCAACTGAATATAATGTATTAAGATATAATGATATATATTCGTACCTTCAAACTATATAGATCAGCTGAAATATACATTGATAGAGTTGTCGTTGCCTTCTAGCCAAAGGAAAATTTTGATATGATGTCTTTCGTGGAAAAATACAAGCCTAATATGTTCAATTAAAGGATAATTCATTTTAATGCTTTAATCATTTAAGTTAAAGTTTTTGCTTTAAAAAGATACCACTGCTTAATCCATCATTAGGAGAATATTAACTTTGATCAAAATTATTTATCCAAAGTAACCCGTTTTACCCAGAAGAAAATTTGAGGATTATTAAATATAATCTGATGGCGTTCGATAATTTCATGCTCTATCGGTTATCCAAATAATTTTCTTAGTAACTAAATCCTGATTAGTTTATCGTTACAAGTCATAAATATTTTTATCTTAAATTTAGTGAACATTCTTGTAAGTTCAGAAATAATATTTATTTGATTCTTATTTAAATCTCCTCCGCTGCATACTGCAGGTATTTGACCAACGACTATACATTAAAAGCAAAATATCCAACAGAAAAAACAGTTCTGGTGGTCAGATAAGATATAAGAGTATAGTTATGATGATCATTTGTCTTTCGTATTTTATATTGCAGGAAAAACTCTTAGCCGTAAGTATTTTATCCGATATCCAAAATTGAACCCGAATCATGTTTAAAAAAAAATTAATTCAAATCCGATACGATCTATGAAAATATTCGAATGAATATTGAGTTAGAGAATATTGAACACGCAAATCCGAACTGATAATACCTAATACCCGAATGGATATTCGAAATATATATAATAATCCTAAATCCTCTAATAGTTTAGATCCCTTCATTTTATCTTCATTATTTCATGTGAAACCTAATCTTTTCTTTGTCGTCGATTTTATGGTTATGACTTTATTTTTTTCTTATTTTTTAATTTTATTGAAGATTAGACTATTTTCTAAAGTATTACTCTTTATCTTTGAATATTTAATATCATACTCTTTAGTTAATAACATATTTTGGTGTTGTTTAATATTATATTGCTTTATCTCACAACATATACATTTATATTTAATTCAATTTTTTTTATTCATTAATTATGTTTATTTCGATCTTGTTTTTAAGTAATTTTAAATAATCAAACCTGGTCAGAATTACCCGAATTTAAACTAAAATTTAAAAATACCCGAACGAGTTCGACATCCGTATATCAAAATAATCAAAAATTCGAAATATCTAATTCAAACCCGAATGGATATTTGAACTCCACTCCTAGCTTAATAATGATACAAGAATGGAAACATGATACAAGAATGGAAACGGAAACCAAAATATCTATCAACGTCACAAACGCTTGTATACATAAATTTATGTTTTACCCGGCTACTAATACTTTGTCAATTACAACAATGCAACACGAATATTGATCAGTTTGACTAAACTATCTTTACTTTAAACTTTGAAAATAGTGATATTAAGTCAAAGTGATTAACGATGGATGGGTGGTTCTTCAGCAAAATGGCGCCGTAGAGATGTCTTATCCTACGTGATTGCTGGTTGTGGCAGACATCATAGGGCCTCCGCTTATTTGTGCTTTACTGTACGTATAGCTTTAACATAGTATCTAGTTTAGTTCTCAATATATGCACAAAAAAAAACCGATTCGTTGCATACGTATGCATGTATCCACATATATAAAGTAGTTCTCGTAAATTCCGAAGATCTATGAAGTATGGAGGAAAATCGTCAAAGAATTAATTTGTTAAATGACAGTTTAACTTAACCACTCTGTTTGTTTCGTGCATGGGGATCTAGCTAGTTCGTCTTTTTCCAACAACAAATTTTTCCTTATAGCTCAATCTGTGAAAACTCTTAACTGCATTGTGTTGCTGGAGGGACAAACATGTCACATATACAGAGACAGCATCGTGTACACATACTTATTATTGTTTGGTGTATTGCAAAATCAAATATAAATACGAGTAGTGACTCACTTGGTTTAATATTTTGGAAGATAACGAAATAAAAAGATGCAGAGTTATATATGTCGGGTCATTTAGAGCCGTGACCGAAAGTTTCGTCGTAATTTCTATGGTAAGTCATGGAAAAGTTTGGAGTTTTCTTCACCCTTTTGTGGACTTCTGTATAGTTTTGTCGGTTTATAGGTTTGTATTCGTATCTACTTTTTGTTCCTGTAATGATACGTACATTAACGATTAGAAAAAAAGTTCGAATTACTTAATGATCTTTTTGTTAAAAGAATGTGATTTGTGCTAAACAAGAAATACGATAAAACAATAGGAACAACCCTCACATGAGAAAATTACATATGTAGAATCACTTTAGTACAATTTTTCAAGCGTTATTATTTTTTTTTAAATAGAGAAGAAAAGAAAGAGAATTGTTGTTGTAATACCAAAAAATTTGCAAAAAAAAAACTGTATATTTGAGAAAACTACCATATCTTTATTTTGAAAAGAATGGTGTTACGTGTCTCCAATAGTAGGCAAGGAGTGTTTTTGTTAATAGTTGTGTTAACTTTTAAATATTTCCAGACTAGAAAAAATAATACAGTATAATAGTAAGGTGGAATATGTAGGGCTAAAAGCGAAAATGAAAATAAAATATGAAATAAAATGTAAAGAAATGTCTTTCTCAATAAGAACACAGATCCCAAAGGATTGAAACAACAAATCTTTGTGCTTTGCTCTTCTCCCAAAAACCCTCTCTTATATCCCCTTCCTATGCTCTTCTCATCCGAGACAAAGAAAAAACAAAACTCTGATTTGCTGATAAGCTTAAGAATACAAAAGAGAGAATAAAGATGGTGAGTTCTTTCTTTAGCCAATGATTGCGATTTAGCTTTACCATTTAGAGAGTTCAAAAACAAAGAAAAAAAAAGAGAGAGAGGGCAAGAAAAATATGAAGTCATTTTGTGATAATGATGATAATAATACAACTAATTTGCTAGGGTTCTCATTATCTTCAAATATGTTGAAAATGGGTGGAGGAGAAGCTCTTTACTCATCTTCAGCTGCAACTTCATCTTCTGTTGCACCACAGCTTGTTGTTGGTGACAACAGTAGCAACTATGGAGTTTGCTACGGTTCTAACTCAGCAGCTAGGGAAATGTATTCTCAAATGTCTGTGATGCCACTCAGATCTGACGGTTCTCTTTGCTTGATGGAAGCTCTCAACAGATCTTCTCACTCAAGCCATCATCACCATACTCAAGGTTCGTAGTAATGTGGAATTAATTAAGCAAAACAATTTGAAAATCTTTATTAGTATTATTTTTGTGTCTTGTTTGATGGGAACATGTTATGTTTTTATTCATTAAACGTTTTTTTTTTGTTGTTGTTTTAGTATCTTCTCCTAAGATGGAGGATTTCTTTGGGACCCATCACAACAACACAAGTAACAAAGAAGCCATGGATCTTAGCTTAGATAGTTTATTGTACAGTACCACGCATGAGTCAAACAACAACACGAACTTTCAAGAGTTCTTTAGCTTCCCTCAAACAAGAAATCACCATGTGGAAGAGACAAGAAACTACGAGAATGTCCCTGGTTTGACACATGGAGGAGGAGGGTCTTTTAATGTAGGGGTATATGGGGAATTTCAACAGTCACTAAGCTTATCCATGAGCCCTGGGTCACAATCTAGCTGCATCACTGCCTCTCACCACCACCATCAAAACCAACATCAGATCTCTGAAGCTTTGGTCGAGACAAGTGCTAAGACTATACCAATGGTGGCTGCTGCGAAGAAGAAGAGAGGACAAGATGAAGTTGGGGTTGTTGGACCTAAACCAATTGTTCATAGGAAATCTATTGATACCTTTGGACAAAGAACTTCGCAATACCGAGGCGTTACAAGGTTCTTTATTATAAAAAATATAATATTATTTGACTTTAGTTAGTATTGTTTCTTGTACTTATTCTTAATAATGTGAAACAGACATAGATGGACTGGTCGATATGAAGCTCACCTATGGGACAATAGTTTCAAGAAGGAAGGTCATAGCAGAAAAGGAAGACAAGGTTTTATTATTTTACACTATTATTTTTCAAGCTTAATATATACATTGGATATGTTACTGACATTAAGTTCTTATTTTCTCTATGTGTGATTATGATTTGATGATCCTTTTCTCAGTTTATCTGGGTAAGTACACACTTCAATCTTCATGGATTCATGATACCCCTCCTAACTTCTCTCATGAAAATAATGATGGATTTTGACTGCTTTTTATTATATAAAATCTTTATAGGAGGTTATGATATGGAGGAGAAAGCTGCTCGAGCATATGATCTAGCTGCACTCAAGTACTGGGGTCCCTCCACTCACACTAATTTCTCTGTAAACCATTTTCTCTTTCTTTTTAATTTTTATTTTATTTCCAACTTTATATCTCTTTGACCTTAATGTTTTATATCAACGCTAATGGAGCTTTTTTTTGGGCGGGATTTAAAAGGTGGAGAATTATCAGAAAGAGATCGATGACATGAAGAACATGACTCGACAAGAATATGTTGCTCACTTGAGAAGAAAAAGCAGTGGTTTCTCTAGGGGTGCTTCCATCTATAGAGGAGTCACCAGGTACCTTAAAGTTCCATCTAAGTAACTTTATAATATAAAGTTTTAGTTATTTATTTCATATTGTCTTCGTGTTTCTTTTATAATAGACATCACCAGCATGGAAGGTGGCAAGCTAGGATTGGTAGAGTCGCTGGAAACAAAGATCTCTACCTCGGAACTTTCGGTAATTTTAGTATGATAATCAAAACCCTTGTCAATTGCTTGTATCTCACGGAATATGTTTACCCTTTTAGGAACTCAAGAAGAAGCGGCGGAAGCCTATGATGTAGCAGCTATCAAGTTCCGTGGCACAAACGCTGTGACTAACTTTGACATAACAAGGTACGATGTTGATCGCATAATGTCGAGTAACACACTCTTGTCTGGAGAGTTGGCTCGAAGGAACAGCAATAGTATCGTGGTCCGCAACAATAATGACGAGGAAACCCCTGTCGTGGCCAGAGGTTCCCTTAGGGAAGTGAGTAGCCCGGAGAGGGTTATGAGTTTTCCGGCGATATTCGCGTTGCCTCAAGTTGGTCCAAAGATGTACGGAGCAAATATGAGTTCTTGGACTACAAACCCTAATGCTGAGCACAAGACCGTTTCTCTTACTTTGCCTCAGTTGCCGGTTTTTGCTGCGTGGACCGATTCTTGAACCAATCTAATGGATAACTCTGGTTTTCTTGGTTTAGTTGCCAGGTGTTTCGGTTCATCTTTGGGTTTATCCGGTTTGAATTAAAATTCGGTTTACTTTATCGGTATAAATAGTCGTTGCTGGTCTATGTTTATTTTGAGTAGTATTCATGTGAAACAGAATGAATCTCTCTATGACTTATGAATTCAATGCATTTATTTCTTGACCTCGTCTCTTATTAGCATATATAAATGCGCACGTGTAAGGATTTAGATGGTTATTTAGAAACTGGTTTGATGGTTTTGGCAATTGATTAGAGTGTTAATTTCTTATAAAAATGTGGTAAGAAAATATGAAAAGAGAATGTGCATGGAGATGAAACGACCCATATCTAATAATTAGGTTTCTTGTCACTTTATTTTGCTTTGGATACATTGTTCTTTCTAGTACAGATAGATAATAAGATGAAAGTTAAGTAAAATATGTAATGTCACTCCAATAATGCGATATGCTTTATTGACCATGTCGTCCCACAACAATCCAACATACCTCATTTCTAAATTCCCTCCTTTTGTCTCTTTTTCACACCCCACCCCGTATCAGCTTTTCCCTAAAGTTTCACAATTTTTTTAAAATATTCCCTCCTCCATGATTTTTAGGGAACTTTAAAATAAATACAATTATTTAATTGTGTGTAAAATTTTAAAAATAAATGGAGAGAATTTATTGCGTGGAAAACTTTTAAGAGTCACTTACTATGAAATAATGATGCCTGACGCAATATTACTGTAGCCCCATACGTGGGATAAATGAATGAGTGGGTGGTTCATTGTTGAACTTGAAGACATATGTAAGAGCATGATTGGTTCCTATTTTCTTTCTTTTTTTCTTTCTTTTTTTTGAAAAAAAAATTAAAAAAAAACGATTCTTATTTAGGAGTTTTAAAAAGTGATTCTTACACTGTTCATGGGCCCCACATATCACTAGGGCCCGTGAATATTGCAAGAGCCCCTCTTAAGAGCTCTCATTAATGATGCTCTAATGTCCTTTGCTCATGATTTTCCTTAGTTTTCCACACGTGTGGATGAGTTGCCCCAAACTCGAATACAAAAGTCGTTTATTGGGCCGTAGACGAGTTTGATTACAAATCTGGCCCGGTATATAATTCTAAAACACGTGTTATGGACTATATATCTTTCATACGTGTGATGTAAGTCCATAAGCTAACGTATAATACTGGTCTATGGCCCAAGTATGACTTAAAAATCCAAGCAATTTCACCAGTTTAGGCCCTTTGGGTTTATGATTCGACTCGTTAGTCAATTCGATAATTAATTCAACTTTTGTGGTGGTTGATCGGTAGGAAAATGTTTGTAGGGTTGGAAACATTTTAGTCCACATGGACAGTCTCATATATTTTGGCGCTTAGATATTCTGTCACAATCGAATTTAATTGCATCGAAATGTAACGTTTGTTTAGTAATAGGAGATTATGAAGGCAATATCGCTCCACGTGTATTCATCATCTTCTTCTAATAATTTTAGTTGTCACATGTGGGGGCAGGTCATCGTCATCGCTAGATTTGGTATAAACAACAAATTAAATCATAAGTGTTAGAATAGCATTTCATTACAGAAGTTAAAGACTAAAACAAGTTGAAACACGCATGATGTGTCAATGACTCATGTGTTTAGGTTGATTCTGTAATTACTAAAAATATCTTGAAAAATTATGCTACAGGTTATTTATTGCAACTTACGGCCTACCTATAATTTTAATTATTATTATTTTGTGCGTCCTTGGAAACTTATGAAAATAAGAAGAAGCCACGATATCGATTCACAACCACAATCTCCTCATCATAATAATATATCATCAAATCGTTTTCCTCACACAACAAAACTAGGCGTCGTTTCATAGCAACCCTTCCTCGAATCACCGGCATTGATTTGTAGCTAGCGAGCGGCGGTGAAACATGGCCGTTGATCACTTAATCCTGACAACGTTCTTCGCCACCTTTTTAGCGTTTCTGCTCATCCACTTCTTGAGACGTCGGAGCAAGAAGATTGTGAGCAAAATCAACGAACCCTTAACGGTGAAACCTGGAAACAACGACGTTGATATCATCATCGTCGGTGCTGGTGTTGCCGGCGCCGCCCTTGCTCATACACTCGGCAAGGTAATCAATTTTTGTTTTATTATTATTTGAAGAATATGTTTAATCAATTTGAATTTTTATTATTATTCATAGCTTCATTGAATGCTTGCAACACAAGCTATGTTAGGTTTAGGTCTCTTAAGGACAATCGTGTTAAGCTTGCTAGCTTTTTCTCTTACATATGAAACATAGGTTTTTGCGTGTTGCTGATTTTATGGTTCCTCGTTGGCGTCACGGAACCAAAGTTTAAGTTCTTCTTTTTTTTTTTGGCTGTTGTAGGAAGGGAGAAGAGTTCACGTTATTGAAAGAGACTTAACCGAACCTGACCGGATTGTTGGTGAGTTGCTTCAACCAGGTGGATACTTGAAGTTAATCGAACTCGGCCTTGAAGGTAAAAACCAAAACCAACCAATAAAAACCATCTATGTTGTCTAGATTGCGCTGACTTGTTACTACTTGATATGTAGATTGTGTGAAGGATATAGATGCGCAGAGAGTTCTTGGTTATGCACTCTTCAAAGATGGGAAACACACCACACTCTCTTACCCTCTTGATCAGTTTGATTCTGATATTGCTGGTCGCAGCTTCCACAATGGTAGATTCGTCCAGAGGATGCGAGAGAAAGCTTCTACTCTTCCCAAGTAACAAGTTTTTCTAATTTTGCACTTCTTTCTAGTTTTTTTTTTAATCAGCTGCCTATATGTTTATACCAAGTTTTTTTTTTGTTTTGTTTTAATTAGTGTTCGAATGGAGCAAGGAACAGTGACATCGTTGGTCGAAGAAAAGGGAGTAATCAAAGGAGTTCAATACAAAACCAAAGAAGGACAAGAACTTAAATCATTTGCACCACTCACCATCGTATGTGATGGTTGTTTCTCCAACTTGCGTCGCTCTCTCTGCAAACCTAAAGTAGAAGTACCATCAAACTTTGTCGGTCTCGTGTTAGAGAACTGCGAACTTCCCTTTCCGAACCACGGCCATGTTGTCCTCGGCGACCCTTCACCCATTCTGTTCTACCCTATCAGCAGCTCTGAAGTACGTTGCTTGGTGGACGTACCTGGCTCCAAACTCCCTTCACTCGCAAGCGGTGACATGGCTAAGCATCTCAAAACAACCGTTGCACCACAAGTACCTATCGAGATCCGAGAGGCCTTCCTCTCAGCTGTTGAGAAAGGTAACATAAGAACAATGCCGAACCGTAGCATGCCTGCTGATCCCATCCCTACACCAGGAGCTCTCCTTCTTGGAGACGCGTTTAACATGCGTCATCCACTAACCGGAGGTGGTATGACCGTTGCATTGTCTGATATAGTCATCCTCCGTGATCTTTTAAACCCTCTCGTCGACTTAACTGACAAAGAGTCTTTGTCCAAGTACATTGAGTCTTTCTACACGTTGAGGAAACCTGTTGCGTCGACTATTAATACACTCGCGGGAGCTTTGTATAAAGTGTTCTTGGCATCTCCTGACGATGCGAGAAGCGAGATGCGTCGAGCTTGCTTTGATTATCTTAGTCTTGGAGGGGTGTGCTCGTCCGGACCAGTGGCTTTGCTGTCGGGTTTGAACCCGAGACCTATGAGTCTTGTTCTTCATTTCTTCGCGGTGGCTATATTCGGTGTTGGTCGTTTGCTTGTGCCTCTTCCTTCTGTTAAACGGTTGTGGCTTGGAGCTAGACTCATCTCGGTACGTTCCTTCTTAAAACTCTGATTAGTGTAAAGGTTTAAACGTTGAATCTTTATTTTGATTGGATGTTGTGAAACAGAGTGCTTCAGGGATTATATTTCCAATAATTAAAGCAGAAGGTGTGAGGCAAATGTTCTTCCCTCGAACCATTCCTGCCATTTACAGAGCTCCTCCTGCTCATTCTTCTCCTCAATGATGGATCATAAGCATTGCTTTCAAGACTACTTGTAAGGTGTGAGAATAGCTACGTCATGGGTGGTTTGGTTTTGTTTGAAAAATGTGCACGTTCATGAAAATAAATATAAGATTTTATCATATAAAAGTGTATCTCTGTTAATTGTTAGAAACATGTGTGTTTGCACTACGAAGCTTGGTTTAAACTCTATCTCCCTCCCATTATATTTGTTTTTACAAAGCAAAAGTTAGTGGTTAAACAAGTTTTGCATAGTTGAAGGTCGCAAGTAAACTGTGTGTGTTTCGTTGATTATCTATAACAAAAGCAAAAGTGTAAACAAAACACTATTTACTTAGCCAGAGAGGGTGCGCAAGTACTATTTTATTTTCTACTTACACACGAGTTTGGGCCTATAAGCTGAAAACTAACTCACACTTTATGGGCTATACCCATTGATGCAGTATTATTCACTTGTGATATGGGTTTTGATGGGTATGTAATTAGGCTTCGAAAATGTAGTTTTTGATCTGATCTATGTTGGCTTTCTGTTTTCTTCAAAAAATCAGGTCCACGTCTAAACAAACTTGCAGTCGTTATGTGAATTCTGCAGTGACTTTGAAAATAATCTTCTATATCGGTTTGATACATTTTTTGTTTCAGAAAGTTTGTGAAAACTGCTTACTAAAAACTTCAGAATATCCAGATGATTACTATAATGCAAGTCACCTTCAACTTAGAAACAAGAGGGAATGGGCGATGAATCATATGGAAACAATTGAAAAAGGGATCAGAAATGGTTTGGAGCTATATACATTAAGGAGTGGAGCCCATTAATAGCCCATTAAACCTACATTCATCAATATGATGTTGAGTCTCTTTATTACCACAATTATGGATGGGTATCGTCATCTTTCAACCTTCCTAGGGGCGGAAGTTAGATTGTTATCTTTCTTTGGGTTAACGATTATAAAGATTTTGATGTTTAAAACTTTTTTTTTATGTTTAAAACAATTACAATTGAAAAATAGAGAACCATTGTGTATTGAGTTCAAAAAGTGTCGGTTCTTGAGGAGTGACCAAGGTGCACATGCACAAGGCCCTTCAATTTTCTAAAAATATTTTTTTCAAAATCAGGGTCCTAGTTTGTTAAATAGCACATAGATTAGGATCCAAAAATTATAAATTTAAAGAGATATACCTATAATTTTTGGTTGAAAATATGTGTGCACTAGGTTCATAACGTATTTAAGTCGGACCTGAGTTCAAATATATATATGTAAAGAAATTGTAAGTTATTCCTTTCAATTCACAATAAGTATCGCTTTCCATTTTTTGACATTCCCATACCCAAACAATCCCCTAGGCATGCTCTTAAGTAACGTGACTAACGTCTCTCATAACTTACACTCTCTGCTCCTAGGTAGGGTTGGACATTTTATCCATTAAATTTGATTCGATTTGTTATTTATTTCGATTTGATCCAAAAATTTTGGATATCCATAAATGTCAAAACAAATTAAATATTAAGTAAATATCCGTTAAAAACGAAATAAATCACAAATAATAAAAAATTTAGAGGTAGATATTCAATCCGCTCTGACTTTTATACAAATACGTATATATCTACAATTAATATAATATTTAAATGTATATTTTATATAATTGTTTATTTTAAAATATATTTTTGTTATATATAAAATTCATATAAAGTATTAAATTAAGAAAAGAATATATTTTTTTATAAAAAAATACAATTTTATCAAAAAAGGTATTTCATTTTAAATGGTATGGAATATATAGTTCCACTAATTTTTACTTTATGTAAAAATATTTTTTTTTTAAAACAAACATGTATAATTTATCTAGATTTATTTGTATTAAACAAAATGTATAAGATATTCGTAAATATAAAAAAAATTGAATATTTGGAAAATCGGATATCCATATTTCTCCGATGCAAAAGGAAATAAAAAATTAGATATCAATAAAATACGAATCAAATCACAAATAACAAAAATTATAACACTATTTGATCCGTGACCACCCTTACTCCTAACTATTTCCTCACACATTGCTGTAAACCATTAATATCTTTTGTTGACGTTTTGAAGTTTTATTGTTCAGTCAATTAAGTACGTGTCTGTCCCAAAGTGATGTATATATATCCTTCACGACAAAGTTTTTTTATATAAAAATATATATCTTAGTAGACAATATAAACCATGTTGCGAGAAGAGTTAGCGATTTCATTACAACTATTATTATTATTTTCACTACAATTGAATATTAGATTATATGTTAACGATTTAAAACATAATATGTGTAGTTTTGTCTTAAAACTTTATGGTTAATAAGGACTTAGTTTTATCGGCAAAAAAATAATAAGGGTTTAGTTGACGTAGTATGTGTAACTTTTGTTGACTTGGACAATGTTGGTACATATCCACCAAGTCTGCAACTTGTTAATGACACAAACAAGGGACACATCAAGGCCTAAACATTACATAAATATGTAAGTTTCCAAGAAATCGCGTCTAGTTATTGGAATCATTCCATGTAGTATTGCGTTGACTCCAACTTGTAAGGACATAACTCTGCTCCAAATCGTCGCAGATTTTTTTTTAACAAAAGCTAATCCATATACCCATTCATCATAATGAATTTCGTGCACCTAACTACTTTTGATTAATCACCACAAATAAGAAGTATATTAACAAAGTACTTTGCCACAAATACTTGTTTGCACATGCATATCGAATATAATTTTTAACACTTCGTTTTTCTTAAAGACGATGTTGCATACATTTGTCGTTTTTTCATTCAACGGTACCCAATAATGTTGTTGTTTTTTAGGTTGCTTACCAAACACCATTGTCATCCGAGTCAAAAGTACGACATAAAAAATTGGATAACATTTGAATTTTCTTTTCAAAGTTACATATATCTAGCTGTTTTTGTTTTTATTGAGAAGGGAAGGGAGACAGAGGAAGTAATGTAAAATTGAAGGTGGAGGGGTTGAAGAAGGGTCCTACGTTATGGAGGAGGTGAAGCAAATTGGTCCATATAGTGTCCCTCCTATGACATTCTTGAGGATCGGAGCAACGTGAACGTCACGTTAGTTGGCCCTCGTTTTGAATTGGACTCAAATTATTTATCAGAAAACAACGAAATAACTATTTATACTATAAAACCCACTCCATGGAAGTTCACATCATAACTATTAATTTTATATAAATATATTTGCATACACATAATATACTTACGACATTGTCATCGTGGGGCATATTTGCGTTTGAGCATTCACGTGCTCATTCTTCTCTTACATCCCTAGTCATTTATTTCTTAAAATTTGAATCATTCGCCACACTAGATTATTTTATGAAACAATGCATTTTTATTAGAAATAGATTTTTTTTAAATCACTAATTAAAACCAACAAACCCTAATTTGAATAGTATGCCATGTATTATCATGCAAAAATGTAAAACAATCACCATAGAAATATTTTTTTTTTTAATGGAAGAATTTTGGGCCATGCCATAATTTTTCATTAGACCCGGATAACAAGAAGTTGCTAATACTGATGACAAAGCATAACACATAGGAGTATAATAAAAGACCGAACTAGGAATACAACAAAACCAGTTTTTGTATTTAAATTTTTTTTTTGTGCACATCAGTTTCTGTATTAAACCACTAATACAACGAATCGTTACCGTCATACCATGCTTTGAAATGGTTAGACCCAATTCAATTGTATATAATATAACCCCGTCTGTACTTTGTGGAAATCATGTCACGGTGCTAATGTATGTAAACTTTTAAATTAATTATATATAATAAATAAACATATTGATAAAGATCAATTTATTGTTAATTAACAATTATTAGTTTTATGTTTTGGGATCTGCACCCCTTTTGGAATTATACAGCATCTTGTCTTCACTTGATGTTGTTCGACCTAAAGGTCACAAAGCGCATCAAAGAATCAGATCAAAGCAAGGCCTTGTCGGAAGATATACATATGGACCCGTTTATGTTGCATCTCAGTATCATATAAGGACCCTATTATAATCCCCTCATTGTTCCTTGTTGGTTATGGTGGAGTTTTTAGTAGTCACTTGATTAGTTTTTTCTTTCAGTTACTAACATTACAACGAGTTCAGATATGAGAGATAACACAACAATAGAATGCATGTGATGATCTAATCATTTCTTGACTAGTAAAACTACTGACTTCGAAGTCAGACAATATTTGAAATATGCTCAAGAAACGAGAATATCTATATTACATCAATGTAGTTTGACAAATGATACATGCGTACCTCTAGCCGAAGAAAAAATATCGCTAGCTATTAAATGTTTTGATTCGGACCATAGTTTGTACTTTGGCTAAATCGACCTATAATCGATGAATTTTATCAAACTTAAAATACATACAATTGGAAATTCCGGTCACTCTAAAGGCAAGTCGTACAATAACATTTTTCAAAGAGTCAAAAGCTTGTCGCGAAATACTTCTTAAATAGTTTACAAACTCTGAACGTCAAAAAAGTGAAAAAAAAACGAAGCTACGTCTGAAGATGCGAATGACAAACCGAATATTAAAAGCTTGCGAAAATATACGGATAGAGGACTTCAAGCAATCAAATACGGCTCTTGCTAACATTTTTTTACTAGAACCAAATATCAATATATCACATAACGCAGTTGCGAAATGTCAATAACTCTATTTTTTTTTTTAAACCGGACCTTGTGGTCTGGTGGTAAAAGAACCTCAGCTGAGGTGTCCGCCATCACGAGTTCGAGTCCCGGCCACGGGATGCTTTACGCCATATAAGGTATTATCGCCGACTGATCCCGGGTCTGGGGGGATTAGATGGATATACAGCCCAGACACCTCCTGGTTAACAAAAAAAAAAAAAAAACTTTCTTTTTTTGATTAACCTAAGATATCTTCGGTTATAAAGAAAGGGACAGAATAATCTCCAAAGACATCTGTGGTTAATTTAATTTTGGGCAGAAGCTGGAACAAACATGTAACGAGTTAGTGTTTTTGTCCGTTTTCCTAGCACTCAACCACAAAATCCCGGAAAATAGTTATATTTCTTGAAATATTTCTAGTTTATAAATATTGTTTAATATGGTATATATGAACATAAAATAGTAAACGGGTCAAGAACATTCGAGTTACTATGAAATTATTTTCTGTATCAGTAATCTAAACCGCATCGTAACTTTTTTTTGTCTGCGTGGGTTTTAATCTAGGGAAAAAAAATGTAGTATTTTTCATAAATGTTTAATTTATTCGCAAAGAAAATAAACAAATCCCAATAGGTGATCTCAAAAGGGGATCCCATCATGTTACAATGCGCCTAATTAAGATTTTGATATTTTTGCCAAGGACAATCTATTACTGTCATATTTTAACGACTCAAAGTGTTGATTGGATTAAAATTTGAACAAAATAATAAATTATGAGAAAACAAAGAAAAAATATGGAGATGAAGTGGTATAGTTAAAATGTGATGAAACATAACATTTTATAATAAATAAAATTTATCAGGTTCATTTCTCTAAAAGAGACATTAAAAACTCTAAGAACACCAAGTTTTGAAGGAGAGATTCGATAAGTTAATGAACTCTTTATACAATTGTTTTTAATCATCTTTATAAAATATGGAATGACAAAAAAGGTAATAATTCGAAAAATAAAATAAAAATAATGTATTGAATTGATTCAAAGGTGTGGTGATCACAATGATATGCTTACAATGGGACATGATTAATCAGGGAGCTTCAAACTAATGGCGGGTTTACTGGACATGTATAGTAAGTTGTTGAACAGTAATAATTAGTGTCCCATTTTATTATTTCTCATTTAAGTAAAACTAAAGTAACATAGAAAAAGTGAAAAAGAATAAGCAAACCCAATCGTTGAGCCGACATGTGTTTAGACTTTAAACTGAAAATCTCGTTGCTAGTTAATGTGATTCGGCATCACAAGAAGGATCAATTTTTCAATAACGGGAAATACAAAATGAGAAGGATATATGCAATTAATAAAACGAGTATAATATTCAAACCTCAGTAAGTTAATTAATTACTGGTTGTATATCCAACCATATATTTTTGCCTAAAATAGGTATTTACGCATTTAATATTAACAGAATTTATAAGTTTTAGTTGGGCTTGATATGTTCCGACACGTTTCCGGCGAGAGAACTAACTATATCACTCGTTCAAAGATTTCATCTTCTTCTTGTTCCCATTGGTGTTTAAAAGTTTTAATTTCGTTTGTACCCATCATCATGCATATTTTATGATTACTATATTTCGGTCTTATCAAGTTTGAATATAAGTTATGTTAATTTCATGAATAAGTAAGACTATGTTGCTTACGTAATGCAATAAACATAATCGCATGCGTTGAATATTATTGTTACAACTAACAATGCTTAATGAGTTTCAGAACCTGAGACTAAATGTTACGTTATCACTCCATTTTTTAGCCGTTTATTTATAGTCTTGTTAAAATTTATAGAGAGATATTTGACAAATGTAATTTTGTTTTACAAACATAAATAGACTTTTCTTTTAGATATATAAATAGACTACTAGTTGAGAGCTAAATAAAAATACAGCCGACACGGTTCACAACATGTGTGGGTTATGGAGCAGGAGTGGACCAACCAACATTACAATAACACGGTCCAAAGAGTTCCTAAATGTAGCAATGACAATTTCACATGTTTCCCTTTTGACCAATTCATATTTTCATTTCTAAATTACTTATTATTTTTATCTGTTGCCAAAATATATATTCTTTCTCTGTAGGTCGCCTTATAACCCATTTTACAAGTTAATTTCCTGTTGGTATGGACATTACATTACTTCAATTTATATTAACTATTTTCATTAGTTAACCTAATTAAATAATTTGAAATCTGACAGTAATAATAAGTAAGGTAACTTTAAACTGACGCAATCAAAAATAACTTTAGAAGAGAGGCATAAATCGTTGTGGTAACTGGGTAAGCGTAATAATAACTCTTTAAGCTGAGCTTGTTTGAGTGAGCAGGGACGGTGGATGGAAACGCGTGAATTAATTATTATTCTCTTAATTAATCAATTCAAAAGAATTGATATGCGTAAATTAAGACACACAAAATTGCTGTCGTGGCCTAGCATGAAAACTATATATACACATGCCTAGTGACTTCTCGATCATAGCTGCTTACCTACAACATTCACAATCCAATCAAAACACTTTTTTTTCTCTCTCTCTCTCTCAAATCTTGGTTTCCATATCTACTCTCTCCCCCATTTTAGACTCCTACTCTCTCGTTCTCTAGAGCTAAACAATGGGTCTATTGTCAAGAAAAGCTACTTGCAACACTCATGGACAAGACTCTTCCTACTTTTTGGGTTGGGAGGAATACGAGAAGAACCCTTACGACGACATCAAGAACCCAGACGGCATTATCCAAATGGGTCTCGCAGAAAATCAGGTAATTTTATTTACACTAATCATCAAAACGCAACGTATTGTAAAGATATTCAACAATGTATTGTTTGAGAAAGAACTTTATGTATATCTTGCGTACCCTCTTGCAGTTATCTTTCGATCTTATTGAATCATGGCTTGCCAAGAACCCGGAAGCAGCAAACTTTGAAAGAGAAGGCCAATCTATTTTCCGGGAACTAGCTCTTTTCCAAGACTATCATGGCCTGCCTTCCTTCAAGAATGTAAGTTTTTATATATAGATCGAAAGTATTTTTAAATGATCGTAAAAGTATATTACCACAGCTTAGTAACACACGTTGTTGTTGTTTTTGTCATAACTATTTTTTTCAGGCTATGGCGGATTTCATGTCGGAAAATAGAGGAAACCGAGTTTCTTTTGATCCTAAAAAGCTTGTTCTCACCGCAGGTGCTACTTCGGCTAATGAAACTCTTATGTTCTGTCTCGCTGATCCTGGAGACGCTTTCTTGCTCCCTACTCCATATTATCCAGGGTTTGTTTTTGTCAAACCATTTCTTCATTCACAAGTAACATGGAAACTTACGCTAACTACAACACTTTTCTTTTCCATTCAGATTTGATAGGGATTTGAAATGGCGAACCGGGGCTGAGATCGTACCGATCCAGTGCACGAGTGCAAACGGCTTCCTTATCACAAAATCCGCACTGGAAGAAGCCTACGTGCAAGCTCAAAAGCTTAACCTAAAAGTCAAAGGAGTCCTTATAACCAACCCATCTAATCCCTTGGGTACTACGACAACACGAACCGAACTAAACCATCTCTTAGACTTCGTGTCACGTAAGAATATACATTTGATAAGCGACGAGATATACTCGGGTACCGTTTTCACTTCTCCTGGATTCATCAGCGTAATGGAAGTCCTCAAAGAGAAAAAGCTCGAAAACACCGATGTTTCTAAACGTGTCCATATCGTTTACAGTTTGTCTAAAGATCTAGGCCTACCTGGTTTTCGCGTTGGAGTTATTTACTCTAACGATGATATTGTTGTCGCTGCAGCGACAAAAATGTCCAGTTTCGGTCTAATCTCTTCTCAAACACAATACCTCTTATCAGCATTGTTATCCGACAAAAACTTCACCAAGAACTACCTCAAAGAGAACCAAATCCGACTCAAGAACCGGCACACGAAGCTCGTCTCGGGTCTAGAGGCTGCAGGCATCGAGTGTCTCAAGAGCAACGCTGGATTATTCTGTTGGGTCGACATGAGACACCTACTGAGAAGTAACACGTTTGAAGCCGAGATTGAGCTATGGAAGAAAATCGTATACGAGGTCAAGCTCAATATATCTCCCGGTTCTTCGTGCCATTGCAACGAACCGGGTTGGTTTAGGGTTTGTTTCGCGAATATGAGTGAAGAAACACTAAAGGTTGCGTTGAATAGATTGAAGATGTTCGTTGATGGACCGTCGACTACTACAAGAAGTCAAAGTGAACATCAAAGACTAAAGAGGTTAAGGAAGATGAAAGTCTCTAATTGGGTTTTCCGGCTATCGTTTCAGGACCGTGAACCCGATGAACGGTAGTCTGTTTTTTTTTTTAAAAAATCAGTGTAATAAACATGATTTTTAGGTCACTATTTACGTGTGATTGTTCGTCATATGTATTTTTATCATAATTTTATATTTTGGTGTAGTTTTTAGAGAGAAAGTTCACTCAGTCCGTTCGTGAAACCGGATAATGCAGCGTGGCTTTTTTGTATAATCTATTTTCACATCTTAATGATAGTATTTGCAAAGAAAAAAACAAATCATTTGCTTCAATTTTACGTTAAAACGTGCCACGTGTTAAACATTTGCCGGCGAAATTTCTGGTTGAGAAGCCGTAATTTGAGTCCGGCCAATAAATCCGTTCATTAAATATTACTATGTTTTTAATTAGAACCTACTTTAGTACATATAATTAGATTATATGTTCACATTTGCGAAATTTTTTTCTGAAAAACTAGGAGAATTCCTTTATTACTCTAGTTGACAATAGACAAAAGTTGGTGAATCCAATATTAAAATTCTATAATCGCTTTAATTGGTTTTGAAGTGATCGATTTTGTTTGAATGACTTGTAAGTCAACGAAAAATACCAGTGAAAGTCAAAGATATACCCATTTTATTAGTTTATATACTCACAGCCACGTGGGCATACACAGACGTGGTGAACTATACACATTTGGTATATAATTAAAATTTAATGAGTACTACTTCTTAAGCTGATTAATGTATTGAGTGTTACATATCTGGTCGAGATCTCTTCAACAGCTTCTATTGAAGTTGAAAGTTTATTGTATTTGTGTATTGAGTGTTCTATGTCTCGAACTAAGTTTTCTCTAGATCTTTTTAAGTTCTGATTTTTGAACTTTAGTGGTATTAGCATTATCAGTTGGTTTAGTTCATTCTTGCTTCCTTTACATAAAGCTTTGTCTCTAGAAAAATGTGGTTCTGCCATCTTTGCTTTCAAGGAATTTTCTTCCTTCATGTTTGTTATGGAAAAGTATCCCTTTTGTGTTTGATATAAAATCACAGTTGATAAAAAAAAAGCTGATTAATGTATAAGTGGGAAATAATATATTGACATATATTGAAGGAGTAAGAAAAAAGTTACTAAAAGGATTCATGGATTAGAATCAACATGGCAAATTTTTAAAAATATATATATTGTTCGCTTGGAATTCACATGATTGTTCTGAAAAGTGAAAAACCAAATATTGGTTAAACATTTGTATATCATCCGGTATTTTTGAATTACTAAAAAAATATTATATATTAGAATAACGACCACAAAGTCTCTTCAGGAACAGTAACAATTCAAAATTTCTGGATATTACAAAAAAAAACTAAAAAAAATCACCGATATCACAATTTCTTAATTTCAAATCTTTAAACACTCTTTTATACAATTTATTTAAAATATTTTATACTAACTATTAATTACTTTATAGATTTATATAATCGTGATGGAGTAGCCGGTAAATAAACGCACATATGCGAAATGCAGAAATGGATGTCTTTGGATAGTTGTCAAATTGTGAATGGGTCATGTGGGAGTCACATGGCAAAGGAAACATAGAACATTTGCTAACGTTTTCTGATTGGTTACTGGGCGAATGCTATATTCTACCATTTTCGACCAACCTTGTATTTGTATATTCTTCATTGGTCGATATATTATGTTTGCGTAGACCGACGCATCTGGGGCCACATGACCATGGTCATGGGCCTCCGTTGCTTCCATGTCCCAACTATAAATATTTTTGTTTGAGGTTAAATATATATCTTCTTATAGCCTAGATTGGAATATTCGTAATGGTTGCAATTGCACTTCTATAAAAATGGTTAAGTGGTTGTATATGTCATTCTATTCCTGCATATATTTGCTACAGCTCTTCACTATGTAGCATTATAAAATACAGTTATCATAGCTATACGACTGTATAACAGTATTTTCAAATTCAAAAAGCAGATATAAATGAAGATATCATTGTTTTTAGTTCACTCGTATTATTACTTAGTTTTCTGTAGGTTGAATCTTATGCCTATGCCTATGTTGCACAAACAAACAAAAATCTAATGCCAACAACCGAAAGCTAAATACCTCTTTGTAGTAAAGAACATTAGGCAGACAACAAATCCCATAGTCACATTTTGTGTGTTTGAGACTAATGACATATTGACATTGTCTTCTTCGTGGAATAGTATATGTTTTGATGTTTGGAACTTTGACGACATGACGTAACGTTTTTCAAAGAGCTTTAAGCTTTTATCTATTATTATAAGTAATTTTGTATTCCATGAATATTCAACTTTAATTCTGAAGTTCGATTTGTGTAAAACCTGTTGATATATCATATGTATTTAACTACGTTGTATGTGCCAAATCAAATCAATCTTGCAAATACTGTTCTTAGTTCAACTCGAATTATGTTGTGGTAAGGAATGCATTCAGTAAGAAAAAGTCTCTTGTATACCATCCAAATATGTTTCCATGGCATGAGTCAAATTTAGATTTTTTTTCAACATTCAAAGTTGTATATAATTCAAAGACAAAAGGCCGAAAGCAATTCTTGTCTCTTTTTTTGAACTTTAGCAATTTTTATCTTTACAGAAGCTTTCTCCAACTACAAAAGTTTACCTTTATTCGTCTTATCAAATAAATAAATAAATTCTATCTTTCTTTTTGTTGAACATGAATTATGATACATGAATTTCACATATATAAACAAGAATTGTTACCAAAAAAGGAATTTCCCATTCCTTTAAAAGATTTGATATTTTGTTTTGACAAAAAAATATTTGATATTTTCCACTTTTGACAAATACACTATCTTTTATCAACAATAATAATAATAATCATGTATGCAAATGGCACTATTCTTACACACAATAAATATGTTACAAAACTAAATTTCTGCTAAAATTAAGTAATTTAGTTTCCATATAACAAATTCAGTTAGTTTAAATTAAAAACAAGTAACTAAAAGTAATAAAACCTACCACCCAAAGAATAACATTGTGAAAAATGATAAAAAATTATAGAAAAAAATTTGATTAAGACAATAGCCGTTTGAAATTTCTTTACTAGTTATTTAATAGAATTATTTATTATCTTAAAATTTACATATATTTCTTTAAAATTCTGATATATCCTTTTATTTTAGATACTTGGTATGTGCATTGATATTTAAGCATTGTAAAAATAAGAGATAGCATAACTCAAACTGATTTAGGGACTTGAAGCTGTTAATTCTATTGGTAAATCCTTTTGCCTAAGAGCAGATATACCAGGTTTTGATTCTTAGCATTTGCGGAAAAGAGATTTAGCAATTTGCTCTTGTACTTAATCCAAAAGAAACTATAGATTTCAGGGTAAAACTTCTTGAATTAAAAAAAAATGAACTAGGGTTTAGTCAGTGCTTTAGAAACACAAAAATATGTTGTTAAAAAAATATAATAATCGTGTATTATCTTACATTGCTGCGCATACAAATCGATATGATTAATCAGTTGGGTGGGGCAGGTTTAAAGTGGGCAGCCTTTGTGTTCGTATTTTGGGTCGAAAGTTTTACTTGTTTTGATTAAATTTTATACCTTTTGGGGAGTTTGGATCAAATATTTTCTTTGGGCTATAATCGGATTTCTTAAAATCATTGTTAGGGCCCAAAAGCCTGTGAATTAGAAGTCTGGTCCAGAACATAGAAACCCACAGAAAATGAAACGACGGTATATGATTTATTATAAACTTTTATATCTGAGAATAAGTGACCCACTAAAATTTTTTATATGATTCGTAATTTATTTTACTCTGTGACCAAGTCGATGCCAAAAACCAGAAACATGTGATATTTTTATGTCTTTTTATGTTACCAGCAAATTGGTGGCAAAATTGTCGTTGATTTGTTGGGTATATGTCCATTTCAAACATTGCATCACCGCTGTTCACACATCATGCACCTATATTACATGTATACTTCATGGGAGTTTATTTTTACTTTTGTACCAAAAAAAATATATTTTTCTTTCTTTAGACCTATGTTTTCAATCTACCTATTAGAATTTAGTATATGTTTTTGTATACCTCCATGATACATAAATCACATATACTGTTAGTAGGCAAGGACCCGGAGAAATCCGAGATCTACAATAGAAACATTTAACAAATAATTCAAAGTGATAATGATTTAAATTTGGTTAAAATACGAAGAGCTATTTATTATGATATGAAATGGTTAACTTTATACATTTTTAGAAGGATCCAACTACTTCCAAATCAAGTTGAAAACAGTTTGCTGACTTTGGGGGATACTCACTACTGATTCACTATCAGAATTATCAAAGTCTCCTTAGTTTATTTTGGGGTCAACTGCTTTTTGACTTTTATGGTGTTGATGATTTGTAATGGTTTCCTACTCACTTCTACTGCATACGCCAGATGTTTATTAAGTCGTCTGATTTAATTAAGAAAACAATATTTCCAACCTCTCTAAAACTCAACCAAACCCTAATCGAAAAAAAAAATTGAACCAAAATTTCGAACAAACCGAGCAAAACCAGAATATAAAAAGCTTGATATACAATTTTTCTTGGTTTCCTCTATGCTCTAGATCTTCATTTAGGAACTGTAGATATATCAAGTCCTAGGATTCCATTATTTCAGCTCTACTTTGAGTTCTTTATTCACGATTCACGAGAGCATAAAGTGGCTTTTTTGCATTAATAAATGATATACTATTAAACAATAAAATAAAAGGATATCATTTATTCAAACAGAAAAAGGAAAAAAAATGTGTTACACACATTCTAGGGTTTTTGACACCTTCAAAATTTTAAGAGATAACATGTAAACATGATCCAACTTAGTACATTGGCATCATATTATATTCAAATATATAATTATTCATTAATTAATCATCTACTCATTATCTTATAGAGGATAATCAATGAAGGAGTTGATATCATCATGACCCAAGCAGTTGCCACTCAGTGTCTCGGTTCCACGAATCCTGATTTCTGTCGTGTTGTTATTGATTATCTCATCGAATAGCCCGGCTTGAAGATTCTCAAACCCGACCATGAAGAACATCTCTTCATCACCATGATCATTGTTATTTATGGTGTAGTGAGACATTTGTAGAGATGAATTTGTACCAATGCTACTACTACTACTAGTAGTCATGGAGTTCATGGGTGGGGATGCGTGATGATGATAAGATGACGAAGCTGCATCATGATAAATATCAAACCAAACCTTGTTTTGTTCCCAAGAAAATGATTCCGGTATCGAATCTTTGACCATGCTTTGTTCTTCCATGGCGAAGGATGTTATTGATGGATCCACCATTTGGTTGTATAAGGTTTGTTTCAACGGTGGTTTGGCGTTCTCATCTTGAAACATTAGGATCTGGTTTTGACCAGATGGTAATATTTTCGATGTTGTCTTGGGCTCAAGTCTGAGTTGTTGATGAATTTTCTTCTCTTGCTTGCTTAATAGCTTCTTCTTAAGCCTTGTGTTCCAATAGTTTTTGATATCGTTGTCTGTTCTTCCTGGTAATTGTGAAGCAATGATAGACCACCTTCATCAACAAAATCTAATTATTATTATTATTATACACCTTAAATGCAGCGTTGTATATTAAATTTCAAGAATGATACACATATATTATAAGAATAAGAAATATAAATACTAAACCTGCTTCCAATTGTAATGTATAGGTTGCAAATGATGTAATCTTCTTCATCAGTGAAGCCTCCATGCTTTAAGTTAGGTCTCAAGTAATTAAGCCATCTCAAGCGACAACTCTTCCCACATCTCTTAATCCCTTTTATCAAAATGTAAAATTGTTAATACTATATGTGACAATTGTATATGAAGGTAAAACATATTAAAGTGGCTTTATATTAATACCGATTCTGTGAGGGAGGGAGATCCAATTGTTGCCGGTACCGTGTTTTTCGATGTAGGACTTAAGCATGGCGTCTTCCTCCGGAGACCATGGTCCTTTCTTCACCACCGACTTATCGCAGCACGGTGCTCTTCCCATTTTCTTACAAAATAATATTTTCTCTTCTTCTTAATGGGGGTTTGTTGTTGTCTAGGTACTATCTCTCGTAGTCTCTACCTATATGTATATATATGAGGAAACTTAACAAAGAATGATGACAAGTGGATTTCTGTTTGTACGTATAGTATGCACTATGCAGGTGATGAAAAAGGTATAAGTAGAATCGGTCTCCTAAAATTCATATAAATGTGAATATGAATAAGGTTATTGGTACTTTAAGATTATTTCAAACAAGGCAAACTTTATAAAAGTAATAGTATAATATGTTATAAGTATAAGTATATCTTAGCTGAAAGGAAAGAAAATATATTACAGAGATAAAGATATAAAGAAAAGCAAAAGTGATACCAAATGGTTTTGTTAGTGATAACAAATGGCTTTGTTATTCCAGCATGTATGAAATTCGAGAATATATATGTGGTTAGCAGATACTTTTTTATTTAATGTGAATGGTTGTGTTATTGTCCATCATATATATCATCCTCTAATCTCTTTGGTTTGATTCAATAAAACAAAACAAAAATCTTTGACCAAAAAGCATATATAATCCAAACAGGAATTCACCTTCCAGAGAACTAGATGAATGAATTAACCTTTGCTTATTTATTTTTAATTGCTTAACTATATTTTGGATTGTTTTTAATTCATGTTGTTTAAGTCACAAACGTTTCATTATGTAATTATGAATTATATTTGAACCATCATAATCTTCTAGACGGAAAAGCAAATGGCTGACTTGACCTAAGACCCAAAGAGTAATGACAATAAAAATAAAAGGAACATTACATTCTTTGGGTACTCCAGTTTACAAACAAAATTTTAACTAAAAGACCTTTTTTGAACATAAAAAATAATAACTAAAGGACCTTTTTCAACACGCTATTGAAGAATCAGTCTTCTCGACGAGTACAAATATCTTGACGGAGTCAAGTGATGTCAGTGTAAAACTGTAAATTATATAATATGGTACATATGATTATTCTTAACCAGGAAAAGAAAGTTGTAAAAAATATCATTATCTTAAGCAAGCACTCTCATCCATCTAAAATTACATCCGTTCAATGGATATTACGATGTAAACAAATACTGATATCTTTTAACCGATCCTTTCAATTTCACGATAAAAAAACGTAAACATCTTCTATTTTATAATGATATAGTTCCGACATATGTAAATGAATAAGACAAATTAAGCAGGTATGACTTTTGAGTTATTAAGTATTTCAAGCTTTTCTTACTAATCCATGAGACAATTCTCGGATTAGGTCTTTTGGACTAACATTTTACTTTTATTTACAGAATTAAAAATTGATCGTTATCTTTGTTTTTTTGATCCTCAAAGTAACTGAGACTTAATTAATCGAATCGGTATGCATATAACAAAAGTCATTAGTTAGAGAAAATCTGAAATTCTTTCTTAGTATGATAGGAATTTTTGCTGCTAAACTTAGAACAAACAAGTGAGATTTCACAATATTAATGACCTAAGAATTGCTTTATTATTATAGTTTGCGTTGGTGAGTGTGGTGTTGTTTTGGCCTCACCTCATCTCTTAATAAATTTTGATAAACGATGATGTGGATTATTAAATTATTTAAAAGCATTTATTATTCGTATATTTGGAACTAATCGTGGTCTCTATGGTGTAAAACGACGTCATCACTTCGAATATGTGAAGCCCCATTAGATTCTGTGTCATAAATATGGGCTTTAAATTATAAAGGAAGAGGCCTAATTTAACAGATTAAAATATTTTGGGCCATTATGGTAGATAGTGAACCTTCTTGCCACCTCATTTTCGAGTTCTCTAATGAGTTTAAAATTAATTATATTACAATTGGGCTGTGTTTATGTACTTGGGTTTCGTAACGCGGCATTTTACTAATTAAAGTACCTGAAGTTGTAGGCAAGATAAAGTAAAACGATTACTAATAATATTAAGATGATAGTGCCGGTTAATGTAGAAGAACAAATATACCAATTATCATAAAACAATCGATGTGAAAATCACCATCAGGAGTGAGGACCCAGATATCTTTCCAGATCTTTGGTTGCGGAAAAATAACAAAATTGCACTATGTGTTTCTTACGGAATGGTCCCCTGCTCAATTTGTCATTTTCGTATTTAAAAAAAATTCAAGAAGATTTGGACCGAAATCCATAATATTTTTGGATAAATAAACGTTTAAGTTATTAAATCCCTTTTCTGCAGCTTCGAAAATTCGAACCTGTTATTTCTATCCTTAGGGTAGAAGACTTTTTTTTGTGCTATCCATAATACTAGTTCTAGTATATATTGTTTTTCTTGTTACACAACACATAAACTTATCTAATTAAAGTAATAGAATTGATTTTTTGTTGTAAAAAGAATAAACCAAATTATAACCCGCATCAATCAAATTATGGTTTCAAAATAAGATAACGCTATGAGTATCATACTAACAAATCATATCCAAATGATTTCAAAAAATAAGAACCTTGTTGGAGGTAATTTTATAATTTTTGTTTTATGTCAAAATAGAGTTGTCCAAAATTATGTTCAACATATAAGGTGACTTTAGGCTTTATCTACCCTTAGATTTAAAGCATAGGAGTAGTAATTTGGAATATGTTGCACATTGAAGTAGATGGAGAAGAATAAAATAGACATTATATCAACTTCCTTAAGTATAAAATAGACATTATATTAACTTCCTTAAGTGTGAAATCTTGTATAACAACTTTTGTTTGGGAGAGAATAATTAGTATAACAGCATGATTATCCCAGGCTTTTAAGAGGGATTTTTGCACTGTTCGCGGGCCCCACTGACACGTGGAGCACATGAACAGTGCAAAAACCGCTTTTTAAAAATACTAAATAAGAACTAGTTTTAGAGAGTTTCTTACACTGTTTGCGGGTCTCACTGACACGTGGCGGCCCGCGATTGATTCATTATTTATTTATTTTTTTATTTTATTTTTAATCAGATTTTTTTTTAAAAACTCCATTTTTGAGTTTTAGGGATAATGATACCCTAAGAGCATGATTAATGCAGGTCTCTTAACAATGAGTTCTTATTTTCATAAGGGACCGTTTCTTAACTTTAACTAAGAAAACTTAAGAACCTTCTCTTAAATAAGAGACATAAGAGACGTCTCTTATCCGGAAAAATGTAAAAAAAAAAATGTCAAAAAAATTAAGAACCCCATCTTAAGAAACCCGGGTTAAAGATGACCTAAGAGCATCCGCATTGGGGGATTTTAATTGAGGTTCACACGTTTTTCAATAAAAAGAAAGAATATAATAATGAAAGAGAGATGAACCTGGGAGAAAGAAGTTCATCCCGCTGAACCGAATCTTAACTATTTTGCGGGGCCCACGACACGTGGCGGCCCACGATAGAATAAAATAATCAGAAAATTACATGGGAAATCGATATTGAGAAGTTTGCTGCTGCTGGTGCTCTAAGGAGCTTCGTTTAAAACGTCAGTTTCATGAGGAAGCGAAAGAAGTTCGTTTAATTATATAATTATACAAGGGGACCTAAAATATACTAGTACATTACAAGACTTGAGAAAATAAAATGTTGATACCTAACAAAATGGAAAAGACCTCACAATGATGATTAATAGTTATAGACTATTTCGAAGGACGAAAACACGGAGAGACGCACCGACTTTCCTCTCTCTCTTTTTAACTTGCTTTTCACAACCACACACACATACGTGTAAAACTATATATATCTATTTGGTAGACAAAGCTTGCATCATTGCTTGTGTTCACAAGTCTTTATAGACACGAGAGTCCATCGTCACTAATCCACTACAGTGACTCACTCTTTTCCCTAAATGTATATGTATATTACACCCCAACAATTTCAAACTCGTATAAGCGAAATTTATTTGACATTACTTTTAGTAGTGTGGAATATTTATAATCAGTATAGTGTAAAATATCAGTCGAGATAAGAAAAATGAAACATTTGTGCATTTTCACATTTGTGCTAATGAGATGCACACATAATATATATTTTATTTACCTGATATTTCAAAATAGTTAATGATAGATATTCTTAGTGTAGACTTTTGTTGTCAAAGGCTCAATGATTCGTCTCTTTACAAAGTCAAGATCTCGACGTGATTGACAGAATATTTTACTTATATTCCTAATAATCATGCAGTTGTTTATTCTGTGAATTATTGCAGTTATTCATTTATATAATAAAATCATTCCTTTTTTTTTTCCGATATGCTTCAATTATTCGTGCGCATTTGAGGGTAATATTCGCTACAAGCTTTTGAGTTTTGAATTTTAGAACATACGAATAGTTGATAGTTCTTCACAAAATGGCAAGAAAAAATATGTTCTTAGATGCTCTTTGTTAATTAAAAAAAAGAGGGTTTTGTATGTTTGTAAACTTTGTTAAGCGTGGAAACTATGATTAAAAGTCACGAATATAATATGAATATGACAGCCTTTAATAAGCACACGCTTAAGACATGATATATAGTTAGAATAAGTTTCGTCCGACAGTAATCTTCTATAATATGTATAATGTATGTCTGATAACATCATATTATTCCTTTTGACATTCGGCAAAAGAAATCATCTGAAAACAGAAAATCCATCTTGAGTGCCGCTATTTCGCATATAATTCAGAGTATATATTCAGATTATCAATTTTGGTGGCTTTGTTAAATTTTAAAATTATAATGGACGGATTTTTTGTGTCATTAACTGAGTGGATATTTGAAATGGGATTATAACAAATAAAGAACCATCATCCATAATGTGACTGATGCATAGTTATATAAAAAGGAAAATATTATAAATTGAAAGTAAACAAAAATAAAGACATGAAAAGCAACATGTTTGGTTGGCCGTAGAGCCGGGATGGTGACAAAAAAAAGACCAGACAACGCTTCTATCATTCATCCAGCTGAGTCCCTCCTTTACTATACAAAATTATTGTCCAAATATATAAAAAATAGTATTAAATTTTCCACTAGTTTTTTTTTTGAACATCTCCCACTAGGTATTCTATCTGATTAACCACGTAACCAACTCAGAAACTTAGGACATGTTTTCCACGCTTTTAAACTAAATTCTACGTTGTTTTTGATATTTTTATATGTATGTTCTTGATTTTTATTTTCTTTTGTACATTAGGCATGTGTTCCTTTAACACATCTTAGTTATTTGTTATTTTTGATATTTATTTTAGACAACGAAAAATACATGTTTAGTTTATATCCATATCACTAAAAACTTAGATAATCAATTTTTATAATAAATCTACTCTAATTGTATCTTATCTTATTTTAAATATTAGTAGTTTTCTCAATTTATTCCGAACAGACAAATTGTCTTGTATTATCTGTTATCTTTTTTTATTATTACAAAATTTAAGGACATCTCTAATGAGACACTATCTTTTCAATAATTTACACTAAAATAAAGTAATTCTATTATAACGTAAATTTTGCTCAAATGATTTATTCTATAATAAAGTTATTCTATTTTGATATTATTATAGAGTAAACTATTGGTCTAAAATTTAATCTATAATAGAATTATTATATTTTGGTATAATTATAAAGGAAAATATAGTGTGTCACTGGAAATGTTTAAAACCGAAGTAAACTAGTTGAATTAAATTCAAATCGTGTAAGAATTAATAAAAAGGGGGAAAAAACATAAAATCATATTACATATATTAAACCAAATTAATCCGGTATAAAGTATAAACTGATGCCAATTCTCCTTATGCTTTACTTTCTCTATCTCTCGTTAACAAAATAATTAAACGCCGTAATGTGGGCGCTGAATACGAACTAGATACTCTATCATACCAAATCATTGAAGGGACCTACATGTCTGAAACGGACACGTGTCTAACCTAACAGATAATTACACTGTTTTCGAGTTTCGTAATTGGTTGGTCTCTCTTTTTATCTCTCATATCGTATTGTCGCGTGGATAAGTCTGTGAGGGATCGCATGATAGATGGTGTACTATGACATGAGAACCACCACTTAATCTTCTCTCTTTATTTATTGTCTCTCCTAATCTTTCCCACTTGTATTCAAATTTCTTATTAATACTTTTGATCAACCAACGTATATCATGCATTTTTTGTTGGTTAATGTTGTGGTTGTGGCTGAACCCTGTTCTGTTTTTTGTTTGTTTAGGTTTGATTAGTCCAAACCTATTTTTCTAAACAGTCTTCCAATCATAGTCACACCGTTTTTTTATCATGGGGTCACAGCGTTATTATATAATTTTTACGAAATATACTTTTATTATATGACATCTCTTTACACTTTTGTCTTTATTTTCCACATTGTCTTTAGGGATTGGTTATATTTCCCCCACCCCTTTCAGAAGTCAATATAAAAATATATGATTAAAATCATATATTTTCATATTTAGTAATGGTATATATATACATATATATATATATGCACAAATATTTTCATGGTTTTGCTCATCCAGCTAACACATAGTAGTTTATCTGCCAAACTTTAAAAATTAAGTTGTTTTGAGGAAAAAATCGTTTTACATTATTTAGGTAATCAATCTAAAAACATTTAAATAAAATATTTAAAAGTCTTTTGAAAATTAATATTTGATCAAAAACATTTCATTTGTTTCACAAAAACATATTTCTAAAGAAGCAAACTGGCCTTTCACCAATTTATTAAAATTAAAGTTTAAAGGTAATTCATTTTAATAGAATATAGTCTATTCACTAAATGTATATCAAAGATCTTAACCATATCATAAAATATATACAAAAATCTAGTCTGGAAAAAATATTGAATATACTCATTATAAAACAAAATTTCTTCTTACATGTTAAAATTTAAATTTTAAGACTTGATTATTATTTTGAATATATTTTACACAAAGCTTATTTAGTAACTTTATTTTTCATACTAAGACATTAAGAAAATCTAGTAAATCCGATCTTTGAATTCTGCATGCTCTATCTTTTTGACGTTTAATGTGATTATTTAATATGATCCATAAAGTAAAGTTCCATAGCATTTTAAATTCAAAATAAATAAAGATAGAAACAGAAAATAGTCATGCCGTATGGCTATTGTGTTTCCGGTTAGAAAAGAAATATTGGATCTTTTTAATCATGAGTCATGATTTTTTCCAATATTGACACCCGTCTTAAAATAAGTAAATTATAAAACCAGGACTAATTAATTGTTAAATATGTATAATATAGCGGCCGACGTGTTAATGAGCTTGCCACACCTTTCCACTTCGGAGACTGTTTTGGCCGCCGGGGACCGATACCATGTAAAGCAACCTTATTTTTATAATAAATTTATATTCGTATTATTTATATGCAATTCAAATTGTTTTCAGCCCTTTATTAAAAGGAATAGCAGCTTGTTCATATGGTTAAAAGTTCTCGTTAATTGGAATACGTACCTATATCATTCACATTCTCAGGATATTCTAAAGTTCAGCGATTTTTTCCAGTTTCCAAACGACCAAAAAATACCCTTTGAATAAGTCAGGGGGATTTTTTTTGTCATGGCAATTGTAATCTTCTTGATCCGAAGACATCAGCAAAATGATCAGAAACGAATTTTAGGAAACTGCAATTATAAAGTTTAAAAAATGCAATTCTAACTTCAATAAACAAGAATTTGATCCCAAGAAACAAAAAAAAAATTGAAGACTTCGAGTTATATACTACACTGGTTTTTCATTAAGAAGAAAGATTTGAAAATCTAGATTATTTGGTTCAATTTAGATGCCAGTGTAGTAAATTAAATTGTCCAAATTAGCTATATCTAATTTTAATCAACTAACATATTTTTTAGTATCATGATATCATGACAATAGTGAATATATATATGTGGTCTACACAGTTAAAAAATTCTCAAAGAGATAAAAGGAGATGGTGCAGTGCACATAAATCAGTAAAAACTAATTCAACTGAAATATAAGTTTCATAATCTATAATGCTTTGAAATATTAACTTATAAAATGTCTTTACAGATTTAACGTAAAAACTAGAGTTAGTTGATCTTTATATGATCTTTTTTGACAAAAAAACTAACAAATAACTAAAAGTTGCAAAAAATCATTAATTACAAAATAATGCATTAATAATAAAATTTAATATATGTGAAATTATAAATTTAGATCTTTTTAAAGTAGAGAGGATATTTGTTAAAGGAACACATGCATATTATACAAAAAAAATCAAGAACATACATATATATATTGTCTTCAATATATTTCTGATTTGTTAAAATGTTTTAATTAAATATCCAGTTGTGTTTTAATGTTGAAAATAAATTATAATTAATATACTTGTAAAACTTTGTACTGTTATGTAACACAAACCAATTCTCGGTCTCCATAGCCAACTCTACGAAAAAAGACATGCAAAGATAGAGATGATGTCTTTATGAATATAATAAAACAACGCATAATTATATGAACAATTTGTCTGTTCAAAATATTGTTGTTGAATGGGGTATAATAACAGCATATTATTTTAGAACACGGTGGAAATAAAAACAAATAAAGTCCCAACACAATCTGGCCAGATCAAGAGAACCGAACCTAAAACGAGAAAGTGGAGATCACAATCCAAAATTCAAACTAAATAAAGAATTCAAGAAAGTAAAAGGCCAATTAATGTGTAGTGTGAGGAGGTTGAAGACTGATAGGCAAGCTGACATGTTACCCATATCTAACTTCTTCAAGTAAAGCATGGAGTGGGGGACAATGCATGTCACATGTGGAGACTATTTACCATTTTTTCTTATTGTTAAAAACTGTAATCGTTTTAACTTACTAATAAGTAATCAATTCTAACATTTTTTTTTGGAAATGGAGAAATCAATCTGGATATTAAAGATCATAATTAGGTATCATCTGGCTACCAATAATTTATAGTACTATTTTTAAATACACTTGTTAGGATAATAAGGGTATACTTTTGTTAATTAAATAGAATTAGGGTATTATTACATTATACAGTTCACATAACAGCTGTGACTATGAGAATGAAGATTAATCCATGTATTGTCTAAATATTACAGGTTTAAAAATAATATATATATTTTTGAACCAATAAAATAAAAATATCTACAAGGATATAACTTTGATACGATAAAAATTTATATACGAATTTATGAAGTCGGAATAATAGTTGCAAGTGGGATGCTCATTGGTCAACCTTTGTAAGAGAGAATAAAAAAAGGTGAGAGAACTGTGCCATCATAAGTTCCACATTAATTTTACAAAAAAAAAAACAGAAAAATAACCTAAGCAAAATTAAATTAATTCCTTTTGAATAATTATTATAATTATTAGCCACCCACCCACCTATAAAAATATTAAAACAAAAAAACCCAAAAAAAAAACTCTCTTCTCCTTCTTAAAGGAGAAGCCTCTTCGTTTCATTTCGTTCCAATTATCTTTCAAACTTCACCAAAAGAATTTCTTGACAAACAAAAAAAAAGGCTTTGGTTATAAGAAGAAAAAAGTTCGAAGATCATTCAATCTCTTTCAGATGGGTCTTGAAGATTCATGCAACATAGGTCTTGTTCTTGGTTTAGGCCTCTCACCAACCCCTAATAATTACAATCATACCATCAAGAAATCTTCCACCACCGTTGAACACCACTTCGCTCCGTCGTTAACCCTAAGCCTCTCCGGTGAGAGCTACAAGACCAAGACGGTTGATACGACCGATGCGGGCGCCGGAGACCAGATTTTTCGTCAGACTTCATCTCACAGCGGAATCTCATCTTTCTCGAGCGGAAGGGTAAAGAGAGAAAGAGAAGTTTTCGGCGGTGACGGCGAAGAAGAGGCGGAGGAGACGACGGAGAGAGTGGTGTGTTCGAGAGTGAGTGATGATCATGAAGACGAAGAAGGTGTTAGTGCTCGTAAGAAGCTTAGGCTCACTAAACAACAATCCGCTCTTCTTGAAGATAACTTCAAAGTTCATAGCACTCTTAATCCCGTATGATATAGTTAATTATTACCTTTAATTATTCTAATCATTTTTAATTCATTTAATTACGTTGATCTCATCTGGATTATTTTTTCTTCTATAAATTCACAGAAGCAGAAACAAGTTCTAGCGAGACAGTTGAATCTTAGGCCAAGGCAAGTTGAAGTGTGGTTCCAAAACAGGAGAGCTAGGTAAATTAAATTGATCAAAATTCAATAAATTTCTAGTCCATGTAAATTACTTTCTGTTATTCAATTTTTTTTTTAAAAAAAAATTGGGCAGGACAAAACTAAAGCAAACAGAAGTGGATTGTCAGATTTTGAAGAAATGTTGTGAGACTTTAACGGATGAGAATAGAAGGCTTCAAAAAGAGCTTCAAGATCTTAAGGCTTTTAAAATGTCTCAACCTTTTTACATGCATATGCCGGCGGCAACTTTGACGATGTGCCCTTCTTGTGAGAGACTCAACGGTGGTGGTGGTGTTGGAGGAGGAGGAGGAGGAGGAGGCGGAGCTACAGTGGCGGTTGATGGAGGAACGGGGAAGGGAGCTTTCTCCATCGTCACAAAGCCTCGCTTCTACAGCCCATTCACTAATCCGTCTGCAGCTTGTTAATTACTTATTAAATAAATTTATATTTTATATCCATTTAGGAATTCGTTAGAAGTTAATTCCCAGGGGAAAAGTCTTAAGTTAAAAATTGTGGGAAAATGGGTATATATTAGTCTTTATAGATAAGACTCTTCAACGATCCTACTTTATTTTTCGGTGGGTTTGTTGGTTGATGAAGAAAAAAATAGTATGTAATTATAGTTTTCAATTTGTAGAAACAAGAAGAATATTAGTATACTTACTGTTCCGTCTTCTTTTGTTCTTTTCTTCAAAAATATTATTAATTATGATGTAATTTTACTTGTAGAAAACATGAAAATTATATCTATTAAAATTTGCACAACTTTGCAATGATTTATTACGTCTTCCTCAACAAATGATTGTTTGTTCATGCGAATATAATATTGATATAATTATATTTTATATAGTAAGCATATAATATTACTTATGGGTTACAATTTTGGTTCACACTTCCAGTGACGTAAAGTACCATTCCATCTAAAAGGTTTTCTAAGCGTTCTTAGAGTGATTTTGTTAACAGGATGATCGTGTATATATTTGCAAAACTGTCGACTGAGATTTTATATATAATTACAAAAGTTTCCGATCGTCCATTGTTCTTTACTGGTCGCTCATCTAATTGAGACACCGGTGCCAACTTGGTTTTGTTTTCAGCCATAAAAACGGATATAATTGATTGAAATACACTTCCCACCAAGAAAAAAAACACTTACAACTAAAAAGAAAAAAAAAAGATAGAGAGTTGTTCAGAAAAAATAGAAAGGATAGAGAATCTGAAAAATCAGAGAAGGTAAAGGCTGTGATAAAATAAAAGCCAAAGGTAAAGGTCGTAAAAATAGTAGAATAAGGTTTTTGTTAATTCGGTAAACCAAACCAGTTTGATAACTTAACTCGAAATATTATTTTTAAATTACATATTAATTTGGCTCCACGATGATTTTTTTCTAAATTATTCGAAGTTTCAAACCCAACAGTTCTGTTTTTGAAAAAAAATCATTTGATGGATGTGAATGATTTTGAGGGAGATCAAAGGTGTGGGGCTAGGAGGTTAGCTCACGTGTATTGATACAACTCCTTAAACTTAGACCTTTTAATTTATCCAACCAATAATAACAACAATAAACCATATATAAAAGAAAGCTTAAACAATAGTATAAAACTGACAAATTAGAGGAGCCAATACACACAATGCAGAAACGTGTAGTCAAATAATATCCATAAATTACAACAAAAGAAAACAAAAATATCAGCCTCGAATAACAAAGCTATATAGCAAAGAAAAGAATTATACATAGGAAACAAAATTGGAAATAAGTAATGAATGATAAACATTTTAAAAATCGTTCTTGAAGATTTGAAGCCGTGAGATACTGTTTTTAAGGGGTAGGGTGGGGCATGCTTCACGTGATTTCTCTTCGTTTTTTCCTCTCACGACCATGTTATTAAATACTACTATGTGGGATTTTAATTATATGACTTTTCATACTTCATCGTATACGTGCATATTCGATTTTCTTTACTTAAAAACATGAAAACGATATGTATTTATTAACATATCTACGAAAACGACAGCAAGAAATATCAAGAAAGTAATTAGTACTTGATTCATGAACACATCTACGTACCATATTCATGAATCTTTCAATTTTCAAGCGTAAATGTAGAACACTAGCATGGATGCAGTTTATCTAAGCCCATAATAAATCCCATTATGGATGTAGTTCTTTTAAAATGTTTTAATGCATAATCTTGACATAGTACAATCTTTTAAACCAAGAGCTAAAACTAATAAATTTCTATTCATGTCGAGTAATAAAAGTAACGTTTTTTATATAGAATAATATTTATTTTCTTAAAATACATATTGTTAAACAATTATTTTCAAAGAGATATTTTTTGTTTATAAGTTTTATTAGTGAATGGTAAATTGTACATTTTAAAAAATGGTTAATTTTTTAAAATTATTATTGATTTAGAATTAAAATTACAAAAATAAATTTAAGATAAATTTTAATTTAATTTACTCAGAGTGATTGTTTAAATTATAACAAATTTTCTTAGTTAAAATTTTTATCTAGAATCATAAAATTAATTATGATTTATTTAAATTTTAAATTTAAAAGAAAAAAAAAGTTTGTAGAAAAGCAAAAAACTATTGTTGTATAATTTTTTTTATTTTTAATGTTTTATTTTATTTTTATAATTACATTAGATATGGCTACATAAAATAATTTTTCAAATGAAATTATACAATAATATTTCTGTAAATACAGTACAATCAAACATCCACAATATTAGGGTATTTTTATCCAAAACTTTTAACGAATTTTTTGCATTGTTTGCGGGTCCCACTGACATGTGGAGCATGTGAACAGTGCAAGAACCATCTCCTAAAATTTTTAACCAAGAATTTTTTTTATGGTTTCTTGCACTGTTTGTGGATATCACTGACACATGACGGCTCGCAATTGATTTATTTTATTTTATTTTTTAAATCAACAAAAAATTAAAAATTAAGAACCCATTAGGGCGTCCACAAGAAAATAATAAGATTGGCGACCCTGAAATAGTGGTGGTGGTGGACCATTTAATGATGATATGACTTTCCGGGAAAACCGGTTACTTTCTCGGTAACTCAAATCTATTTTCACATATTCATTCCCTTTTGTTTTCCCATTTTTTTTTCTCGCTTTCTCTCTTTAGGTTTACTAGTATGATTACTTTAAGAAAATTAATCTAATATCTAGTTTAGCCTTATCATGCTCAATCCACATTTCAGTGGTATTCTTACTGGCTTAGAATAAAAGCAACCTAGAAAACCAACCAAGCAAAATAAGTTTTGTTGGTCGTAAGCTGTATTTATATCTTCTGTAACTGTTAGTTTATTTTAATGTAAATTTATTGTTACAAATACTTATCTAACTAATAGTTTACTATAGTTGATTTTTCATCCCGCCAACTTAATTATACTCGTACGTGTGTCTGCATTCTACATGCATAGTCGGTCGCAAGTGAAGGTTCATAATCGGATCAGTGAAAATACTATTTTACCTATAAGCATTTGACGACTTCAGACTTGGAAGATTAATGATCACTTTGATAAAAAAAGATTAATAATCAATTTTCAAATATTCGTGGTCACTGAGCTCGCAAAAAAAAAAAATATCGCTTAATCAAGCGAATTTTAAAATAATACATATTGACGGGCCAGCAAGGCGTATCAAATGAGCCGAAATCAATAATTAAATAGAGGTATTTTATTGTGATACGACTGTGTATTGATGCATTAAGATTAGAATCATATGTTATTAATTTGTAATACTATACTAGGTAATTACCCGCGCGCATGCGCGGAGTGAAATTTATAAACTAATAATCATTGAATACTAATTTTGATCATTTAACAATCATGTCATAAGTCCTCAAACGTAAAGTCATGGACCATCGATATAAGGTTGATGAGTAGAGTCATATTTGCTGATATTTTATTTTTTAAAACTTATTTAATTTATATTAGACTTCAACGATATCATTCAAATGATATAATTTATCATCTCACTTTGATATGAAGAGTTTTATTTTTGAAATGATATGATGAAATAACATTTGAGATCGTGCTTGTGCAGAATGAACATTAATTATGTATATAAATTATTTATATATATTATTATTTATTTTGTGTTCATTTACATATATTGAATAATTGATAAGCGAATAACTATTACATATATAATTAAATTAGGGTAAGCACATAAATAATATAAAAAAGCTCTCTTTTTATTTACAATTAGTTTTGTTGGTAAAAAATCATTTATTTATTTATGTGGTATATAATGAAAATTAAATGATATCAACATAGATATATAATATATTTTAATATAAATATTTATTAATTGAGTCTTTGTACTCATATGATTTTATTAACAATTTTATATTTGTTGTAACAAAATATTAATTTTATTAATATGAATATTTATTAATTGGGGCTTCTTACTAAATAAAAACTTTGAAATTAACATGTTTATATATGACATATTTTAAATGAGATTTCATATTTATATAATTTTTATGATTTCATATTTATATAAATTTTATGATCATTTGTATTTTTTAATAACACAAAAAAATTAAACCATTCATCACAAAAATTTCAATGTAGATTTAACATTCTTAGTAATTTATAATAATTTTTAAAAATTTAAAAGATAAAAAAAAGTCTATTTTTTATATGTTTAATGTGATTACTTAATATATTTTAAAATATAAAATTAAACAAAAATGATGGAGGATAAAATAATTGTTATCAAATCTTTATTATTCAGAATCATTAATTGTCATTAATTGTTAACCATATTAGGTAATTTCGTAGCTTTTATTTAAGAAAAGACTTGACAATATTTAATTGTCATTAATTGTTAACTATATTAGGTAATTCCGTAGCTTTTATTTAAGGAAAGATTTGACAATATTCTTTTAATGTTAATAATGTTTTTATAATATATAAGGGATGTCCAATGGCATAAAATGTAATTAATTTAGTAAGAAATGAATTTTTGAATTGAATGTGTGAGAAGCTCTCTTGTGCTGACACATCAGCATAATGGCAATCTTGTGAATATATTACAATTTAAAGGTTACTTATTAAAAATGCTTCTCTTTTAATATATAGGGGATTTATGCAGGTGACTAATTATTTGAGGTCGTTTCTTTTAATGATTGATAGATTTGCCTTACATGTGCACGAACGTAATTAGTGTATTAAGAATAGCAAAAGACATGTGTCAGTTGCTGGTTACATTGTCGGTGTGTCGGATCCTTGTTCCCAATAAAATACTAGTACATGTTAATTAGGTTGCTAAATTTGATATAAAAACATAAATTAGGATAACAACTATCGTGTGATAGCTAAGCTTTATACGCGTTATCTTACCAATATCAGTATAATAGTAGTATAACTATATCCTTTTGCTTTGCTTTGTATATATTAATCAATTATTTAGTTTGATTTGATTACAATCCAGTAATAAATAAGGATTTTTCATACAGAGAAAAAGAGAGTAGTAACTAATGGTGGCCGTAGGTAGTTCTTCATTAATTTTCAATCTGTTGCAGACCCGCTTAGTCCTATATTACATCCAAAAGTGTTGTTTAGAGTTTCGCACGAGTTACAAAACTTTAATTTGTGCTACATAGGCTATAAATCCCTTATATAATGCATAATTTTGTCAACTTTTTTAGTAAGCCAAATTAAAAGAGATAAAACAATTTTTTCTTTAAAAACCTGAATTAAAAATAAAATAACATTTTGATGAAACGAAGATTACAAGATTAAACTATATCTGAAATGGATGGAATTTAACCTAACTGCAAATAATATATTTGGCACAAAAAGATCAATCAATTAAAAGGTGGAAATTATAGATGGCTGATAAGAAGATTAAAAACATTGGTTCCTCACACGTCCTGAGACGCACCATTGGGCGTGTTTGTTTAAGGGTTGGTAGAAACGCCGAATAAATTTCAGTTACCTTTACATTACAAGCTACAAAAGTAATAGTATATATATATATATATATATATATTATGTATTGCTTTTTAAAAAAGTAAGGAACTACCTAAGCATCATGATTTTAATTTATAGACCTTGTTTTTTTTTTTGGCATCCGTACATCAAAACATAGTCATCACGGTAAGTATATTATTTTTGGAGTTTTAATCTAGGAATATTTATGCAAAAAGAACTTATCAAACAATAGTCAGAAGTAGTATAACAATTTTTTGTAAAATTTAAACAAAAGTTAGTAAAAACTAATTTATACTTTTCGGTGCATAGCTATAATTATTTTAAACATTTGTATGCCTATAACTAATATTATTTTCTGGTCAAGAATATCTAGAAGACAAAAGAAATGTAAAATTCGTTCCAATTATGTAACAGCGACCACATGCTGTCGGGTTAACTAGTTATCTTTTGATATAACGCTAATCTAAAAGCCAATATCTATGCATTACTAATAGTTATTGTCGAGGAAATGAGTATAAAATGTTCCATAAAAGAGGAAGAAGAGATGGGGCTACTGAATAATTGGAACATAGTAGAAGTACTAGAAGCGGCTGATAGCATGTGATAACATTTAATATAACTAGTCAAAACTCAAAAGCAATATATATGGTAGTGTATGCCCATTTTGCTTCACTTGTGATGTGCCATTCTAAAAGAACTTTGTACCCTTTTATGTAACTGATTGATGCATAGAATGTGGAAAGCCATGTGATTTTGTCCCTCTTTCTCCGGACGTTCTGTCTATTCTACATCGTTCTCTAGCCTTTTATTGTTTTTATGGTTAATGATATTAGGTTTGGCATACATACTTGCTTACATGATTTATCTAATATAATTATAACCTAATATAATAAAGGTTTTATTTTCAGCATTTTTTTGGTTGATACTAATCAAAATTCGAAACTGTACTGAACAATTAGTTTCATTAGGAAGGCACAAAATAAATATAGAAAAACACTTAGCTCATTATTGTTTCAAAAGAACCTCCATACCTTTCAGTAAAAGAAGCAAAACTTGCAAGAGTGAGTGAAAGATTGCATTTAGTATATCGTTTCAGATCTCCACACAACACCTGGATCTAATGAATTTCATGATCCAATTAGTCAAACAGTTTTATCTTTAGTAGCTAAATGGACACGTGGAACATCCACCTTTTGAGTCAAGATCACATGCGGACGTTCATGTTCCTCCAATAATTACATTCTTATTATAGAATACCGTCCATTCACATGCATACAAAGTTAGAAGATACGTCTAAATTTTAACTAGTGAAGCTTGAAGTACAAAAGACTTTATATAATTATATAAAAATCCTTTTCAAAACCAAAAGCATCTGATGTGTACCATAAAGTCCCATTATTTGATAACAAATAGATTATACGTGTTGTTGATTAGCAAGAAAGAGTTATCGATAAGTTTAACTTGTTATCATTTTAGACGTATGCGATTGTGATGTTATAGGGACTGAATCAAGATAACATTTTCTTAGATAAAATCCTTGTTCATTGAAACACTAGAACTATAATAATTCGTGTTAACGTGGTTAAAAGTTGCTTTCAATTACATATCCTCGCAGGAATTTTATCTTTGATTTATTTTCTATCGGTTTAACTGAGAAATCCGTTTTTCAACCTTTTTGTGTGAATTCTGTTAGGGTTATTGTTTCGTTTTGATTTTCTTTCAGGTTACTAAGGTTTGTTTTAAGTTTTTGTATTGATGTTGTCTATATGATTTTGTGTTTCATCCTGTTTCTCTTTTAGGTTATTCACATCGAGTTTAAACTTAGTAGCTACTGATAAAACAGTATACTGAAACAAATAAAATAAAAGCAAGGGACGTTGAATGCAAGGTTATTACAATTGCATTACATACAGTTATGAACTGTTGCAATATTGTTTTTGTTCATCAAATTACATCATCACTTTTCAATTCTTTATCGCTGTTTACTAATTAAAGTATATACTTTTTATTATAAAGGTGTGATTTAAAAAAAAAAATCAAACCAGCCAAACAACCGGTCATTTTGTAAGCTTCAAGTTGCAAATAAAAGAAGAGAAAAGAAAACGCATTAGCTTAGATGCTTAACCACCGATCAATTCGTCCCAAGAGAATTCACTAAGATAGAGGAAGCCCAAAAGCCTTAGCCCAAAAAGTTATAAATTTAACCAAAAAGGTTGTGTGCTTTGTGGGAATAGCCTTTTTTATGCATAAATTGTATGGACTATGTATCAATTGTAGAACTACTCAATCTATTGGGTCTCTATTAATAGGAAACTGGCCGATGAGACGCCCATGACATGGTTAAGACTAGCCGATTGAGTCATTTTTTGTATGTACATCTGGGCTGCATTGATCAGTCTAGTTGCTAATCTCTATAATAATCAACTAGCCCAACTTGGATATGGTCTTACAAAATGCCCATAGGTACGAACCGGCTAGAATTAGTAGAATAGCCAGCCCACGAAAAAGTGGGCTTGGAGTCGTTAAGTCAACTCTTTTCTAAATATTCTGGAAACATGATTTTTCTTCAAATTCAAGTATCTTTGAGAAACTGAAAAAAAAGTATTTGAGATTTATTTTCTTGGTTTTAAACGTGCATGTTTTCATAAAAGTATTACGATATGACCTAAATGTTTAAGCTTGAATTAAAGAAGAAAATATACAACAGCGGTTAACTGCACATAGCAAATTAGAATATAATTGTTATAATCATTGGAAAAAGAAATTGGGAAGAGTGAGGGAAACGTGTTGACACAGTTCTATATGAATACTATTATTTAAATAATTTGTTTTTGGTAAGAAATTGTTTAAATAATGGATATATATAAGAATTTTGGTGAGAAGAATACGAAAAGGCAAGGACGCACTGTATAGGCCGGTCAGGTGAGGTGGGTCCTTTTACTGCTCCAGTCAGTCTATTACCACAAGAAACCGCAGAAACCAGAACTCAAAAAGTAATATCATTTTTTAAAAAACTGTTACAAAATACTGAAAAGAAAATTGTATAAGATAAAAAGTTATTTAGTAATTTAAAAAAATAAATCGAAACAGCTGAGATGGAATGTCAGTTCTTGGTAAAAACCTTGAATATTTGTTTTCGAGTTCATACAAAGAAAAGGTTGATCAAAAAAATGTTTACAAATTTCTTGTCTTTTTTACCTTTATCCTTTTATTTTCTTATTTTCTTTTGCGTTTTGTATGGTCTCTTTTCTAGACTAATTTTATTTATTTATTTTTCTTCCAATTCATTTTAACTTTTGGCTTCTTATGCACTTAATCTTTTTATTTGGTTAAATATATGATAATTCAACTGTTCTTTGCACGTAGAAATTGATAATTCATTCTGCTCTTTTATACCTACATAATTTCTCCTTTTTCACCTGATATTTGTTTTATCTGAAACTTGTAGCGATACGTATCAAACTATACATACACATTTAATAGAATCTGACTCATAATACATCATAATTTAACCTAAACACTGTATATATAAAGTGTGGAGGTCCCGGTATATTTTGTTTTTTTCTTCTTCAAATATTCTCATACATATCTTTGATGATGTGATGATACAAACAAAAAAGTATAAATAATATTCATAAAAAAAAATATATATATATATATATATATATCATGTCAAGTCATATACAACCCTTACGAGCATATATGTCCGTGCGTATAATATAGTTTAGGAAAATTTTATTTACCCTTCAAAGGATAGTATCACTCTCCCTTTACTTCTCTACTCACAAAAAACTTCCTCTACACATCAAGACGCAGAGAGAGAGAGAGAGAGAAAGTCCGATTGTTTCTCCTGTAAACTGAAAGCCGACCTTGTGTCTGAAAATGGCGTTGTGCAGCAAAATGTCTACCTCTCTACTTCTTTTGCTTATTCTTAATTCCACCCATTTTAGTCTAATGGCTAATGGTAAATGGGTCAATGTCACATTTCCATTTTTTCTAACAAATTTTTCCAAAATCTTAATTCTTCTTATGACATTTTTTTCAGGTAGACCAGAGCCAAACTCGCATGAATCCACTAATGTACAGTTCTTCATCCTCTTCTGTTTTATTTATTTTTTCCAGTTAAATTTGTTTTGAAAATGTCATTAATTTTGAACAGGGAGGTGATAAGATGATGATGAGAGGTTTAATAGGATCAAGTCCACCAAGATGTGAGAGAGTGAGATGTCGCTCGTGTGGACACTGTGAAGCAATACAAGTTCCTACGAATCCTCAAACAAAGCTTCACTCTCCTTCTTCCTCTGAGATTATCAATCTTGATTACACCAGAGGAGATGACAGTACTAATTATAAACCAATGAGCTGGAAATGCAAATGTGGTAACTCTATCTATAACCCTTAAAGAGTTTTCTTACTTTTGATGAACACATTTTACTTCTTTGCTTTTTGGGATCGATTTCTAAATCTCTGTGTACATATATATATGTTTTAGTTGTAATCTTCAGAAGTTTCTAAAAATTCTGCGTTATTTTGATTCTAATGATGTTGTTTACTACAGTGTAGTTAACAAATAACAGAGATAAATAAAACTTGTGTTTATCAAAATGATTTGTTTTTATTAAAGATAATTATTATGGAATTAGATTTTACAAATGGTGAAAGTAAAATCGTTATAAAATAAAAAAGGAAATATGATTAGAGGAACACGCATCGTAAACAGAACGCACGGAAACCTATTTTCAAGACTATTCTGACAAATACCAATTTTATGGATGAAAGTTACATCACACACGTACGTATGCATCAATGTCAAATACATTATACATGTATTCAAATGAGCTTTACGTTCGGAAATATTATTGGTTTATTTTATTTTCTGTTTTTGTTAAATCGATAAACAGACAAAGATACGTTTGATACATTTATCAGTAGATGATGTCAAAATATTTACCAAAAAAAAAATATTTTTAGAATTTCCACAGATGATGGACAAATAATCTGCCGTTTTGCTATCGTTAAACGTCGCCGTATTAACGATTATGTCATCACATTGGATTTTGGGTTGTACTTTTTTTATCAAAAGGATTAGTGGGAGTTATTGGTTTATGTATTTTAATGGATTTGGAAATCCAAACTAAATCAAGTGTTATTGGTTCTATGATTTTAAAATCTATATTGAAATCATGTGTTATTGGTTTTATGATTTATAAATTCTAATTAAAATCATGTGTTATTCAATCATTCGGATTTACTAATGGATTTGATTTTATAATGAATTTTAATGGATTTGAATGGATTTCTTTGTTAAAAATACAAAGACTCAAATCCGAAGGAAAACCTCCGGATTTGTAAATATTAATTAAAATTCATATTGCTATATTTGAAAATTAATATATTTCCATTGATTTGTAAATACTATATAGATTTCAAAATACATTAAAGTATATAAACCAATAACGCCTCCTTAGTTTATTAAGTGACCACTGGTGCTTTTCTGCAATCTAGTACTCTTGTTTCAATACTGCAAAGGATTAAATTACTTAGTGACCACTGGTAATTTATTTAGTGACCGATGGAAATTTATTTACTTCAAATGACATCCTTATACTTCCCTGAATGAAATATTCAAAGAAACCAAAAAAAAATCTAAACAAGATATCTCTTGACTAATTGAGCAGTGGAGGAAAATTAATGTATATATTGCGGTAAATGTGCAATGGATATGATAGATACAAAAGTTTATAGAAAATGAATAATCAGCATCTATGTTACAAAACGATGATAGGTATTATATCGACTTTTAAGACAATGATCAATTTCTATTTATAGGCCATTAGCCCATTAGTTATAGCATGTTTTTCGTTGTAGTCCAGATTTAACATCTGGAAAATGCCTAAACATGTAGAAGTTAAATGAGACTGAGACAAAACACTAATAATTATTGATAAAGAAAATGGAAGAGTGTGAGGTGATGGGATTGATCATGTGGAAAGGAGAAGGGAAAGGAAGTGACAAAACAAAACGAGAAGATGTGTGTTTGTGTCTGTGGGGTTTACCGATTTCACAAATCAAGCAAAGCAAACAGTCTTGAATCTCTCTACTGTTTTTCCTTTGAATGACTTTACTTCCATTTTTTTTTTCATTTATTACTTAAGAGTCCAACTCAATAGTTGAATAATAAGTAAAATTGGGTGGAGACCCATTGTGTCAATCAGAGTCAGTATACGCCTGCCACAGTCCTACCTATTTAACTGATCTTCTCAACGACAACGCCGTTCGAGATATTTAATATTATATCTTCAAAATGAGTTCCTAAGGCCATTTTAACCCTAGCACTTTTTTTTTTTGTTTTTTCTTTTTTTTTTCTGTTTTTAAAAAAAAAAAAAAAATTAAAAACAGACCAATCAAGGGACGCCACGTGTCAGTGAGACCCGTGAACAGTGCAAGAACCAACAGAAAAGGGGTGCTTATTTAAGCATTTTTAGAGCTGGTGCTTACACTGTTTGCGGGGCCCACTCTGCAAACAGTGCAAACACCCTTGCTAAGCAACTGTGGTTAAAGATGCCCTAAGGTATGTTTATTGCAGGTCTCTTAGCATGGGGTTCTTAGCTTTTCTAAGAGACGTATCTTAACTTTAACTAAGAAAACTTAAGAACCGTCTCTTAAATAAAAGACTTAAGAGACGTCTCTTAACGGGAAAATTAAAAAAAAAAATAATAAAAAAAAAAACGTGAAATTATAAGTTAAGAACCCGTCTTAGAGACCGTGGATAAACATGGCGTAAGATTTAACATGCAAAAAAACTATAATACAACGTTATCCTAGTATGGGCATATTCGTCCAAAACTCGATGTGTTATACTTGGTTCGATGACTTGATCTGAAAACATTTTGTAATACTTCTCGCTGTTTTATTCAATTATATGACCTTCTTAGATCAATTTTGCTAATATGGGTACCGCCGACAGATTTCAAAATGCTACCTCCCCATGATATGTTCATAGAAGATTGATTGCACATTGTCGCACGATTGATGAAACCCATTAAAAGCAAAATGACAAAATGAAAAGACACAGAAGGAAATAAAATGAGAGTTCCAAAGCATAAAAAAAAATACGATGGCCATTCCCATCTCTTATTGTTTCTGTTTCTTACCGTTTGTTTAACTGTTTTTGATCTCTTCTCTGTTGCATCACTTCCTTGGAACTATGGATATGCAATAAAAAAACTTATCGATCAATGCAAAAAGGCTTAGAGATTTAGCTATTGGAGATAAAATCGTTAAAGCACACAGTTGACAAGGTACAGTCACGTGGAGGCACTTTGGACATATCCATAATCACTTTCTCTGTTTCAATGATCTATTTTGACGTCCATTGCTCCATACCTAATTTATTGTTCTTTGTACGACACAGGCCTTGGATCATCATAATATATGAGATGGTTAATGCTTCCACGTGAGTATAAGTTATATATGAGATCGTATTTGAGATGGTGAGTATAATATTTAATTACTTCAAATAATATATAGATGAATGGTCAAGTACCATATTTCATCGTTACATAAAAGTTAGGCAGCGTTTACTACTGATTTTTTTTTTTGCGACCCGCGATATGATCACCCCCTGATATGTACTATATATATATATCCGGATTTAAATCCAGAAGTTTAAAGGATAAAGTTAAAAATTTGCAGCATATATTTTTCTTTTACAGCACAGAAATTTCATTTAACCACTAACATATATATATATATATATTTGTAATCAATACAAAATTATATAAATAATGCAGAGAATAATTATTTTCAATAGTTGAAGACAAATTAATCAACAGGAAAAAGTGGAGGGAGATTCCAATGGTCCAATATAGATTTTGGTCTTTAATTTGGATATGACTATGCACACCCAATAGCAAACACATCTCAAATGTGTCTTCTTTTGTCAACATCTCAAATGTTTATATGCAATTGGTTCTTACGTATATTAATAAACAATTTTTTTGTTTTCTTATCAATACCCTACATATCTATTGTTTTTTTCGTTGTTTCTTTGTTAGAAGATATCTTGCTGGTTAGTATGTATATGCACCAACTCGTTGATTAATTTCCAAGTTTACAGCGCACCATGCAACACTTGGGAATTTATGGTATAGTTAACCTCCACCATGACATTTGTACAACTATACCATCATAGGATAGCTCAACCCATAAAATTGTCCAGCGATGTGATGATATTAGATTGGTCTATCTACTGTTATATGTATGAGAAGTACGAGGTACTCGATGAGTACGTGCATGGCTTAAAGCTTACATGGGTTGGGGAAGAAGCTATACGAAGGGTTCTTAAATTAGTTAAAAGCTTATATTCGATGGAGCAAATAAAACCTGCATACCTCAAGATGAAAAATCTCTCAATCTGTAATAAAATATGAGTATATGTAATTTGGTTAGATTAAAGCAATTGGTTTATTTCATTTTACTTTATGCAATTGATCCATTTAAAAAAAAAAACAGTGTTACGGATCAGATATGTTATTCAGCGTAATATTTTGTTTAATCTCGGAAATCTCCTTGACCCTTGATTTAATCGGATAAAATAATGATGTAAAATACAAATTGGTGATGATTTTAAATAAATGAAAAAACTAGACATTTGCGTGAGTGGAGCAATAAGGTCACTGTAAGGGCACTTTCATGGGGACCATTACGGCTTGACGAAGAGTCGTTGCATAGAAGCGTCAATAGGAGCTGAAACTTGCAGTGCAATCCGGTCTGGTCCTGTATTTTTCTGCCTATGGTTATAAGTTTTTTTTTAAATCTATGTAATAAAAATTAGTTACACGGTCTGGTACTGTATTTTACTGGCTATGGTTAATCTTGTGATAGATCACACGAGTAAATCGTCCAAAATTTATATAGTTCTTTTTCAAAATAAAATTTGAAAAAACTACAGAAGCAAATAGTGAATCTGGCAACCAGCAAAGCAAATCAGAGGATGACACTTAAAACACACAGACGAGTCCAACAAGGATCAGGAACATATCAAGCTCAGTTTTGGAAAATAGTGTTCCTCAAGTTTAAAACTGATCTGAAAACTCTTCATCAGCAACTCTTCCTGAGTGATGTTTTAAACAAAAGTTGTCATGCATTGTATACATACTCTACTACTTTTCTAATGTCATGGAATTTAATTCCCAATTAATGATTCTGTATCAGTATATAGTAAACTCTTATCAGTAATTCTGTATCACAAGAGAATTGAGGAAGACACAGTCTTTGATGATTTGACAAATCAAAGTAGTATTTTTATTTCCCAACACAATGAAAGGAGATTGGAATAGCAAATAGCTGACAAAAGTTATAAAACAAAGACGATAAGCATTTTAGCCGATCAAGTGAACAAAGAAGAAGTTATTGTAAGACGCAACATTTCAGTGCCCTTCGTTGTGCTTCACCTCAAACAGACCGTCTGGACCTGAGAACAGCAAAACCGAACAAACTAAGAACCAAGGCTTACGGATAACATGACCTAAAGGTAATCTTTTTAGACGAACCCATGATGAAAAAGAGACATACTTTGTCACATCAAAAACAAAATAATCAAAGTTACATACCCCAAGGAAACTCCTTGTTACGGATGTGCATATAAGGATAGGCCTGTAACCAAAAAAAAAACAGAATGTGAATGAGATAAGCCACAGGTTTAGTAACTCATTTCCATTGAAATCGAAAGCTAACAGAGTAATCAAATACAAGTGTTAGCTTACAGGAGGGTCTTCGCCGTGATGATGACCCTTGGACAAAACATAGAAAGCAAGAGCAGTGCAACTAGCTATGCCCAGATATGTTATCTTCTCCCACTTAGCAGCTTCATCTGTTTCAAAACAAATTTAAAAATTAAAACTTTAATCATGTCCCAAAACAGATCGACTGAATCAGCTTCACAGAGTCTAAAAAAGCTTCAAACTTTTTGAATCTTATATCAATTCAGAACTGGGGTATCCAGGCTTGAGTGAAATCGAGACGAATCTAAGAAAAAAAACGTAGATCGTATTGAAATGGTGGAAAGAGAAGATTACAAGCATCGTCATGGCCGGCAGAAGATGAAAATCTTCGCTTTGGAGCAACGGATGTCCTCGGAGCTGCGCCGATCACTGCCCGGGAAAGAGCTGAACGTACAATCGCCGTCGTCATTCTCTCTATCTCTCTCTCTTTCTCTCTGAAAGTGTTGTGAAAGGATCAATGGCTGACCCTAAAAAAACTAACATTACTTAAAAAACCCAATGGGCTTTGTGTTGTGTGGGCTTTATGTTATCCCATCATTACACTTGCATTTGCATATTATTATTACAGAGTGGGCCTACCTCATCAAAACGCCCAAGATCATATGTTTAACCTTCATCAATATGTGAACCGAAAGGAATAATGTTTTATATATAAAAAAGACTCTTACGAGTTTAAATTATAGAGAAAACAGTTTATTAATAAATATCTATATATATATATATTTATGATTGATAGTAGATTTTTAATATAGTGCAAGTAGACAAGTAGAAATGTAAAACCAACTTATTTTTTAGTATTTAGTTTATCTTTCAAGTAAATTTAACAAATATCGAAATAATAATAATAAGAAGCTACCATTAAATATAGAATGAAAAGAACAATGATAGTCAATTTTAGTTTCACATCTAGATTTTAAGGTTAGTGCAAGCGGCAAAGAAAAGAGCTCCGGCACCAGATCCACCGTGAGAATGTTCGATGACGACATGATCTGATAACTCATCGCCGAGCATTTCCCAAACACTGCTATGAAGATAGTTTCTAAAGACCCTGTAATGATCATACAATCCTCCTTCAACTATCACAATGCTCATCTTCTTATCTAACCTTCCCAGCTTCTTTACCACCCCGACTATTCCTGCTCCTGCCACACGTGCCGCTCTTTCCGCTACTACATCGCACACTTCAACCACCACTTCTCTCGCCCCAAGTGTTGAGTCCATGATCTGCATGTTTATATGTTATACATACGCGAGGATTTCACACAAAAAGATTCAAGATTTGCTTGTTATCAAAGTTCTTGCTATCAGTTTAACATAGTTTACACATTTCCCCTTCATTTTTTATTTAAATGAACTTGATTAAACATAAAAGCGAATGTGTTACGTTTTGAATATAGATAAACTTGAAAAACAAGTAATTTTTTTACGATACTTACCCCAAAAACTTCCTTGAGCTTTTTGTTTACGATCTCCCGGTCTTCAGATATATCTTGATGCATCGCAGCCATATCTGGCGACCTGAACACGTGGGAAAAATTATAGCATTGTGTGACAATGATTGTTTTAATCTATAGTTTTGTACAAGAGTCGTGGCTAGGTTACCCTAAAATGTAAGGAACTTTGAGTTTTGGAGGCACTACATCTCCAAATAGAGCAGATTCTTCAGACATTTTTAGCAACACTCTTCTCACTATCTCCCCTAAATATCCTCCAGACACCATCTTCTCAAATACCTTGAAGAAACATAACCAAGATTCTCAAAAACACAAAACATGAATTTGTCTAAAAGAAAACTAATCAATAAGTGTTCTTACGCGGCTTCCAGTATTCAAGCTTTCCGCGTCAAGAGCAGCATCAAACTCAGTTAGAGGAAGATGACAAGATTTGAAATCACCCCATTCTGTGCTAATAACCTACACAATCGTATATATCATGCACAATCACTAGATGATAGCTTTGAAAGTCTTATCAATGTGTTTGATAACATACAATCTCTTGTGTTTGGTGATAAGGCGTTGTGGATTTCAATCTCAAAACCTCTTGAGCTTGTTCGATGTAAGCAGCGTTAGTGCCCATACCTAAAGTAACCGCAGCCACAGTGTCCTTATGATAGTACCTTCCTCCAGCCAATACTCCTATTGTGTCATCCACCTGATCTCAAAAACAAGATTCTACATCACATCAGCAACAAAGAGTCATAGATTAATCTCATCTTTACACCTTCTTACCAGAGTCATGTTCATCCGAATTTTCAGACCGTGTCTCTCCAGTGATTCATTCATATCATTCGTAAACTCTTTCAAAACCGTCTTATCATCATCATCATCTGCTAAACTCTTTCTTTGTATCGCAGAGATTGAACCTGACCCAATCTGCTCGACATAGCGTGTCAACGTAAACCCTAGATTCTTAACATCTTCTGTTTCTTCGACAGGATTCATCCCAATGAATTTAACTAGCTCCAAGGATATGTAATCACACAACTCCTAAAAAAAAAAACTTCAGTTTAAGTAACCTAGCGTGTAACCCAAGGAATCATGTATATATATATATATACCTTGAAAGAACCGTTTAAAACATCCTCAGGGATTGAAATCTCCTGCTTCTCTACATCTGAAATAGGCTCCTCGTTACCTCCTAAAGTTCCACGTAACAGTAGAAGTTCCTTGCCACGCAAGTTAGCTCCATAGTGTACCCCATTCTCATCCCTACACGTTAAAACACCGTTAATAAACACGGCCATCTAATATTCTCTGACTAAAACAGAGACTCTTCTAACCCTGAAGGGAGAGAACCGGCTAATGAAACGAGCATGTTGAGGGAACCGAGACTCTTGGAGGCGTTGGTGGTTGCGAGAGAGGTGGTCATGTCGGCGACCATGGCGTCCGCCACCGCCCACAGCTTCGAAACCGGCGTGGCGCATTCTCTAGCAAAGTTCCTCAAAATGCGCTGCGTCTGTTTCCGCCGCCGCTCCTTCCTCTGCATCCACCGACCTATTATTACAGCCGCTGCAACCGTTGCAGCAGTGACGGCCACAACCACCACCTTCCTCGTCATTTTATCAATGGACCCCTTCTCCGATCAACACATTTACGATCTCATGAAAGATAAAGATGCGTTCTCTTGTAGTCTTGTTAGCTTGTTTTGCGTATCAAGTTTGAATCATTCAACTTTCTTTTTTAGAAACCGGATAAATCGGTTTACTCATTTTTGTTTTCGGGTTATCTATATGGTTGTTCTTTCTCTGTTTTAACTTTAAGCAAAGAGTAACTCGTTGACCAAAACAAAAAGCAAAGAGTAACTCATTATTTGTAATTAGAGCATCACATAATTAGATTTGGTTTGATATAAAATTTAATCAGTAGATTGGGGTTGAGTCACGACAATATTGTTGGTTAAGTCATTCAAGTTTAATTGTTGCCTTGTTGGTTAACTCATTATGTTTTCCTTCCATCATTTCCATTTTCAGTTTGTGTGAAAGCAACTGATAGTATATATAAAAATTAATAAATGTATTTATACAAAAACAAAAAATGGAAAAGTTAACGGAGAGGAAAACCTACTTTCTGAAGTTATAATTCAAATGTGAAGATGTATCATAATAACAAAACGTCCATTTTTTATCGAGTGATATGATTTTGACCAGCAGGTTAATGTATATATATAGTTTTAAAAAAACGTCCATGGCCAAAATCATACCACTCGAAATCATACCATCAACGTATAATTTCACATTATATATTTTATTCAAAGTGATACATATATAGAGCAAAATTGTCCCGTTTTGACAATGATAATTTTTGGCAACTCCCACGTTTTCATTTCATTTTTATATATTGTGAAAATAGCACTTCCCCATTTCCAGTGTTATTACGTAGTTTTGTTATTAATTCAGTAAAGTAGTGCGATTGGCTACTTTAGTACGTGATATGTCTTATAGAGTGGCGTCACACCACGTGGATATCGACTTGTAGACTATAAATATATTCAGGTGATAATAATTAACTATCTAATGTTTTATGATTGGTGATTGGGTCCTAACTAAAAAATGTTATGCTTTTGAATTTAACGAGTCACATGATACATGTGATTTTCCTACTACTTAGAGCACCCCCATTGACGGTTTATGGGGGAGAGTTCACACGGAAATCAAGAAAATAAAATAATAAAATAACAAAAACTTATGAACCTCTCTCTCCTAAAGTTCTCTCGGGTGAACCCCTTTCTCCTAAGGTTCACCACGTGGCGGTCCGGGATTGGATTAAAATTTTTTTTTTTTTAAAAGAAAATCAAAAAGAAAACAAAAAAATTTAATAATAAAAAATTGATTCATTGATGTGGATGTTCTTAACACCACAACGCTTGACTCCTCTTTTAACCGATTAATAGAACTCGTCTTTTAAAAGGACGGGTATATATTTTTTTTATTTTTTTTAGAAATTTCATTTTTATATTTATATTTTAAATCATATTTATATTTAATTATTTATTAATAATATAAATAACTTTTTATTATTAATATAAAAATAATACATGAATAATAAATAGTTAAACCAAAAATTTATTAATTGGTCATGCTTCTATTTTAATATAATAGATTACTCATTTTCTTCCATAATATGAAATGTTTTTAAAATACAAAGATTAAAAAATTAATTTTTAAATGCTATTAATAATATAAATTTAAGATAATTTAACCAATTTGGAACATTAAAAATTCTCTAAAACATACGATATTATGAATCATCAGAAGGTTGCTACACATTAGCTACAAATTTTCATTTTGTGGCACATAAAATAACAATGACTTAGTGACTAGTATTTTACTTTTTGAAATGTTGCTAATTTGTTACAACTACTCTCTATGTTTCATTTTAATTGATGTTTTATGATTTTATTTTTGTTTTAGTTTAAGTGATGCTTTCAGATTTCTATGCAAAATTTTAATGTTGGTTTTGTTTTTAACCCATTATATTTTACTAAATATTTTTACTGGTTGTATTAGGTTAGTTAATGCAATATAAATAAAGTTAACAATATTTTAATAATTGTGCAAAAACTTTAAACACAAACTAATATAAGAAAGAATAACAAATGTGTAATTACCACCAAACATAAATGATTTGATAGAAAAAGTGTGCAAAAAGAATAACAAATCCGTTACAAAGAAATAAACAACAAACATAAATGATTTGATAGAAAAAGTGTGCAAAAAATTAGTCACCGAACTGAAAAACAATAGACATAAGTAGTTATCAGTTAACATATGTGTATATGATAGCCACAACAACCATTCTATCACTCGACAGTTTGTTAACGACATACAAATTTGAGTTAGGGTTGTAGTAAGCACAAACTTAATTTAGTGAAAAGGAAAGAAGAAAATGCGTTTAGATATTGAATGGATCAACCAAATCAAACTTATTAGTTCAAATATATACCATTCTTTAATATTCTCTACTAATGCGACCAATAAATACTATAAGTAGGTATGAACAACATTGATTAGACCCTACCTGGCGTGATAACATTTAATTTAGTTTGAAGAAAACACTGGTGATGAGTATTTTTCTTTGTAATGATTATTAGGGATAAATGTCTCACATCGTTAGTTGGATTGTAATGAATCTTTAACAATATATAAGATAGATTGACCAATCCACTTATCACCAATTGATTTTAGATTTAAAGTTCATCTAGCTTAACATGGTATCATAGCCTCAGATCCAAACAAATCCAACCCGATCCATTATCAATTCAGCCCAAAGTCGATCATCGATCTTTGCCCAAACATTATGAGATTGACGCTCAAAGAGCCATCATCTCGAATGGACGTATTAACGACAAATGTATAAAATAGATTGACCAATCAATTTATCACCAATTAATTTTACGTTGAAAGTCCATCTAGCTTAGAATGATTTATCCATTTTGAATTTGGTTGAAATGTTCTTTCTCTAGATAGTGATGTAGATCGGACAAAGATAAACACTAAAGTGATGTAATGGTGACTGTTTGGTAGTGCGATCTGGACATAATCTGCCGTCCAAAAAAATCATATAACAATAGGACAAATCTCGACGCTGCGTCATGTTCTTGCTTAATTATTTCTGTTATTATATAATTATGATTTCTACATCTTAATTAAGTATTGGTAACAGTACTCCGTCATTGAGTTGAACAAACTCTTTTCCATTTTTGGGCTATATATCCGTTTCTCTTGAGCAAAAACGGACTATCCAAACTCGGCAGATATATTATTGGTTTCACATTAATTTGACTTCATCGAACACGTAAACAAGAATATACTAAAATAGTAATTCCCACGTTTTTAATTCAATTTAATATGTATTTGGTAACCCGGTTCTAAAGGAATTTGCCCCCTTTTGTTATTATATTCTTTCCCACTTCTTCACATATAAATTTAATATCCATGAGAAGTTGAGAAGAACTTAAATCAAAATAGTTTTTAGTATCAAAGGGCAAAGAGAGTTATCACAAATGACTAAAGAACAAAAAATAGGTGAGTTGTCACGTGAAGGATTTGAAACAATTTGGGTTTTGAGACCGACTCAGATTCCATGAAACACGTGAAGGATGGAATCAAAACTGCGAAGAGCCATGTAAAAGTCTTCTAAAACATAATTTATTTCCCATTAATGAAAAACTTTATTTATTGCGTCTATTCTAGTACCCAGTAAAATTTGTATATTTCTCTTACTACATAGAATTCTAGCAACGTATATCAAATTCTCTCTAGCTATATAAAATTTGATCATTCCTACAATACGTGGTTATTGAATGGTGTATATTATAAGGCGATCAGAGAAAAACTACTACAATATTATTTTCTTCTAGAATTACATATCTAAAATGTTTTTTATATGAGATATTGTTAAAAATATCACAAATTAAATATTATTTTAAAACAATATTTTTTATTAAAAATATATTAACATTTAAGTTTACAATTTAGTGATTATTATTTAGGATTTAGTGTTAAAGTGGTGAAGTTGAATTTTTATTTTTTTTATAAATATTTTTAAAAAATAATTATATTAATTTTTATCATAAATTTGAAATATTTTAAAGATAATCATTTTTAATGATAAATTTGAAAAATAGTAACAAAATTGTGATAGAAAAAAAATTATATAGTAATATGCAAAAATTATGATTATAATAACAAAAAAAAGATGTTATCCACATTCCTAATCCATGATTTTTCCTAATTTTTAGTGGTATCTTCTTCTTGTCCTAACACGGAAGAAAAGACTTGGTCGTCCTATCGCATTCCTTTTCTTCATTATCCGGCTGAGATGATATATAAGACCCTACTAAAAAAAACTTAGTAATAAAAAAAGCATAAACCCAATAGGTGAAAACTTATAATTTATAGTATTCTATATATATTTCAAGCATACGTGAATATCATTATGTTTTTTTTTTTTTTGACAAAGATGAATATCATTATGTTTTTAAATAGTGGATATATATGTATTATTCTCATCAGCATGATGACCTTGAATATAATCTTGAGTCTTAATGATTTTTTAAGTGCTGTAGTGCTGCCCTACTTGATGCCAAAAAGTGTGATGTCCCACTTTATTTTACCTTTAGTTTCTTCGTCCTATTTCTCATTTTATTTCATATTTAATCAAATAAAATACACAGAGCATTCCGCAAAAAAAAAAAATGCTTGATAGCCACTTTAGTCTTTATCCATCAAAGATGACTTGAATAAAAGTATACGGTTATTATCTTGCTGGGTTAGCTTTGTAGCTTCATAGAGTAAAAAAGAAAAAGAATTATTTCCCTAAACTTTATAGGATAAAAAGGTGAATACTACAGATTAGATGTACGCATGTATATATCGAGAGCGCTGATACATCACAAAATAATAAAAACAAACTTGAGTAATTTGGTATACAATTACAATGATACACAAGAAGAAACATATACAACATGAAAGATAGATGACACAGAAAATAAAATCAACATATTGTCTCACACACAGTTGACAAATGAAAGTGATTTACATCTTTATAAATTCAGATAACAATATAAAAAGGAGTGGGAAAGCCAAAAAGAGACGGAGAAATTCCGACCCCAAACCATGAAAATTGATATCGATACATATGAGAGGAATGATTCTTCAACTATTCCAATCAAACTTATTAATAAAAAATTAACATTTTCATGGCAAAAACCACTTAAGATTCTTCAATATGTAACAGTAAAGTCTCCCAAAGAAATCGACCTTTAGCATGAAATTTGGAACAAATCACAAGAACTTGGATAAAGCAGATCTCAAGCTCTTTACAACATCCATGAGTGTCATGTCGAAATCACTCTCCTTCTGCAAAAATAAAACACACATGTACACTAAGTGATGTTACTCTATAACTAAGACCAAGTTCTTCATTTATATATGTTTGTACCCGACTATATATATATATAAGCATACCTTAGCTATAATGGTGATATCAAGTGTTGGTCCAAAGGGCAAAACATTTGAGTTGGTTATTGATAAATGAAGTTTCTCAATCTCGGCCATAATCTTGGCAACATGGCCCTTTTGCTTCTCGCAAAGGATCTTGATTAGAACATCTTTATCCGAGAATCTTACTTCGATCTCGGGAAGATCTAAGCCCGAGGAGCCATCCTCACAACAAGAAGACGAAGATGATTGATTATTATCGTCCAAAATCAGCTTAGACTTCTTCACAAGAACCACTGATTCTAATCTTCTTTCTCTCTTTTGTTCCTCAAACTCTTTTACTCTTTCTTGGAGAAACTTTATATGCTTTAGAGCATCTCCCAACACAGATGCCTTGTCCATCTATACACAATAATTTCAAATTAACAATAATGTTCTTTTGGATAATCTAAGAAGGGAGATTTGATGTGGTATGTACCTTTTTCAGGCCAGGAACTAGAGCAGAAAGAGCTACAAATCGTTGAGTAAGCTTCTCTCTACGTTTTCTTTCTGCGAGTATGTGATCTTGCGCAGTGGATTGGTTTCTATACAAAGGTTGAGCCCTCTTGGTCCCTTTTCGACTAGTCGGGTTTGGCAGCACGTCATCCTCAACTTTGGGGTTAAAGGTGAGAGAGTAGTCATGATCCATAACATTTGGAGAGGCATTCTCGAAAGAGAGAATTCTTGAGGAAGGCTGGTGATGAAGATGAGTCTTTGAATTAGGAGGAAGAGGAAAAGAGGGTGGTGATATGTAAGTTGTCTTAAGGATCTTTGATGGTTTCAGTTCGATCAAATCATCATAAGAAGGATCATTGATGGGGGTCGTCATAAGAGTTGAGAAAGAGTGTGGAAGAGTGTGTTGACCTTCATGGATGTCTCCCACTATTGAGTTCATCTGATATTGTTGAATGATGCTATTTTCTTCTAATTCCTATATCATCACAATAACACATAACAATATGGTGATTTAATAGATGACAACATATGTTTTAAGATAGATATACACATATATATATATATGTGTATATATATATATATATATATATATATATATATATATATATATATATATATATATATATATATATATATACACACCTGATCAGAAAACCATCTTGTGGAGAACATATTCATCTTCTTATCTGGGAATCAAAATCTGAAATAGAGAAGAAATTGTGTTTTAAGTAAAAAAAATGTAAGTAAACTAATAGATCTTGGTTTATAAATATACAAAATCTGGCATTTAAAATCCCGGGAATCAAGAAACATTAATAACTGGTGTAGCCCTATAAAGTTGAAGGTTATGCACAAAACAGAAAAAAAGGTTGGAGAATGAATGTTGAATTGAAACTCACCTTCTTCTTGTAAGTGGAGAGAGAGACAGGGAGGTATTGGGGGGTTTGTGTGTGAAGTTGTATATACGTATATATAGACACAATTATGGAGTAATTTGCACGTGTGAAAAGGCTATATATATTTACTATATATAATTTATAAGAATATTCCGTTTTCTCCCATTTTTTTGGGTTTCAGAACTAATCAACCAGAGATGCATATTTGAGCTACATTACTTCTAATAATAATAGTATTCGTAGTTGTATACACATTCGGTTTGATTAATAAACCCACGACTGAATTTACCATACAGAATTATAACCTTTTTTAATCTTCTTCTTTTTTTTTTTTTTTGCCAAAATGTGAATTACATATTAAATATGAGGAGGTTTTGAACTTTACAAAAAAAAATAAAACAAAAGGAGTTCACCTTGGCAAAAAGAATAAAAACAAGGTGAAGTCCATAGAATAAGAAGAATTTAAACTTCCTCGAGGTTCCTTAGCCATGATAGCATAAGGGTCTTGAAGCACTTGTTCCGTTTTGTATCATCAGTACGTAATACATATGAACCCGTAGCCAAACAGATATGTTATATATATTGTTTGTTCTTAAAAGCACCAATAAGAAGGAATGCAGTACAGCTTCCTGATCAAATATCTAACATTTCTCATAATAAGAGAAAATAGACAGATGAGGACTGATAAACTCTACATTAATCCAAACCAAATGGTGGGTCCAATCCAATTGAATATATTCTAGATTTATAAACCAATATTTAGTTTTTTTTTGGGCAATAAACCAATATTTAGTAATCTCTACTTTTGTTGTCTAAAACTAAATGTGGCAGGCACCAACCAAAGATCTCCCTGGGATTTTATGGCAATTTTCTATGGTATTAGTTGGAAATAGTTAAGCTATTTAGTTTCCATTATTTTCTTTAAAAATAAAAAGTAAAAGAATACTATATAGGACACAACAACAAAAAATAATATTAATTTCCAAGTATAATCATATATGATTGAATATAGATGTGTAACTTTTACTTTTGATGAAAACTAGTTTTTCTAGAAAACGGATCTTTATAACTTTTCAACCACTAAGAGTCTTCGACCAGCTCCAGTATTTCATACACGGCTAAGTTAAAAACATGACAGTACAACAAGATTGACTATCTTGCCCATCAGACGTTACATGCATCATAGTTAGTCGATTATATATATTAAAGATACATCCGCTCGCTTTTTTCAAGCACACAGCGGAAGATACAGGATCGAGGGCAGAGCTGGTGACATTGCAAGGGTTGCGAGTGTGATTGTTGTGAATATAATGATTGTGGTTAAAAGCATTATTAAAATATTTGTTGATTGGTATTCTGGTTAGAAATTAATGCATTTGTAGAATATTTATGACTGCTTAGCTATCAGTGATTAAAATAAGAAATTAATAATATTTACATTTTATATAATTATAAAATATAAAATATTATATTATTATAATAAATATAAAAATTATATTTATAAAATATACTATTATTTTGTAGAAAATATTTTTATTTTAAAGTTTTATAATATAAATTAAAATATAATATATATATATATATATATATTAGTATTTATATTATTTCAATTTATTTTTAATGAAATATTTTTATATTTATCTATTTTTTAGAAAAAATTGTTTTACTTTCTCGCAACCCCAAATGTTAGCTTGAAACAACTTTTGAATTTAAGAAGTAGCGTTTTAAAGCGATTTATAGTATTTTTTGTGATTATTGCTAAACACCAATAATCTTTATTAACTGCCAAAACACTGCATTTTGCAGATAGTAGCGGAGAAAGCAATCATGCCCTGATTCTTCATTAAGCTATTAATTAAGTTTAAAATATATTTCTGAGTTTAGTAAATTTCACATATTCTCTCAAATAGTATTTTTAAATTTTTGTCACCAAAATAAATTCCAAGAAAAAAAGAATTGAAAAAAACATTTTTATTTTAAAAATTTAATATTTTAATATTTTTATTTTTATTTTTTAAAACATTAAACCTCAACTTTGAAACTCTACCCCATAACTCAAATTTTAAATCTAGATTAGTTAATCTTAAAAATATTAGTATATATTTATAAAATACATTTTTATTATTTTTTTTTCAAAACTATTTTTGTGACAATTTAAAAAAAATATGATAGGATATTATCTATTGAGTTAGATCATAACAATTAAAAATACCACTGAGTATAAATAATGAAATGACATATCTATATACAAGAGAGAGAGAGAGAGAGAGAGAGAGAGAGAGAGAGAGAGAGAGAGAGAGAGAGAGAGAGAGAGAGAGAGAGAGAGAGAGAGAGAGAGAGAGAGAGAGAGAGAGAGAGAGAGAGAGAGAGAGAGAGAGAGAGAGAGAGAGAGAGAGAGAGAGAGAGAGAGAGAGAGAGATTATCATATGGAAGCTGCTTATGTGCGGTGAAGTAAGCGTTATCGCCGTTCAAATAAATTTGTAATACTTTCTTAAAGATTGGTTTGATCTAGTCATCATTTGAGTTTAGGTCTAACTCGACCAATAAAACCATTGACATGTTGTTGTTTGTATTATATAGTCGTTAAAAGAGAGACAAGACACATGTGAACAGTTTCAACTTTCACGAGCTCTTGTGTCTTGTGCAAACGTGCCATTCTGGATATAGTAAAAACAAAATAAGTTCCATATATCTTGACATCACTTAGGTAAAAAATTAGTATTTAAATTTATCAAAATACTAAACTAGCTAGGCAAACAAAATTTAAAGGCACGTGGGCTATTGAATACTAAATCAGAACTGCCAGTTCAGTTACAGGCTAATCTCTCTCGCTCTTTGCCTCCCCGTTCATTTACTCAGTTCCATGATAGAAGGCATCTTCGCTTGGGTCCTGCCAAATATTTTACAGTTACTATTTACAAAAATTTTAATAATATTTAATCAGTTTATTGCTTTTCAAAAGCTCCAAGTACATACATGAGTAAGATATGTTTTTTAGAAAAATCTCATTTTCATATCGCCAGATCTATATACTAAATTACTGTGATATACTGTATAAATAATTCTCTTGATCGGTATCATTGCTAACGTGGGCGCCTAATTGTTTTTGACGTCATACCCTAAAATAGAAACGGGAGAGAACAAACAGATCAAGACAAATAGGTAAAAATATAATTAAAACAGATAAACCTTATTATATAAGCTTTTAAGATACTTTTAGTGAGACTAGACCTTTTAATCAATTATTTTCTCTGTCATTATGTGTTAGTTGATCAATTTAGAGCAAGTTGACCTATAATTGAAGGATTTGCTGTCGATTTGCGATAGCACTATTAATTTCATCATAATCCTTAGTTTTTTCCCCAACAAACTTATTATCGAACCAAAGAAATCTTCAGAACACATTTTCCGAATGAAACCCACCCTAAAACATTAACTGGGTCCATAGGACAGAAAAATAATAGTGTTCTAAAACGGGACTTAGACGAATATATATTTTGCATAAAATATAAATATACATTAACATATATACATTAATTTTATAAAAATGAACATAAAATATACTTCAAAATTAATTTCTAATATAAAAATATTGTTTAACACATATAACTAGTTTCAAGTAAATAAGATTTAAAACATGTTTAAACATATAAAGATGATAAATTTATAAATTTAAAATTATTTTGCAAATAATTAATCTAATAGATATAATCATATAAAATCATAAAATAAGTAACAATTTATATATAATAACATTAATAAAATATATAATAATATTAGTGATTTAGTTTTTTTTTTAATATTAATTCTTAAAGTCCGTCTAAGCGTTTGCGTAGATCGCATAACATGGGCATAAATGCTAGCACTAAATCTGCATAAAACAATGTATAGCATGAAAATGGTATAGTTATTTACCGTGTAATGCTTATACGTAGCCTAAGCATATGCGTATACTTTTTGAACACTGAAAAATAAACATATCATTTAAGAGCTGTGATATAGATGAACTGTGACTTGAATATGAAAATACAAATACCAGCATGAAGCAACATGCGTTTATTCATATGATCATGTCTTCTACGCATAGAAAGATTCAAACCCATTTTTTGTCCTTTCTTCTCTTTCAATGTACGTCTTTACTTTGCTTGGTTCATTACAAAGACAGCCACTTAATTAGATCCTAAGATGGAGCTCCATATGAGACATTGGATGAACTTGTATGCATATTGTTTCTGTTATATACTTGCATCTCATTTGCTTCCTTTTACTGTCACACAAATCAACCAAACAAGAAAGTGATCTATAACCTGAATTTTTTTAATAATTATTTTATTTCTGCTAAAAAATCTTTAATCTGAAATCACCGTGTAACATTCTTCAACTTTCAGATTATTCTATATATGCCCCCTTTTGAGCAATGATCTCTGATTTCTATACGATTTCTTTTAACTGCATCCTCAAAAGCGCCTTGGCAGCGTTAACTATAACCTCGAGTCTTTCTCTACATATTTTCCAACGAACAAAACCATATTTTGAATACATATACAACAAACAAACAAGCACTATCCCCATGTAAACGAGACTAATAACAATAAAATTTGAATCAACCAAAGCACACTAATCAAGAAACTTGTTGAAATTCGAGTTCAAGCTCAATAAAATCGGGTGAAACAGCATTGCTTATAGGTAAAAAATTTTAGAATGTTTAATCACTAATGCGTAACTCTTTCTCAAACATTGGCTTTATCTAATAATCATCAGTTGAGTTAGTTTGAATTTTTTTTCTTTCTTTCAGAACCCTAGACATGAAATATTGGAATGTCATTGTTTGTAGATTGTACTAGTGATCAAGAGAGAAACACAGGCCTGGAGACACATGTGGACCCTTGCATGGCTGGGGTCTCTTGTGTCTTGTGCAAACTTGCTATTCTGAATACAGTAAAAGAGGTGAGTTGTATTAGTATATAATCACCAAGTTATAAAATGAAAATAATTTAAAGAACAATCGAAAGCGTTGAGGAACATCATAGAAATGCTAAAGCTAGACAAAGAAAAAAAACACGTGGGCTATTACATAATCAACCAATATAAAACAAAATCCAGTTAATTTACAGCTAATTCTCTCTCTTCTCCTCCATTACTAAGCCCCATGATAGAAGCATCTTGGCTACTGCAATCAAGATTTTGTATTTACTACTAAGTACATAAATTTCCAATATAATATCCCAGTACCATAACTTTTCAAAGCTCCAACTATATAGATACATGATCAGGGTATGATTTTAAAATCTTTATTTCATTTATGAGGAACTAATCCGTATCATTGGTTAAATGCGAGAGCGTAATAACTTTTTGAAGTCAAACCCTAACATGGAAACGAAAAAGAACAAACAGATACAGACAAATGGGTAATATAATCAAACAGAGAACATTATCTGCATATGTCATGCAATAAACCCTTTAGTGGGACTTGATACTTTTATATATTATTTCTTCCACAGCCATTATATGTTGTTGGTTGATGGATTTAGAGAAAATTGACAATATAATTGATGGATTTGCTATGGATTTGACGGCACTGTTTCATCCTAATCCTCAAATGTTTAACCTAAAACAAACTTGAAAAAGACCTATATATAATCAGCTGCTAATGGATAGTATGAAATTTGATCACTATAGTTAATATAGAAAGAAATAAAATGGGATAGCATTTCAAGAGCTGTGACAGAGAGGAACAAGAAACTGATTTGCAGCTAAAATATTATAATACTGAATCAATCAAACCCTCAAGTGTTTAATTTCTTCTTTTTTATGTTATTGTATTGATCTCTCAATGACCAACATTTGTAACTGAGTAACCCACAAGATCCCAAGTTTGAATATTCTACGTGTCATTTGATGAGATCCTATGGCTTTGTTTATGCTATAACACTCATATATTAACAGGAAAAACAAAAGTGATGTGTTGTGTTAACTGTAATAAACAATATAATGATCAATGGCTCAGCTTCTGTTTCTTCTCCTTTCTAAGGAATCTTTCTCGCCTATCCTCTTCTTGTATCAACCGTAGTTGTTCCGCGTCTTCTTTCTTCGCAAGTTTCTCACTGTTATCAAACAAACAAACATGAGCTTTGGTTTCCCGGGAAAATATTCAAAAAAATCTTAACCGTTGCTGGTAATAATAGAAAGTTAAAGATAATATACCTTCGTTTCTCTTCTTTGATGATATCTTCTAAGCTAGCTACCATGCCTCGATCATCTAAATCACGCCCGGCAAAACGATCAGTCTTGCACATCTCTCTAATCATTCGCAACGCCTCTTCCTCTTCTTCTGACACCTTCTTCTTCTTCTTATTCTTGAATGGTGGTGGTTTGGTAATCAAAGGAGGCAATGCTTGTTGTCTTGGAACCATTTGAGAAGACCTTTTGGTTTCGTTCCTCTGTTGGTTAGGATCAGATGATGTCATTGGCTTTGATGAGGAAGGTAGCTTCTGAGTTAGCTCTTTTTAAGATGATTCAATGGTACAGACTTTCTTGTAGGAGCTGGTCTCTGAGGACGTAATTTGGAACATGGTTTATGCGTTTGAGAGTTTATTGAAGAACCTGCAGGCTTTGTTTGTGCTTGACCTTTAGTTGAACGCACTATTAGGCTGCCTGAAGAGTCCGGTCTTGAATGGTGTCCTGGTCTAGAGTTAGGAACAGGAGAAGAAGGTGGTTCCGTAATGGGAACAGGAAGCTCGGCATCATCAGAGAAAAGGAATGAGTAGTCTCTTGATTCTTTAAGCTTCTTTGCTTTTCTTCTCAACTGTTAACAAGAATAAAAGGCTTTAATATTAACAAAAATATAAGCTCATTAGCAAAACATCAAAATGGATGATTGTGTTTGGAAAGTTTACCTGATCATTAGCCTCTGAACCACTCGTTGGACCAGAACTCTTGTTCTGCACGCAATACACAAAAGCAATCTCATCAGCATCATCATAACAAGACTTGCAAAAGAAGGCATAAACCAAGTTTGGATCTGATGAGACTTACAGTTTGGATGGAGTCGAGCACTTTAGCGGCAAGAAGCTCATCTTTAAACAGTGATTTGCTTTCTTGCAAAACTCTTGAAGCAATACCAGGTTGAGAAGGACCAAAGAAAGAACCAAACCTATAAAAAAAAACAGAGTTATTCAAAGCTTGCTTAATTATATAAAATCACAAAGCTTGAGGATATATAACTTACTCGTTGTAAGGGAGTTTTCTTTTTCTTTGATTTGAGTCTGAGGTTGGAGAAATAACGTTTCCGTTGTTTTGAGTAGTACTCTTCCTAATTGATTCCTTAATCCGTTGACGAAATTCAAGAAACTCTGTTTCAGAACGTTGCTTAAGTTCTCTGAGATAGCTTGACATCGTGATTGCACCCTCCTGCCCCTGCATGTAGAAACCCCCATTAAGACATATATAACAAGATTAAGAAACGAGGACAGTTTCTTCAATTAAGTTTGTGAACGAGATCGACAGAAACTTGCGGAACAAGAAACTATTAGCACTTTGTGATATGATTAAAAGGCAACTTACTTTGAGAAAACGAATATGCTTCTTCTTTTTGTTCTGGAGGAGATTATATTAGTCGAGACTCGGGAGAGATAGAGAGGGAAGGAGCAAGAGAACAATGAAATACAAAAATAATGTTTATGCTTTTTATAGGCGTACCGATTTGCGATTTTCCATTTACATCTGTTTTCAGTTTCCTTTTCTTTTCCTTAGGGAAATAAAAAAGACTATTACAAAAAATTTATATTTGTATTTTTTTCAGATAATATCTGGCTTACTTTTAGAGTCCAATTTCTCAAATATTTTTTGTCACAAAAATAAAACTCGAAAGAAAAAAATAATCAAAAGAAATTCTTTTTTTTTTTAAAAAATTAATATTTTTTTTTTAATTTTTAAATCTTAACTCCAAAACCATCCCGCATAATCTAAACCTTAAGTTTACATTAGTTAACTCAAAGGTATAAATATATATTTACATTATTTAATAAAGTCTATTTTGATCATTTTTCTTTTGGAACAAAATTTTTTTATATCTATTTTAGTTTTTATCTCTACTTTTAAATCATCTTTATTTGATCAACTTGATCCTGGTTTATCATGATTAAAAAAATAGACTATAACTTAATATTATCATACCCTATTTTTTAGCTTAATTTTGTAAAATGAAATTCTTCTCTTAAATTATTAATTTAAACGAAAATAAATGAAAATAGATGAAATCAAATTAGGTAAGGTCATATTTCATATCCACCACATTTGGAAGTTCTCGAGACCACTTTTCATATAAAATTACTCTGTCTAGACAGAGATATACGACAAGAACACACAAGTCACATTTTATTCTTGATAATAGATAGTATTCTTTTTCGACAACATCATCATCAAAGTAGTTTTCTCTCTTAAAAGATAGGACCAGCAGCGAGAATCTCCTCAGTGAGCTTACCATCCACACCAATCTTGTGGTTCGCAAATGTCTCAAAGTTCTTCTTGAACAAACCTCCCAGCTTCAACAGTGTCTCCTTATGTGCTTTCTTATCACACCACTTCATTTTCCATATCAAAACCAAACACAAATCAACAAATATGTTTCATCATTTATCAGTTAATATGATTAAGTGTTTTTTGCAGTAACTAACCGAGTTGACCGGATCCAAGATCTCTGATGGTATCCCTTCCATCTCAGTTGGTATTTCAAACCCAAATATGTCGGTTTTCTTGTAGTTCGCCTTCAACAAGCTGCCTGAATGGATTGCATCGATGATCTTCCTCGTATATGCTAGCTTGATCCTGTTTCCGACACCATAGCTGCCACCAGACCAACCAGTGTTAACGAGCCATCCAGTAGCACCTTGTGTCTTCATCTTCTCAGCTAACATAGCTGCATACTTTGTAGGATGCAACATTATGAACGCTGCACCAAAGCATGCTGAGAATGTTGCTGTTGGCTCCTTTATGCCGTCCTCTGTTCCAGCAACCTATATATATATATATATAGTTCACAACATTTGGTTAAGGTCTTCAAGTTTATGGAGATTGATCCCAACAAAGAAACTAAGTGTTTTCTAGGGACATACCAGAGCAGTGTAACCACTAATGAAGTGGTACATGGTCTGTGCTAGATTCAGCTTGCTCACAGGTGGGAGAACACCAAAGGCATCACAAGCCAGAAGAATCACATTCTTGGGGTGTGGACCAACACAAGGTATTTTCGCATTTGGAATGAACTCAATCGGGTATGCAGCACGTGTGTTCTCTGCAAAGCAAGAGGAAATCGACTATGATCATTCTGATAATTGTAAGGAAGAAGAGAAACGAAAGATAAAAACACTTCTTTACCTGTAACAGATTTATCAGAGTAATCCACTTCTCTGGTGTGTTCATCAAACACAACATTTTCTAAAACTGCAACAAGATCAACACACTATTGTTATATCACCGACACTATTGTTATATCACCGACTTGGTGTTTCATTCTCATAACAATTCCAACAGATTGTGTGTTCTTACCTGTTCCAAACTTGATGGCGTTCCAGATATCAGGCTCCTTCTCCCTCGAAAGATCAACACACTTGGCATAGCATCCACCCTCGATGTTCGAAACACCAGTCTCTGTCCAACAATGCTCATCATCTCCAATCAGATACCTGTTGTGATCAGTAGACAGCGTTGTCTTCCCAGTCCCTGAAACCAACATTCATAGAAAACAAAAAGCAAATCAACCATCAGTCTCAATCCACACACCTCATTACAACAAAAGGCAATCAGTTTTTCCAATTTGTGTTGTTATCATTCGACTTTTCCAATTTGTGTTGTTATCATTCGACTTATCTGCCCCTTCACCATCACCAGAACCTGGTGTTTGGTGATTGACACTACCACTATACCTGAAAGTCCAAAGAAGAGAGCAACATCTCCATCTTTCCCCATATTGCATCCAGAGTGAAGGGAGAGAATCCTACGCTTAGGCATAAGGTAATGCATCACACTGAAAAGACCCTTCTTCATTTCACCAGCATACTGAGTGCCGAGTATAACCATTTCCCTCCTACTAAGATTTAAGTCTATGCTAGTGGAAGATGTCATGTAATGAGTGTAACGGTTACACGGAAACTGTCCAGCATTGTATATAGTGAAGTCTGGAGTACCAAAGCTCTCAAGCTCCTCCGGAGTTGGTCGGATACACCTGCCACCCTCACCAGTTATCCATATTGTTCGCTAATATATTTACTATGTCTTGTGTATTCACCCTAATACCAGACTCAAGAGGGACACATTGTTGTTCATAAACAATAAGGAAAGGTTTTTCACTTACATGTTGTGCATGAACAGAGAATGGTAAGCTCTAGCTGAGACAATCCTGACTTTGATTCTGTTCTCTGGATCCCAGTTCAAGAACTGATCATTCACAAACACCTAAACCCATATACGGTAACTTAGATTCAAACTCTAGAGGTTAACAACACACACAGAACACTGATTCAAGTTTCAAAAAAGTTTATACCTTTTCCAAGGAGTTCAAGTAGTCAACGGCTCTTTCTCTGTTCACCAAGAAGGTATGTTCATCCATCTCGATATTAGGCGAACCCCTGAACCAAAATTTAGAAAAGAGCAAATCTTTGATGATTCCATCATACCTATGAAACAGAGTTGGGAAAACAGAGTTTACGAAAACAGAGGATACTCACTTCCCCCACCAAAGCTCGTTCTCTGTAGTCGCATCTCTAACAACACGCTTATCCCTCGGAGCACGACCAGTCTTCGCACCGGAAAGGGTCGCCAAAGCTCCATTGGAAGTGATGAACGAACCTTTCTCATACTTGATAGCTTGCTCATAGAGCTCTGCAGGAGAAAGGTTGTAGAGAACGTGGGTGAATTTCAAGGAGCTATCACTGACGGCGCCTAAGTCCGGAGAGAAGATGGAATGATGCTGGCCGTGTGCGTACGCCGGAGTAGTCGAACCGTCGGCCTTCTTCTCCGCCGGATCTCCTCTTACCACTTTGGGTCCGGACTCTCTCGTCAACGATGCCAACGATGCACTGTGTCACCAATACCAACTTAAAGTTAAATCCCACGTGTCATTTTATCACACGTGTCATGTACGTTAAATAGTTTCTCGGGTAACAGTCGCTATGGTGCATTAATTTCTCTCCAGATAATCCTTTACAAAAAAACAAATAAAATGTACACTCTTTTTAAATAAGTTAAATAATTTAATTTAAATATACGTGTTGTTTAAAAACGGTCACGAAAACAGAATATCTTGATAAATTCTAGTAAATAATAAATGCAAAATTTAATAAAGTAAACAAATTAGGTAAAAAGACAATTCTAAAAATAAGAAAACAAAACTCCTAAACTAATGTTCTGTTTTCTTATGAAAAAATGATGGGCACGAAAACGCAATATCTTTCTTAATTCGATATAATTTTTATTTTAAATAAACAAATAAAACGTAGTTATGTAAATTTGTTACGTCTTAAGTAATCTCAATATATGTGAAAAGAAAATTTGACAAAAAAAAAAAAATATGTGAAAAGAGAATGGACCTGATAGACTGGAGCTGAATCTTCTGGCGCTCCTCCTCGGAGACAGCGGCAAAAGCGGCGGCGCCGCTTTGGTTAATAGGAGTGGTGGGAGCAGAACGCTTCTTCTGTAAGGAGTGAAGCTCATCGATCGTCGTCGCCTTCACCGTCGGACCACTGTCATCGTGGCATATTTCGCTACCCCTCTTAGCTCCCGTCGTTATCTTAGGTATCGCTGGTCCTTTCGGGAAGCTGAATCCTCCGTCACCGTTAGCATTTCCGTTACCTGCCGACATCTTTTTTCCGTTTCCTGCAACCACACACAAGAACTTTAAAAAAACTCATATGTCCTAACGTTACACTGTAATTAAAAATCAACGTTTTCGTTAACTATTATTACCGGAGGAAGGAAGAGAGATCACGAACAAGAAGACTTGAGAAAGATCAAAGAGATTAATGATCGGAGGAGAAGATCATTTGAAGAGACGATGAAATGATGCCAAGTGAAGAGAAACCAAAGTGGGCTTTTTAAAGGTTAGATTTTTTAAACCATGGTTAAAATTTAACCTTACTATAGTTAAGATCTATCCTAGGAGGAGCCCATTTTTAATATTTTATGTTCTCTTATTACTATCATAGCCGCTGGTCTGATAAAAGATGACTATACCATTTATTATGGGCCCCCACGCGATAATGTAACGTAGTTTTGCAATTTCTTTTGGATGAAAAAAAAAATTGTTTGAAAAAAACTTGATAGCTCTCCTACGGTTGAGATCCACGTAGTTGGTATGAAATTCAACTCTTTTTTGGGAATCAACAATGAGATTTGACTTTGTTAACTATTATTAAACCAAATGAAAAAGATTTTTATCTAAAATAGTTTTGATGGGAAATAAATCCTTAAGAAACCAAAGGTAACGTGTAATAAACAAGCAACTTGGTTTATATTCAACTTGTTTTAGAAATAGAAACGGAAAAAAATTCGGTATATTAGCAAGTGTAATATTTTATCAAGTTGGGACTTTAAAATTTGAGCCCAATAAATATATTATCATTAGATTGTATTTTAGTTGCTTTATTTTATTTTAGTTGTTTTTAACAGAGATTTTTCTGTTTGTACACTAACTCTTTATTTAGTTTGGAAAATCTTTAGTGACTTATATTATATTTTAATGCAGTAAAACGATTATAGATTAGTGAAACCATATTTATACTTTAAGAAGATTTATATCTTAATAGACATCAACCAAACTGAAAGATAGAACTAATACTCTGTTGTTTAAGTTTTAGGATTATATACAACTATTAAAAAAATAATTAAAAATTTAAAATATAAATTAAAAATTATTTAATCAATTACAAAAAAAGTTATAAATATATTATTGGTTACATAGTTTTTGATAAAATTTAAAATTATATTAAAATATGAAAATATTATTTATTTTGAAACATCAAAAACTTTACTTAACATAATTTATTTTAAAATGGATGGAGTAGTTTCTATGGATTCCACTTGTTAAGTTTTATCAATACTGACAAAAATAAACAGTATTGAAATTCGGTTGATTGATTTAGCGGAATATCGAAAACGATTGTGTTTTAGGAGATGGGCACGCATCTCAAAGCAAGTGGGTTCCTAGGAAGACACGCAAGTCTGAAACACACGTAAATGCATACGAACACTAGTTTTATAATTAGATTCACTCTGTAATTTTATACAGTTTGTATCAGGAAGAACATAGAAGTACAAGGTTACGTTATGATTGTTAATTTACAATTACAAATACCTTCATCACGTGTGGTTTTGGTTTTTGACTGATTAAGTCAAATCACTTGATTGTAGTATCAATTATCAGTAATGGTAGAGTCTAGCTTTCTGAGCCCAAAAGTAAAGGAGAATAATGTTATCAGAGGCGTAGCAATTTGCATGCAAGGCATGGGCGCAGGGTAATGAGTACAAGATAATGAAACAGACTGTAACCATTTCAAAAAAGCTGGGGCCAAGAATCTACACTTGCAAATTTAGTCAAAAAAAGAAAAGAAAAGAATCTACCCTTTCAATTTTAAAAAACAAATGAATAAAAGTCTTGTAGAAAATTTCGTATTAATTGTGAGAATGAAAAAGGTGTATGTAATTGTCATAAAGCAGGCGCTACGTAAATATCACAAATGTAACACGGGGTTCGTTTTTTTAGGACAAAGATGTTTTTATAATAACTTATCTTTAGCTGTAACAATATGCATAAATGACTTAAATCTCCAGTAAGATACAAATTTTTCTTTTTTTTTTGCTAACAGTTGGTGCAATATTTATAAGGTTACAAATGTTTATAGAGTTTTAGTTACCACAATGTATATATCTAGGGTTGGAGTTCGGAAATATTGGGGAGATTAAAGTCTTTGTTGGACTTGAGTTTTTTATTAATAAGAGTTTAATTTATTGTTGTTAATAATAAAAAAAAGGTTTAATTTATTGTTGTTAAAGTCTCTGGTTTGGCACATATATTATCGGGATGAAGAGATATCAGAATTCACAACTAACGTGAGAGAGTCCCTCCCGTGAGAATTTCATGAGTTTTATTTTTGGTTGTCGGTCTTCGCCGTGACCGATAGATGTCTCACATCATTGATTAAAATTCAAAAAAAAAAAAAGACAAGAAAGCTAGTTTTTTTTTTGTCAATAAAAAGTTTAGTATTAATTTGAATATCAATTCAATGCTGAATACATTGAGAAAGCTATATCTTTTTTTTTTCCAACTTTTGCAAGAGTATGAGTTTGCTAACTCTAGTTAATATCCTTGTAAGAAACATCTTAAATTACATTAAAACTGCTTAACCAAAACAAATAATTTTTTTTACATCTTACATAACTCATGTTTCTTGTATGATAAAATTAAAATCTCTTCTTAAAAGAAGGGTGCAAACATTTATAAAAATATCATGTGAACTCGTTTCCATAATGATATATTAATATTTTTAAAAAGTTTCTAGTATTCGAATAACTATGTAGGCTAAATAAGTGTAAACTCGTTTCCATAATGGTAAAGACTATAGATTATACTCATCTAACAACAAATAAAATCATTTAAATGATATCATGTGAACCCTGTTTTATTTTAAACCACACAATCTCTAAGGACAAACCATTTTCAACAGCACTATTGGGCATTGGTCCTATTTGAACTAATAGTAGGAACTTAAAAGTAAAGAGTTCAACAGTTATATTCCATATAGTATTTCTTTTTGGTTAATGTGGGTACCCAAAGTTATAAAAAAGGTGAGACCAATCCTTAAATGGAGGTACAACTTACTAATATGCTTTTTTTTCCAGTATGGAAATGAAACTTAAAAAATGATCTCATATCTGCGTAGTCACAAAATGAATATAATAGGTACTCTCGAATTCAAATTGTTTAATTCTTTTTAATTGCCTACTATTATACTCCATTTGTTTCATTAGTGTCACTTTAGGTTTTTGCACACGAATTAAGAAAACAATTAATTTTGCATATTTTCTATAAAATAACACAATTAACTATACACCTAACCATATTTTAACCAATAGAAAAATAAACTGCAGTATAAAATTAATAAATTTTGAATCGAAAGTCAAAAACGACACTTATTTTGTAACAAAAAAACTTCTCTAAAACGACACTTATTATGAAACGGAGGGAGTATCATGTTAGTTATATTTGAACTTGGTTATGAATATCTTCTTGAAAATTGTTAATGGAATCCAACGCTTAAACACGTGGAATGGAGTAGGTTAGTAGTATTATTATGTATATACTCTAAATTGTAACTTTTTGATTCTTCCATTAGTTCTTTCTCATATTAATTGTAAGTTTGTTATATTCCCATTACAGATTCCAAGTTTGTCTCCTTGCGGGGGAGGCTTATTCATCTCTCCTTTTCTTTTCTTGGATATCTCAATTTTCACACAGTACACAAAAAAGGTATTTTCTACTGATGTCATAATTAAACGCATTGTTTTCTTTATACTAATGATTTTCTGTTTTCGTTTTCAGGGTTGCTCATATTTTAAATAAATCACAAAAACATAAGTAGACTAGTACAAATGTTAAAAAAAAAAAAAACCCAAAGTGTATATTTATTATGAGGCTCACAAGCTGACTAACATTGGGCCTCCTCTTCCGCTTTTTAAAATATATAATGGGTTAGTCCAGAACAAAAATCATTAGATTGATCCAACGGTTGAGATCCATTCGTCACCAATAACACTGCCACGTTATCGTTTTCTTGCAAGTTGTAAAGATAAATAAAATAATAATAATGTGGTTTCCTCTTTCGTTCGACGGTTCTACGACCCTTTGATCCACACACAGACTTCATCTTCAACCTCCCGATTACAGGTATTGTAAACTCTTTGATATCTTTTCTCTCGATGAGTTCTTTCGCTCCTTCGTTTCCTCGATTTCGCGACGCGATGTTCCTGATCCGCGAATCGTTATACAGAAACTGACGTAGATCTTTTGATTCCTCTTCTCTGTTCTTTGATTACGGAACCGTTTGTATTATTGATTGATCGGATGCTTGTTGTTGATTAGATTCGATTTGAAAATCATTTAGATCCGAAACGTTTGTGAGTCTTGCGATGAAAGAATCTGTAATCTTTGATTCTCAGGTACATTGATTATCTGAGAGAATGGAGTTAAAGAGCATCAAGGACGCGTTTGATCGTGTCGCAAACAAGCACAAACTCTCATACGCCAAAACGCACGAGATTGTTCAGATGCTTTCTCAAGAACTCGACAAGGCGTTAACCTTAATGAAGGATACTCAGTTTGATCATAGGTCTATCCTCGTTGATGTGAAGAAACTGTTCATGGAGAGGTCTCCAGCCACTCAACTTGAAGCTGCTGAGAAAGAACTCAACGTGGCTCTCACTAAGTACCCTAAAGTTCTTGAGAAGCAACTCAACTCCGAGATATCAAAGGCTTACAGAAACAATGTTGAGTTCGATACTCATGTTGTGAATCAGATCATCGCCAACTTCTTTTACCGTCTAGGGATGTTTGACATTGGGGACTGTTTCGTTGCTGAGACTGGTGAATCTGAGTGTACTACGAGACAGTCTTTCGTGGAGATGCATCAGATACTAGAAGCCGTAAAGAGGAGAGATCTTGAACCGGCTCTTACTTGGGCAACGTCAAACTCAGAGAAGCTGAAGCTTGCGAGGTCTGATCTCGAGATGAAGCTACACAGCTTACAGTTCCTGGAAATATCTCAAGGGCAAAACTCACAGGAAGCTCTCAACTACGCGAGAAAACATTTCGCTGTGTATGCAGATAGCTGTCTCTCTGAAATCCAGAAGCTCGTTTGTTCTCTCTTATGGGACAAAAACCTCGAACAATCACCATACTCGGAGTTTCTCTCTCCCCTTCTATGGGACAATGCAGTGAGAGAGCTGACACGGCAATACTGCAACCTACTCGGTGAATCAACTGAAAACCCGTTGACTATAACGATAACCGCCGGTACACAAGCTCTACCTGTGCTGTTGAAATACATGAACGTGATGGCGAACAAGAAGCTCGATTGGCAGACTATGGAGCAGCTTCCTGTAGCCGTGGAACTACCCGAGGAGTTTCAGTTTCATTCGGTGTTTGTCTGTCCCGTCTCCAAGGAACAGTCGAGTGAGGATAATCCTCCGATGATGATGTCTTGTGGCCACGTGCTTTGCAAGCAGACTATCAACAGAATGTCGAAGAATGGTGCTAAGACTTCTTTCAAGTGTCCTTACTGCCCGACCGATGTAGACATCTTAAGGTGCAAGCAGTTATACTTCTGACCGGGAAGATTGGAACTGAAAGTTCTGACCGGTGATCGGAATGTATTGCTGTGTTATGTTTTCGTTGAAGGTTTTCATGTACAAAAATCACCAGGGAAGTTTTAGATAATTCAGACGTCCCCCCACCATAAGAACGTTGTTTGTGTTTGTTCAACTTTCTAAATATAGAAATTCTTTACATTTCCAAAATTAGCTTACGTCCGTTTTAACTGCTTCAATAGTCTTTACTCTTTGGTATGAATGAGCTTTTGTGAAGCGAGTTCAAAATGCTTTAAATCCGATAATTGATTCAACTGGTCATAACCTTATCCAATCCGGCTAACCGGTCAAAACCAGAAACCAAACAATGTAACCAAGAACTACATCCGAAAATCTGAATCGAGTATCAGAGATTTCAAGAATAACCTCTCCAAAAGAGGTTTTAATAATACACAAAATTAATCAATCAGTGAGGTAATGATGAATGCATATGTTAACTTATTTGGAAACAAACCCGAATTCGGTATGCACCGGTTTGCTACCTCATTTCTTTGAACCGCTTGCCTCTTCGAATTCAGCTTCAGGTGTCTGCTCAGTCCCGCTTGAACCTTCACCACCAGAGGTTCCAGACGAACCGGATCCCTTGGACATGTGTTCACCAATCTTTGACACTGCCTTGTTTGCAGCTTCAAGCTTAGCCTTTATGTCCTCGATTTCTTCACCAGCCATTGCTGTCCTAAGGTCAGACACTGCAGTTTCAATCTCAGAGGCAATCTCAGCAGGAATCTTCTCTCTGTACTCACTCAAGCTCTTCTCAACACTGTAGATCGTGGTATCAGCTGTGTTCCTAAGGTCAATAAGCTGCTTCCTCTCTTGATCCTTGTGTGAGTTGAGCTCAGCTTCTTTCACCATTCTATTGATCTCATCCTCTGAGAGACCCCCTGAAGATCTGATTGTGATCTGTTGCTCTTTACCCGTTGCTTTGTCTTTGGCTGAGACAGTAACGATACCATTTGCATCAATGTCGAACGTAACTTCGATCTGTGGCATTCCTCTAGGCGCAGGTGGGATCCCAACAAGATCGAATTCTCCTAGACTTTTGTTGTCAGCAGCCATCTCACGCTCTCCCTGAAGAACTTTGATTCCCACTTGCATTTGGTTGTCTGCAGCTGTGGAGAAAACCTAAGAAGCAAACCACAATTAGCAACCAAAAGATACAATCTACAACTGCTATTTTTCCAGGACTCATTACCTGAGACTTCTTTGTGGGGATGGTGGTGTTTCGGTTGATCAACCTAGTGAAGATTCCTCCAAGTGTTTCGATACCTAGTGAGAGAGGAGTCACATCCAAAAGAAGCAGCTCTTTGACATCACCACGAAGGATACCACCTTGAATAGCAGCTCCCATGGCAACCGCTTCATCGGGGTTAACACCTTTGCAAGGGCTCTTTCCAAAGATCTCAGATACTATATCTTGCACTTTGGGAACACGGGTCATTCCACCAACAAGAAGAACCTCATCAATTTCTTTAACCGTGACTCCAGCATCCTTCAGACAGTTTTGGCACGGGCTTCTTGTTCTCTCAATCAACTTACTGACCAAAGCTTCAAACTTGGACCTAGTTAAGGTTATGTTCAAGTGCTTCGCCCCAGAAGCATCTGCGGTAATGAAAGGCAGGTTGATTTCGGTCTGAGATGTGGAAGAAAGCTCGATCTTCGCCTTCTCTGCAGCTTCTCTCAGCCTCTGGAGGGCGAGGTTGTCCTTGGTCAGATCAATGTTGTCTGTTCTTTTGAACTCATCAACCAAATACTCCAACAAAGTGTTGTCGAAGTCTTCTCCTCCCAAAAAGGTATCTCCATTTGTTGCTTTTACCTGATAAGAGAAACTCGTCATATAACCAGGCAAATGAAGGAGAAAAACATATATAGCAGAACACAAAACAAGGACATTACCTCAAAAACACCACTTGAGATTTCCAGGATAGAAACATCAAAAGTTCCACCTCCAAGATCAAAGACAGCTATAACACCCTCCTTGTTGTTCATCCCATATGACAACGCAGCAGCTGTTGGTTCGTTAATGATTCTCTGGACATCAAGACCGGCGATTTTCCCAGCATCCTTTGTGGCTTGTCTCTGCGCATCATTGAAATAAGCAGGAACCGTAACAACAGCTTTGGTGATGGTTTTCCCGAGGTAAGCTTCAGCGGTTTCCTTCATTTTGGTGAGGATATTAGCTCCAATCTGGCTGGGAGAAAACATCTGCCCTTTGGCTTCAACCCAAGCATCACCATTTGGTGCCTTAACAATCTTATAAGGAACCATTTTCATCTCCTTCAGCGTCTGGGGATCATCGGCACGTCTCCCAATCAAACGCTTGCTTCCGAAAATCGTGTCAGTTGGGTTCGTAACAGCCTGACGTTTAGCTGGTGTTCCAACAAGAAGCTCACCCTTCTGGTTAATAGCAACAACTGATGGTGTGGTTCTTGTTCCTTCTGCGTTCTCAATAACCCTAGGGGTCTGCAAAAACAAGCTCAAAAGTCAATACTCTCCCTTTATTCAAACCCTAAACAAAAAGGCTGAGTTTTACCTTTCCTTCCATCACTGCTACACAAGAATTGGTGGTTCCCAAATCAATACCGATAACATCATTCCCCACAGGCCTCGAGCTGGATTCAAAAAAACAAAAGCATGAGAAGAAAACACTCCAAAGGAAGATACTTGCTCAAGCTATACCCATAAAGTGAGAGGTTCAAATTACCAGAAAGGCCTCGCCAGTTTCCCAATCAAAGACGTCTTTCCATTTGTAGCAATCTGCAGATTCAATACTAACACTTTTAGCTTCAACCCACCATTGAAACAACGAAAAGTAGGAAACTTTCTAAGATATCTAGATCCGAAAACCTATAACTTAGAAACCCAGATTCAACCCATCTGATAATTTCAAACCCTAATCCATTTCCACGTAGTGTAACCAATTACAGATCCGAAAAACCCAAACGTGATCTCTCAAGCAAACAAAAATTAAGATCGAGGGGAAAACACATACAGATTTAAACGCAGAGACGGACGCCGTTTGGACTTCACGGCGGCGAAGAGCCCGTAGAATCGCCACGGAGGCCATTTTTAGTTGGAGAGAAGGGTTTAAAGGTCGGAGATGGAACAGATAGATATGGCTGCGTGTAGGGTTTAAGTGATATAGGAAAAAAAAATCGTGGGCTACAAGTCATGTTGACTTTCTCTACGACTAATATGGGCCTTGCACATGATGGCCCATCCGAAATATTCAAATTTATAAAAGAAGTCCTCGTATTCAGTCGTAATTTCAAAATATCGCTGTATATTCTACAAAATTACTCTCTCCCCTCCTTTCAGTTCAAAAATTCATCAACAGAAGTAGAAGTAGTATCTTCTTCCTTCTTCGGGTTTCCATCAGCCACAAACGTTTTCTTGTCCAAATACTCTTCTTCAATCGTGTCTTTGAGGACGAATAGCCGCTGAATAACGATAGGTTGGCTCATCTGTTTAGCTTCTCTAATGTCAGTCTCTTCTTTGTTGAGATGGTAAGCATCAAGCATTATCTTTATCCACTTATGCAGCTCCTTAGGCGTCCTGTGTGTGTACACTTTGTTTAGAATCAACGGCAGCAAGGTTTTGGATGTTCATTGGTTACTTTACTTACGTGTATAATGCTTTAGGGTCCTTAGCTTCATGGTCATCCCCAGGAGAGAATGCTGTTGCTAGAGCAGAGAATCGTTCTTCCGGGTCTGTTATGTTGAGCAAGTACTTTAAAAGTTTGATCTCTTTAGGCGTGATGCTTCTAAGACTGCTCTTTGTAGCTTTGTATAGATGATACATTATGTCTTTGGCCTTGTTCACAAAAGAGTAAAAAGACATGAGAAGACTGTAATGTTTCAAAGCTTTGGTGATAATAAAAATACCTCGTTTGTAACGGTTTGAGACTCTTTAGCAGCAGCATAAGCAGAGTTTATTAATAAGATCAATGAGGAATCTAGCTCCTTGGCCTTAGCGAGGCTTCTGATCTTTTCACAAGCCGCATCCACGGAAGAAGAGTTTAAGATATCATCAAACTTTGCTTGAGCAGCATCTAAAGTCTCAACATTCTCCAATGTATTGTCGTAAGCACTCACTGCAGATAAACATCTAGCTGAAAGCCTCGCAACAGCTGCATCAAAAACAGTCATGAGGGACCAAACGTAAGCAACATGATTAGTGTTTTTTAGGTACCATCTCGGTCTTCTAAGCCGTCCAGTGTTTCGGATAACAAAGCAACATAGCGGAAAAACTCTCCAGTGAAGTCTCTGCGTCTCTTGGCAGCGATTGCGTTGATGTCAGTTGGATTCTCTTGAATCTCCTTCAAGAGATCATTGTGCTTCTCCATTTCCTCATCTATCTGCAAACAAACACTCATAAGTACTACACAGCTACAAGAACGCTTGCAGATTGATAGATTTGTACCAACCTTCTTTACTTTACTCTCGAGAGAAACAAGTTTCTGCTTCAAAAAGGGATCAGTTTCAGCATCAGCTCGTGTTCTGCAACGCCTATAGAAGTTCACACTGTACTTGTTCCACTCATCTCTTAACACCAAATACTTCTTCCACTCTTTAACTTTAGGTTTCTCATTCAAGAAGAGATCAATGATCTTGTCACAGAACTGAGCCATAGTGTAGCCTTGAGCAACCTCAACTTCCATCGGATCCTCAACGACAGTGTTTTTCACTTGCGTACCTGATTCAAAGGGAAGAACTTTTTGGTAATTTAAGCAGAAAAGATGACAACTTTAGGGTTTATGAGCTTACTGGTAGTGCTGCTGACTGTGTCAGTAGCAAAGGTGAGACTTTTTGAGCTTTTGCGTCTCCTTCTTCCTCCATTGATGAAAGCAGAGAAAGGAAGAAGAAGGGTTTGTGGGTTACTGGGAGGGAAAGACAGTAACTTATCTGCCGACGAGAAGAAGATTGATGTTTCCAGTAAATTCGCCATTTTTTTTTTGGATTCGTTCTTCTTGGTGACAGAGGATAAGAAGAGGTACAGGGTTAGTTGTCTTTGTGAATTATAAAAATGTATTTTACAATAAGTTTTGGGGCAAAACTGTAAAAACTAGCATAACTTGCATCATTTTGAAATTTTATAAAAGGGTAATATAGTAACATGACATCACATAGCACATGAGACAGAGATACTTAAAATTGGTTACTGCAGTTTGTGTGAAGGAAGAACTGAATTTACCACAAACCGAGTTCAGACTATCATATGTTATATCCATTGAATCATAAACCCATATACAAAGTATCATATGTCTCTATTGTACGTGACGTGTCACACTGCTTAGCCACGGACCACCAAACTCTCTTGTCATGCCCGTGCTCTTCGCATTCGACTGTTTCTCAACTGGTCTCAATGGCGTTGGCTGCTTCTTCATCTTCTTCTCTGTTGTTTTCTCTTCTTTGATTGTCTCTGTTTCTTGTTCCTCGAGTGTGCTGTCTTGCTCAGCATTTGTCATTACGTAAGCCTTTTGTGATGTTCTAAGTGGTCGGATTTGAGTAGACATGTGAGGCTGTAATAGAGAGAGCTTAGTGCAGGCAGTGTAAGAGAATGATGCAACCATTTTTTTTTCTTGTCTGAAAAATGTGAAAAAGAGAGTTTATGTCGTGAGATGTTGTCTGGTTACAGAAACATGGTCTGTAAAGAGATTTGATGAGATTGAGAAATGGCCATAGCTTATGGATGAGCTTCTCACAACTTTCTTCTTCTTTTTTAGATGAGATTGAGAAACGGCCATAATTTGTTTTAGAAGTTACATGTTTTTTTTATTGTGTTTGTTAAATCTTCTATATTTATTTTAAAGTAGATTTTGATATAACAGAGAATCATATAAGAAAAAGATTTGCATAGAAAGTTAAGTATCTTTTAGCATACCATAACACACAGAACATGTATCATTATCTATAACATTACATGGAAGTGCAAAGCATATAATAAAAGACTTGTTTGTAGGATAAAGACATATTCAGTTCTTGTACTTCATGGTTTCTTTCTCAAACCCAATAGTTGGGAACTGCTTAGCGAACTCCTCCACGTCGTGGCGCAGCTTGGCAATCTCTGATTGAATGGCTGAAGATGATTCCATAGCTGCCACAAAGTCTTTCAGCTTGGTTCCTGTTTTTTTTTAGAACAGAACAAACGAGTTCTTTCTAGTATTGTTTTATATGAACTGAAAACCATAGAGAATCATTTGATCATAGAAGTTTAATCAACCTTGAGCTTCAGATTTGACTTTGAGAGCCAACTTCACAGCTTTGTCAAAGTATTCAGCTACTTTGGCAAAGTCTTCCTCAACAAAACCTCTGGAAGTGAGAGCAGGAGTACCTAAAAATGGCAGAGAATTTTCAGGGAAAGGTTCCAAAACAAAAGCATAAGTAAATGATTTTTAGTACCCATTCTGATTCCACCGGGAACCATGGCAGAAACATCTCCAGGAACAGTGTTTTTGTTGGATGCAATGTGAACAGCTTCCAACACTTTCTCAACTCTAGATCCATCAATTCCCTTCAAACCAACCAAAAATATATCAGATGAATAAGTACAAAAGGGAGTTTAAAGTAAGAAGATTAGAAAACAAGTAAAGATTAAGTGACCTTGGGCTTCAGGTTCACTAGAACCAGATGGTTGTCAGTTCCACCAGAAACAAGTTCATAACCATTCTCCATCAGAGTCTGCACCAAACAACCAATTAAACATTTTAGAGATCAATATCAACAGTAAATAATATACATAAAGGGTTCTTTTTCTTCTTCACCTGAGCGAACTTTGCACAGTTACTCAGGACTTGCTCTTGGTATGCTTTGTACTCTGAAGTAGTTGCCTGCAATTTTTAACCAAACCATTTAAGAAACTGCAAAAATCCAATAAGCAACGTTAATGTTAACACCATTCAATGTACCTGTTTTAAAGCAACAGCTAGTCCTGTAATAGTGTGGTTATGTGGACCACCTTGAAGACCAGGGAACACAGCTTGATTGATCTTGTCTTCAAAATCATACATAACCTTTCAAAGAAACAACAAAAATGAATGAGAGTGTAGATAAAATCTTAAAAAACATTTAGTTTTATCTTATTTACCTCTTTGCCTTGTTTGTTAATTTCCTTAACACCCTTCCTGTAGAAAATCATGGCACCACGAGGTCCACGAAGAGACTTGTGAGTTGTGGTGGTCACAACATCTGCATATTCGAACGGTGAAGGGATTACACCAGCTGCAACCAAACCGCTGATGTGTGCCATATCTGCTAGCATTACAGCTTTTTGCTTGTTACACACCTGCCAAAAAGAGTTTGGACTCATAAGTCTACTCTTGATATACAATAGTATTTTTTGAGATTATTTGGAACATATGAGATTGAATAATACCTTTCGGATACGGGCATAGTCATACAATCTAGCATAAGCACTTGCACCAGCAACAATCAATTTTGGCCTGAATAGAGTAGCACTCTTCTCCATCTGCAGATAACAAGTTGAATGATTAAACAATATGAAAAGGAGTATAGTAATATGATTACTTAAATTGTATAACAATGAACCTGGTCGTAGTCGATGAAGCCAGTGCTCTCGTCCAATCGGTAAGGCATTGTTTCAAAGAAGATAGACACAGCAGATATCTTCTTGGTGTCAGTCTGCATAAGAGAGAAAACAAACTCACTCTTATAAATCAGAACACAGAAACAGTTGTGTACATTCATTAACATGATAATAACCTGATAACCATGAGAAAGATGACCACCATGAGGAAGATCAAGTGCCATGATTCTCTCATGAGGCTTCAACAATGCAGTGTAGACATGGAAGTTGGCAGGTGATCCAGACAAAGGTTGCACATTCACTGTATAACCACATGACTCAGAATAAGCCGACATCAAATGATCATACACAAGTCAGAATACATGAATGAGTTGGTTTACCTCCCCACTTCTCTGGGTCTAACCGGAAAGCTTCAAGAGCACGCTTCTGGCACAAGGTTTCCGCCATGTCTATGAACCTTCAAAACAAGTCAACAGTCATGTCAAAGATCTGAAACTGAGTTTGTATCTATGATTCAGAATGAAAGGTTGCAAATATTCATGAAACATACTCGTTTCCACCATAGTATCTAGCACCAGGATACCCTTCACTGTACTTGTTAGTCATCACAGACCCAACAGCTTGCATCACCGAGACAGATGTGAAATTCTCAGATGGAATGAGTTCAAGTCCCTTTTGATAACATATAATCATATTACAAAGATCAGTCCAAGTTACAAAAGGAACAGGATTTTATGAGAGACTAATTAATGACCTTCCATTGTCTAGCTTTCTCATGCTCAATGATGTCAGCAATCTCAGGATCAACTTCCTCCAAAGATGCGTTAAGCTGTTTTGGCCACTGCAACGAACCAAAAAGACGCAAAACTTCACTAACCTAAATCATTACTTGAACCGCAAGGAAACTAAACAACAGCTAGAGATTAAAACAGAAGGGGTTTAAGGAGGACAAGGAAGAAACAAAAAGCTTACAGTGACACGAGATCTCTCCTTGTCATCAACAGCTTCACTAGGCAAAGAAGACTGTACGTACAAATCAGAACACAATAGATTCAGTCATGATGATGAAAGTGGAGGGTGTTACCATGTAGCATGAAGATGATATGATAAGAGGACGAATAGGTTTGTCAACTGAAGAAGAAAGTCTCCTAAGAGCCATAGCCATTGCCATTTTCACCAAACCTCTCTGCCTTCCTCTCTCTCAGAAACAGATTTTGAATGATGAAAAAGAATCAAAGTGGGCTTATCCTCTGAAGAGAGCATTGTGGCCTCTGCTTTTGGCTGAGCTTTTGGTGGTTGCAAATTTTTTTTTTGAATTTTTTCCCTCTTTTCTATTTATATTTTATTTTATTTTTGTGGTTTCTTGTCATTATCTCATGTCACAGTCTCCCTCCACCAACGTTTCCATTCTATGTGGTTATTAAAAAAAGACAACATATTCATAAATACTAGATTCATAAATACTAGAATAGAATCCGCGCGGTTAATTTTAATTTTTATAGTTAAACATTTATTTTACTTTATAGATTGTTTAAGTTTGTTGTTTCTACCTTTTAGAAGAATTGTATGTCGTCACAGAGCTCTGAATACCTAATATAAGTATTTGTATATGAAGTGACAGCGAGAAGTCTACACCAACTCTAACTTTAATGTGTCACTTTGACCTACTAAACCTTAACCTTAATTTTCCATCCATTTCATATGGTTTGAGATCTTTTAGAAAATTAATTTTTATATGATCTATTTTGAATGTGTTTTATGCTTTTTAATTAAATATATTAGTGAATATATGATATGTTAAAAATTAGATTTAATATACATGATTTCATTTATAACTGATTAGTTTTTTTTTGAAAAATTATAAACATTAAGGAATGTAAAATATGTGAATTGTTTATTATATAGATGTGATTTTATTTTTGAAATACATTGTGGTTGGTTTCAGATTAATGACTAAATTGATTTAAATTGGTTGAACATATTTATGATAAATTACATGTATAAATAAATATGTTATATATGTAATCTAAATGATTTAGATGAACATGTGTTTAATAGTCCAAAATTAAAATATAACACATGAAAAGCAAAATATGACTCAAATTTAATAGATTAGATGTATTTTAATATCTTTTTATTTAAAATAATTCTTAAAAAAACTTTTTTAGATATAATTTGAAAATAATTATTTTAATTTGTAATTATCAGTAAAATATAAATAAAATATTTTCTATTTTTATAAATTTTGTTTTGAAATCCAAACTGAGTTAATGTTAATTTATAATTATATTTTAGTGATAATTCTAATTTATATTAATTAATTACGAAAATAAATTTTAAAAAGATTCTAAAAAGATATTGTTAGATTTTTTTAAAAAAATTGTTTGATTGCTTTTGATTAAGATATTAAAAGATATTATAATTAAACTATGTATATTTTGATTAATTTTCTAATAGTTAGTTCAAATAAAAATATCACACATCAAAAAGTCATAGGACTCTAATTTAAATATATTCAGGATGAGTATAATCAACACCGGTTTACTTGTATTTCTTGTGTATTATATATGCTTAAATTATATAATTCAAATGCACAAGAGAGAATGATAGAAAAATATATGATTGATGAGAAGAAACATGCTTGGTTTCTTGAGGTTTCTTCTTTGTTTCCAATTCAAGTCCCTTATTCAAACCAAACTTTTGATTTGTTCTTCAACATCATCGTATTCTTGGAACTTCAATCTGCGAATAATTTTTAACCTAGTAATTATATCATTAATTAATATATAAAAATGTGCAAAGTGTTTTTGTGGTTTATCAAAATCAACTTAGAAACTCTACCGCATGGTGTTATTCGCTTCCTCTTGGTGGGGTCTCATAATCAGAATGCTCCGGTTGGCTTAGCTGCAACCGAATCTGAGTGTGTGATTCATCATCCACGGCAACTAGTTCACGGTGTGTAAACCCGTTTGTGCTTGCTGTATAAGCCTGCAAGACCCATTGAATGTTGAAGCTAGCACCATCACTTTGAAGCTCTAATATTTCCAAGTAAATAGTTTTTTTTTTTAATCTTTGTTACCTTCTTGTAGAGCTCCACATTTTCTTGATGAATCTGTTGTACTTTTCTTGATAATTCGAGGTTTTCTTGATGAATGAGGTTCCTCTGCACCCACGAGCCAAAAATCGCAAAATAAGAATTGTAACTTATGTTATTTTTGGAGTAAATATATACATATCTTGGACTAACCTTTTGGCTTAGTTCTTGGATTTCATGAGTCAACATTTGTTCCTGTAAAATCCGGCAAAGCAATAAATAATATAGAACTATACATTCTGCTATATCCAAAGCCGGATCTAGGCATAAAATAATGAAACATCAATTTTGACTTCCACAAATTTTGAAAGTTTTTTACATAAACATATGTTCGTAAATTATGAACAAAAAATTATTAAAAGAAATGTTTCTAACTCCAAATTCTCAGACCCGGTCCTGGCTATATCATCGATTTTTGAGCAATACACTCTAGAACGTATAAAGGATAAAGTATCTATATAGCATATACCTTTTTCGTACGAACTCCACGCAAACTAATCTCAAGTTGGTTCTCAAGATTGTTTAGCTCGTTGACGCTCAAACCACTGAGTTGCTCCCCCATAATTTGTCTGCTTCATAGCAAATATGTTATCACAATGTATAAGTAAAAGAGTTTCTTCTTTTCTTTCTTCATGTATTTCCGTGGATATTGTGATTAAAGACTAGCTCTTATAGTATGATATATGTTACACAATTGTGGTAGTTCAAGGCAATACCGATGGGTTTCTTGCAAAGCATGCAGTTCTTGCCTTAGTACTGCAGCTTCTCTCTGCCAAAACTATAAACACAAGACATAATTCAACAAGAATAAAATTATATGACGTTAAATATCATTTAAAATGAAAATGAATTGTCTTTACATACAAACTATATAAGCTTAACCAACTCTTGACGTTATATTTCATTTTAAAATTGAAAATTCTCTTACGAAGTGACGCCTTGATCATCGCAAAAGAGGCAGACATAACTCATTAAACTTTGAACTTTGTAATCTAACTAAATTCTATTTTCAATAAACGATTCCAAAACCTCAATCTATTCTCATGTTTGTCTAGATACGTACCTTTACTTCTGATGCCGGGTTTAATAGCTGTTGTTGCTCTATCTTGCTCTTGTTGTATCTCTCAATAACTGACTTCATGCTGTACTCAAAATCATTGGATGTTAGTAACTTGATCGTGGTGTATAATTCACTCATATCATATCAAATTATCATACGAATATATAAGAAATTTTCCTCGTGAAGTTGGCTGAGAAATCTTCCAATTCCTAAAACCCATTAATATAAAAAAAGGAAACTCACAGCCAAGTTCTGTCCAGTATTCTTAGTATGTACTGCATAGACAATAGCGTCCTCAGGTTTTGTAATAGGCTATACAGACTACACACACAGCCCTTTATAGAAACTACACATGTAAACTAAATAGACTGTAGTTTATTTTTCGATAAAAATGCGTAGAGTTGTAACTCCGAAGCAATCTAATTATCATGAATTAAAAAAAAAAGTTAATACCAAGGCTCGGTCATAAACATAATGGAACTAATGACTCTGGCGCACTTTTTAAACTAGATCCAAGATACAGTAACATGTGTCAAAGGCCGCAAGGCATATCATGTAGCTAGTTAGTTTCAACTTTCAAGATAAGCTCAACTATGCTTAGTTTTACTATTATATATTTAATGGTTCATCATTAATGTAATGACAAATATCCCGTATGATAGGTGATCTTTGCTAGATAATCAAGAATCTATCAGACTATCACATTTATAGAACTCATTTTACTTGGATGAACTGATAAATATGCAATCGATCATATTATATACGGTTTTATCAAATTTTCAAAAAAATTAAAATACTACAACAGTCTCTCTTTTTTTTTAAGATCAGCTTTAATTTATGTTTAATCAATATACTATTACGGTTTTATAACTACATATATCCATGAATATAGACCGTCAAATTAATATAATTTTCTCTATGTTTATTTTGTTAACCAGAGTTTTAACGATTAATTCAGATGAAATATAAAGGTCACTGGTCCTGCACATATATATATAGAGTGTTAATATAGCCAAAGTCATCTGATTTTTCTTTCATAATAAATAGGACTATACAAAAAAAAATCTGAAAGATGTTAATATGACTACGACTAGATCATTCTTTACTGGATTAGAATAAGTCCTATCCTAGTTTATTGGTTTTGAGTAATTAAGTCCCTCTCCAAAGCAATCAATCAATCTTGGTCTCAGTTTATAACTATATTTCCATAATTACTGTTGTTTGAGCATTCACTTGAAACCGCATCTACTTCTCAAACATTTCTTTATTTGGAAAAGGAAAACGATGAGCCTTAGCTATAAGTCATTGTCCATGCATGTATACCACAAACATACTGATGCCTACACACAATCACTCGCCCAAGAAAAAAAAATTAGAATTAAACCTTTTCATAATCAAAGCTATCATTCGTCTTCAAACTTCTCCTCATTTTCAAGCTTTCTTTGTTAAGAATAAATAAATATTTTCTCGGTTATACATACACACCTTATTGTACATATACTAAAATGTAACATGTTCTACCGACCTAAAGATGCTAAAAATCTACCACAAATGAATAGATCACACAGTTAAATCTCACCGAATATAACCCGTAGCATAAAATTATAAGTACGTATATATATATACGCACACGCTTCCATAATATATCCACATAATCAAGACGTGCAAAGATTTGAGATTGAATAAGTCTAAAAGAGGAACCTGGAGCTGGCAAAGTCATAGAGCTTTCCGGTGCTAGAGAAGATGATGAGACCGACCTCAGCGTCGCAGAGAATAGCTAGCTCTTTGGCTTTCTTGATAAGACCCTTTCTTCGTTTGGAGAAAGTGACTTGTCTACTTGTAGAATCATCGATCCTTTGGATCACAATCTTCCCTCTTCCCATCAATTTTATTTTCTAATTGATTCTCTTCTGGTTCTTCCCTTTTCTAGGGTTTTGGTTTTTGTAGATCTTACCAAGATCAAAAAAGAGAAACGTAGAAGGAGAGAGACGAATAAGGGGAAAGAGAAAGGTAGAAATAGAAAGAGAGGAAGGTTGAGCCAAGAGTCAACAATCTATTCGAGGAATAAATTAAGGATATATATGCATATGCTCACACATACTCTTAATTCGAGACATCTTTGGTCATTATAAATCTATGGTAAGTACCAAGTTTCTAGTCCATATTAGCTTTTGTGTGTAATATTAATAAAGGGAGGTACAAAATAAAAGCAACTAACGAAATAGAATGAAGTTCTTAGAAAGCTCCTGCTTCTTAGGTTAAGAGAATATATAGATATAGTTTATATATGTCTGCATATATTATAACTTTAATTTAATCACTGATTCTTTTCATAGTTTATCAAGGGAGATAGTGGAAACTTAAATGGAATTGTTTGGATAAAAAGGAATGGAATAATATTAAACGTATAGTGTAGTGTGATTTAGGTTAATTTCCATTATCACTAAAATTTCCCTTTTTAACATGTCCGTACACGCTTGTAACTTATTTTTAGTCTTTTTCAGATGTCATGTGGAAATACTGAATGGACACATCACAGGACTGTGTCTGACAAAACACTTGCTTAGTTTGCTGATTTTCTTAATTTAATTATTTTTATAAGTAATAAACAAACTTTTAAGATATTAAGAACATCTTTAATAGTAAGTATTTATATGATTTTCTAATTATTAAAATAATAAATTAATTATTAATACTGTAAGAAAGAAGAAAAATTGGAAAGAAAGATGGAGTTACGTTACTTTTTTCTGACACTAGAGAGATTAAGGCCATCATTAATCCTAGCACTTCTTTTGGAGTGTTTTTTTTTTATTATTAAAATAAAAACAGACCAATCACAGATCACCACATGTCAGTGAGATCCGTGAACAGTGCAAGAACCAAAGGAAAAGAACTGTTTAATTAAATAATTTAGGAATTAGTTTTTAGGAGGTTAGTGGGCCCCACCTTTTAATCACTCCTTAAACAACCATGGTTAATGGTGCTTTAATATCCTATGTATCATTATGATTGATCTAATTTTCTAGATTTAAATTTTAAGTATAAAAAAGAGTTATATTAATATAACATACATAAGATATGTAGTGAAGACCTCAAATGCGGATGCTCGAAGGACCTTATTATGGTCATAGGAAAAAATAATATTTTAAATGAATAGGTACAAAAAATATTTACCCAAAAAAGTAAGAAGGTATATCGAACAAAAATACATAATACAAATAGCCTATATGCCTTTCTGTAAAAATAAAAATGAATAAATTATTTTTCTGTCAATGAGAATAGTATAAGAGAATTTATCAAGTACACGTGTCAGACAGAAACTTGGAGTTGCGGCCATTCACTTTATTAATTGTTCTGTCGTAAGATTCCAAATATGGCAAGATATAATACTAGTAGTAAATATCACATAACTATAACATTTGTTAATCTTTTTTTTTTTGCAACTAACTAACATTGTTAATTCCGACGCCTTAATGCTTAATTTGTAATCAACGCAATTTCCCATCCGAAATATACTTTACTAGCTGTTTATACCAAGACTTTTTTTTAAACACTAGAATTAGTTTACGAAAAGTGACTTTCATCGATCTCTAACTCAACATTTTAGTGTTTGACTATATTGTTTGTAACTTCTTATATACGGTCGTAGTTGTGACTGGAGCTGTAACCGTGTATATAATTACTGTATAACTGAAACGTTCCACAAAAAAAAAGTTTATAAACTTTAATATCGCGTCTAAAAAGGTAGAAAAAAATTGGAGCGAAGAGTTTTACATGAGATTGTTCGCAGTTTATAAGACTATATTAACTGAAAATATTCAAATAACATAAGAATTTTAAAATTTGATGAGCGTTTTTATCTACTGTTTATTTTATTTGATATGATATATGCATATAGGGGTGGGTTGGACACGAAACAAATTCTATCAATATTTTTTAGTATATATTACTTCGTTTTAATGTTATCTAATTGTTTGATTTGATTTACTGTAAAAATTATAAATATTTAAAAAACTAGATATTCAAATATATATAGTCATTTGTAAATATTTACGAATATTTGTTGATATCTCAGTTTAATATAAATAATTGAAAAATAAAATAAAATTGTTCTTAAAAATATTTTTACATGATATATAATAAAGATAAAAGAAGTTGTGAAACTATATCTTTCTTAAATTTTAATATTAGTTGCATGTAAAAAAATTTAAGAAAAAGTTTTAGTTATCATAAAATTTTCGTTTACCATAGAAACAAAACTTAATACATAAATATCAACCGAGACTCGACAATTTGGTAAACAAACGAAATAGTATACTAGGTTTTGTCGAATCGAATCTAAACCACAAAGAATTTGGTTTGATTTTGGAGAATTTTCTTTTAGACCGAGCTAGACCAAATCAAAACCCTAATCAAATTTAAGTTTATACCAATATAGTGGGACCCAAATAGAAACATGGTAACAAAGATCCATAAGGACCACGTGGGCTTGACTGCTTCGAACCAATCACATCTCGAATCTCAAACTCAACTTCAGATTTTGCTCTTTTTCTATTAACAACGAATCTTAAAATGCTTCCAAAGTAACCAAATCCCCAATTATCGTCGTCTTAAGGTAAAAAGATTTAGTTTCAGTTCACGCCAGGTGTCAATCATCAGCGAATCATTTCGAGTTTACCAATAATAATCATTACTATTATCTTTAATTTGGTTAAGTTTAAAGCTTCAGTTTTCCCGATATTTAAACTTTAGAAACTTTCTACAATTATCATTCTTTGTTTATTTTGGTTTTGTAAGAAGCCCCATACTAACATCTGTAGTTTGTGTTTTTTTTAATTTTTAAAGATATATTGTTTATAAATGACTAGACCAAATATATAGCACATGTATAGAAGCTACAATCACTAAACTAATTGCCAAACACCAAAAATAATAGGTTTTACAGATGACCAAACTTTTATAAAAATAATTTCCTTACAAAAAATTTAGTGTTTATTACCAGTAGGCCTACTATTAGCACACCCATACTGACAACCTGTTGTTCATATATATGTTCATTAATCGTGCACATATATGCAATCTGTATATAATTTGTCAGGTGATTCTTGTAACTTTACAGTCTACACCAACTTAGCTATTTCTCACACCAATTGAGCCTGTATGAAATCAAATATTCTTGTTTTTAGCATAATCAATGCTCAGTTAGATGGAACTTTTAAATCATGCGTTTTATGTGTTACATGATAACTTATACTTATATCTATCAATAAGTGATGCTCCGTTTAGTTTTGGCGTGTTTATAAAGCTTGGAGAGTTGTAATCCATTATATATTGAATTGATTAAATTTCAATGATTTTCGTATACCCTTTTCCAAAAAATGCATATTTAATCAGAGAAAGGTAAAATACCTGTTGGTTATATACAATATATTTCTCTGGTTAATGCTATCAAATTCACGTGAGAGGATACTAGCTCAGAGTGATAGTGTGAATGATAAACCTTATTGATCAGACCAAGAAAAAGAGATAAGGTGTTGTCCCTTTTGATGTTTTAAAAAATAAAATCCCACATGATCCTCCGGTTTATAAAGTTAGTACTATATTTTATCTTTTTCCATAGATTTGCGAAGATAATTATTATAGTTAGCAATTGCAAAGGTCGAGCTCGAAATTGGCATTGGAACTTGAAGACTGGTGGTAATTGTACCAAGTGTTCCAAAGTTGTTGGCCATTATTTTTACATGTTCTTCTTTGGTTGTAATTTGTTATTCCCTCCGTTTCTTAATAGATGAAGTTTTGGCTCACAGTACAAAGATTAAGAAATTTACATTTATTTATAAAGTATTTTTAAAGATATAATTTTAAAATCATTCAACCAATTATAAAAAAAACTGTAAAATTTTATTGGTTGAACAGTTTCCAATAAAGCTAAAGTTAACCTTAAAATCTCAAAAAATACTTTAAAATCTTAGAACATCATCTATTTTGAAACAACATAAACCCTCTAAAACATCATGTAAAAAAAACGGAGGGAGTATAATAGATGCTCTTTTTCCTTTTTTTGAATGACTAGGAAATTTTAGATTCGAAAATCTATACATCTCTAACGCGGTATCCAAACCTTGTTAAATTAACTTTGTTTAATAGAACATACTAAGTGTTAAAAAAAAAAACACACCCTTCCCAACGAAAATCAAACTTATAACTCTTTATACCCTCAATTATATAATCCAAAGGCTTTAACCATTAGACCAACTCTTTGTTGGTAAGAAATGCCCCTTTAACTTTAAGTCGGATACACTTCATAGTTAATAACCAACGTAAATCAATTGGTATTGTTTTTATTTTTAGACAGCCAAATCCATTGGTATTGGAATTTGAAACTCAAGAATATACCATAATTAAATATTGTGCATATGATAAACAAAGGAGTCGAGATCAACGGTATCACTAGTTGGAAATGTCATCATAACTCACTAGCAAATTAAAATTTCATTTTTAAAAATAATGATTCCTTACATAGTTCTTAAACTAATACACGAAATGTGAGAGCATGATTTAAAGCGATAGTGTGTTCAATGATTGAGTTTAGCCCAAAAAGAGTTCACAATTAATTTTACTCTGAGTGCATTTGTCATTTACAAGTTAATAAATTCAATCGATCATAAGATTCATACTTTGTTAGAACAGATGCCCCATTAATTAACAGAAATGTACATACTGAAATATTTGATCAATCTGGATTTCCGTTGGAGTAATCTTTACCTATACAGTATTTATATGCTGATAAAGAGTTAAACTAACGTTAGGAATTGTGGATGTACTTAAATAAAATTATGGAAAATGTCATAATATATGTACATATATATTGGCTAAAAGATGTCATAAAATAGTCACTCATGGTAATACATAAAATCTAGCAAAAATCAGAATATATTAGAAATAAAAGATATTTTTCATAATATGTTTAGGTTAATATTTAAATATAGATATAATTTAGGAATGTTGTATAAAATAATATATTTTATTTATGAATTAGTTTTGAAATTAACCACTGCGTTTTATAGACTAAGATTGCGGATCAGTACTTTTGTTTTTACAAATTTTAGATATATGTCTTGCACGGATTAAAATTGGTAGTGGCATAATGAACATTTTTGTAAAGACTATCAAATCACAAATTAATTAAATCCAACTATTCAAACAAATATATATAAAGTGTTATCCGACAGACACACCTATACATTTTTTTTTTGATAGTGCCTACACATTATACTCCATCCGTTTCATTATTTAGGTAGTTTTAGTTGAATACACTCATTCTGTTTTAAAAAAAAAAATCATGTTTTAAAAAAAAGTTGTTTCATAAAATAAAATTTTATCTCAATTTTAACGAAGTTACCAGAGTAGAAAAAATCATTGTGTCAAGATACTTATTTACCGTTCTGACGAAACTAATATTAGGTTTCAGGCCGGGTTTTCTGACATACTACAACGTGCGAGCCCACATTATAACATACTACTACTTGCGAGCCCACATTATAACTTACTACTACTTGCGAGCCCACTTCACAGTGAGTACTACCACACACTTGAATTTTATAAATGAAAAATTGTCATGTAATTGGTATGAAAAATTATGAGTCATAACTAAAGTCAAAACAATAGTTCTCAAATTAGATGACACGTTTTTGGTCCTACTTATATTCCTATATAATATAAAGATAGGCAGGTTCTTTGGTCCCTTAAGTGCTCGAAATTAGAGGAAAAAAAGAGAGAGTAAGAGATGGAGAGATTAGGAGAGAAAGAGCAGAGCATAGAGGCGTTTGGTTGGGCCGCGAGAGACTCCTCAGGCCATCTCTCTCCCTTTTTCTTTTCTAGAAGGTAAGGTGAATGAGTATTGATGATGATGTTACATGATAAATGATAAATGTATCCATGATGACACATGGTGATATATGCGCAGAGAAACAGGAGAAGAAGAAGTGAGAGTGAAGGTGTTATATTGTGGAGTATGTCATAGTGATCTCCACTGTCTCAAGAACGAATGGCGTTCCTCTATTTACCCTTTAGTTCCAGGGTACGCAATTTCTTTTTTTCTTCTTCTTCTCAAAACATAATTCTTTAGATATGCATGTACGAAACAAATGATCACGGCGTTAAAATCACATAATTCACATTATAATTATAATTAATAAATAATCTGATCCAAAGAATACTTGTAAGAAAGACAAAGTTTGGTTTATTGTAGTTTCAACAGTTTATGATTATACCAAGAGCCTCTTGTCTGGTTCATAATGTTGAAAATATATAGGTAAACTTTATTTTTGTAGGTTTCTCTTTATGAATTGCGTTTCTCTTTATGAATTGCTTAGTTAACCTGGATTATATTTTACTAATCAAAAGTGTAGGATTGTATATACATTGGGTATTGGTGATATTATATTCTGACATGTGTTTCAGAATATATTAAAGTAGTCCATTTGGTCGGTAAAATTACTTATTAGAACAAAATAATAATTAAGTGGATTTAAATGTGGCAAATTCTTGTTTGCCCACTGCTTATAGTGGAGCACTTACCTAGCTCTTTTCGTTTGTCTAAATTTAAAAAAATTATGAGTCAGATAAATCAATTATCACTCTCACATAAGTTTTGACAAAATGAGCACTCACCTCCATTATTACCACTATTACTTAAAAGTTTACAATTAGTAATTTCTTCGTTTTTCAAGTTGACTTATTAGCTTATACCCTCTTTTATTTTCTGATAAATGATTAAGCATATAATGATTATGAATATGATTATCGATATTAAACTTTAACTAAACTGATCAAAATGAAATTCTATCATTTTCGTGATGTCTACTTTTCAACTCTCTAGTGTGTTATATATATTCAAATAAGAATGATAAAATAAACAAGTTACACAGCCAGGAATTCGTGAGATCATGGTAAAACTGATCCTACAAATCTTTAACAAGAATGAATATAGTCCTATTTACACAAGATCATACTTTCATCTCACTGTAAGATATACACAAACGTGCGGTTGTATATTGCAGTCACGAGATCGTTGGAGAAGTGAGTGAGATAGGGAGGAAAGTGAGTAAATTCAATATTGGAGACAAAATCGGTGTGGGCTGCATAGTAGATTCATGTCGCACGTGCGAGAGCTGCCGTGAAGATCAAGAAAACTACTGCACTAAAGCAGTCGCAACTTATAACGGAGTTCACTGCGACGGAACGGTTAACTACGGTGGATACTCCGACCACATCGTTGTCGACGAACATTACGCCGTCAAGATTCCACACACGTTGCCTCTCGCTTCGGCCGCACCTTTGCTTTGTGCAGGTTTATATCACTTCAAAAATAATTACATTTCTTTTCATGCTCACTAATCATCATTACTATTAGTCCGCATTATATACACCCTGTAGACTTCTTTAGCAAATAATATTATGCACGTACCCCGTGATACACATTGTATGTTCAAAATGTTTTATAATAATTGTGAAATAAATAAATATTGCTAATATTGTTATATATAGGCATCTCGATGTATAGTCCAATGAAGTACTTTGGACTGGCTGGACCGGGAAAACATGTCGGAATCGTGGGGCTTGGCGGTCTTGGACACATTGGGGTGAGGTTTGCTAAAGCATTTGGAAGTAAAGTCACGGTGGTTAGTTCAAACGCTGGTAAATCTAAGGATGCTCTTGAAAATTTTGGAGCTGATGGGTTCTTGGTTAGTAGTGATGAAGACCAAATGAAGGTAAAACATAAACTAATATATCTCAGTAATGTAATACAATTGTATCGAATTTTGAATTAATGAATTTAAATTTAAGTCAGGCTGCAATGGGAAGTATGGACGGCATAATAGATACTGTTTCTGCATCACATTCGATTTTACCATTAGTTGGACTACTTAAACCCAACGGTAAACTTGTTCTACTCGGTGCAGCGGAGGAGCCATTTGATCTACATGCATTTTCCTTAATCCTGGGTGTGCATATAAACCCTAAGTAGTAGACCACTACATTCATATATGTTTATTCAGCCTTTAGAACATTTAAATAAAATAACACCGTGGTTTAACAGGACGGAAATCTATTGCGGGAAGTGCTATTGGAGGAATCAAAGAGACGCAAGAGATGATTAATTTTGCAGCTGAGCATGGAATAAAAGCAGAGATTGAGACCATATCCATGGACTATGTGAACACCGCCATGGATAGACTTGCAAAGGGAGATGTTAGATATCGTTTTGTCATTGACATTGCCAACACATTGGCTGCTACTCGATCTTAAACTCCATTTTCTATGTTCACTCACATGTCATTACTCTGGATTTTTAATCAAACGGTCTTTAAATGGGAGATAATCCGAAATGTAACTCAAGTAGTGAATGTCATTTGACGAAGATGAACGGCTTGATTTTCATAAGCTAGGATGTTTAAAATAAATTGGTTATATGCTATTCTGATTTTAAAAGCTTTTGATGTGAACTTCCTATATGAACAACATGCATAGTTACTGAAGTAGTAATTTTCATGTCACATTATTTTTTTAACTAATGGATTTCATATCTATCATCCCCTGCTTTTCTTTTCTATTTTGACTTCTTTGTACAGACAAGATCATATAGTTATTGAAGTGATGGGTTTAGTGACTAGTGTCTATCTTCTTTCCTGTTTTCCTCATTTTCTTTTGACATTTTGCTGAATTAAATTTATAAAAATATACTTTGTCTTCTTTCCATACAAGGAGTTATATAACAACTTGGCTACAATCCTCTATAACTATTTTTTACTTGTAGTCTTCTCGTATTCATATATCGTAGGGGTATACAAAATATCTACAAAATTTTATTTGATCTGTTATTCATTTTAATTCAACTCAAAATTTAAATATTCATAATTTTACAAATAAAAACAAATGTAATATTTAATATATGTTAAAAATGAACAAATCATAAATACGAATATTTTTTTAAAAAAATCTTATATGATCTGTTATATATATATATAATTATATAATTGTTAGATCATTATATAAGTTATTTTATTTACTAAATCAATTATTTAGTTCTTAAAATTTTAAAATTATATATTTTTATTTTGTAAAAATCTTATTATTATTATTAGATATTTTATTTTTATTATAATTTTAAAAATTATTTTTTTATTTTTTTATAAATCGGATTGGATATCCGATATAAATTGTCAATTTTTCGGATATCTAAAATATCCAAAATTATTACAGATGAAATCACAAAATTGATTATACATATCGAACGGAAGAGATTACGGAGACCTTTAATGTTCTGGATATCTGCCCGTATCGCATGGGGACCCAACTCTCAGAATGGTCCGCACACACTGAGTTGTCAGACTGAACTGACCCTGCGAGAAAATCTCTTATAGTATTATTATATACTGATGTGGCTCTTACATGTGGATTAATATAATATAAAGCATCTTGTGGCAGTAGTAATGTAGTTTAATGAGGTATGCTTCAATTATTGCAAAACAATATTATCTTTGCATTTATACGACAAAACCGGAAAATCTGTTTTTACCGCCAAAAATTATGAGTATATGACTAAAAATTGAGTTTTTTTTCATGTTCAGTTGAAAATTTTCAAATCTACTGGAATGCAAAAAGCATATGGTAGAACTTATTATGAAATTTCCACTATGAGGTTAGAAGTATAACTCTCGGTAAGCGTACTTTGTTCAACATGATACCATTAATATTTCCGAAAAATTCTTGTTTTTTTATTTAATTATTGGTTTCGGGAATGGTCCTCACTCACATCGGTTGAATAAGCCTCTATATTAAACCCTCGTCTCTCCTCATTATCTCTACACTTCTCAATAATTATTGTCACTAAAAAAAGTTAAGTTGTATTCTCTTGTTGTTTATCCATCATGGGAAAGGTTCTTGAGAGGGAAGCGTTCGGATTGGCAGCGAAAGACGAATCCGGAGTTCTCTCACCTTTCCGTTTCTCAAGAAGGTTCCAGTTTCTTCTTAATGAATTACGTAATTTCTATATAAAAAAAGTATGATCTTAATTATTTTCTTATATGAATAAAAATAAAAGTTTGTGGTGGAATTGATTGGTATAGGGAGACGAGAGAGAAGGATGTGAGGTTCAAAGTGTTGTTCTGTGGAATTTGCCACACTGATGTATGTATGGCCAGAAACGAGTGGGGGTTTACTACTTACCCTCTCGTCCCCGGGTAAGAAGACACCACTTTCATACTCCACATTAATCAATATCAGATTTTTATTTAAATAAAAACTAGTAAGTAAATTGTTTCAGGCATGAGATTGTTGGCGTGGTGACTGAAGTAGGAGCCAAAGTGACTAAATACAAAGCCGGAGACAAAGTGGGAGTTGGTTACATGGTCAGCTCGTGCGGGTCATGTGACATTTGCACGGATGACCAAGAGAACCACTGTCCAAAAATAATCATAACGTCCGGAGGCAAGTACTACGATGACACCATGACTAAAGGTGGTTACTCTGACCACATGGTTTGTGAAGAGGATTACATCATCCGTATTCCTGAAAATCTCCCGTTAGACGCTGTCGCACCGCTACTCTGCGCTGGGATCACGGTTTATTCACCGATGAAGTATCATGGACTAGACAAGCCCGGAATCCACATAGGTGTGGTGGGACTAGGCGGTTTAGGTCATGTAGCTGTGAAATTTGCCAAGGCTATGGGTAATAAGGTTACGGTTATTAGTACTTCGGATAGTAAAAGAGACGAGGCGATTAGCCGACATGGTGCGGATCAGTTCTTGGTGAGCCATGACCCGGAACAGATGAAGGATGCAATGGGGAGTATGGATGGTATTATTGATACCGTATCTGCCACTCATCCCCTTCTTCCGCTTCTTGGTTTGCTAAAATATAAGGGAAAACTTATTATTGTTGGTGCACCCGATAAACCACTCGAGCTTCCAGCTCTGCCCCTCATCTTAGGTATATGTTTTCTTTAACCATTATCTCACATGATTATTACATTTAGCCAAAAGCTTACACTCACACACATATATATAAATATACATATTCCTTCTGCTTCATATAATAAGTAGTTTTAGACAATTTTTTTGTTTCAAAAATATATATATATATATATATATATATAACACTTCAAAATATAAATAGTTTTCATATTTCAATGTAACTTTTACTTATTGAATAAATGATATTAGTTATTGATTAAATGATATTTAAAATAGTTAAAAACTTTTTAATATTATTGTTTTCAGGTTAAACTACTCGCATTTTGAAATAGATAGAGTATATGTTTTCATCACGAATTACTGAATTATATTAGCCAGTCTATAATTGAGTTGTGTATATATACAGGGAAGAAGATGGTGGTGGGAAGTATGACAGGAGGGATAAAGGAGTCACAAGAGATGGTTGATTTTGCCGGTAAACACAACATAACGGCAGATATTGAGCTTATCTCTGCTGATTATGTCAACACTGCAATGGAACGGCTTGAAAAGGGGGACGTTAGATACCGTTTTGTGATTGATGTTGCCAACACATTAAACCTTACTCCTTAATTATTAAGCTTAAGACCTTATTTATTTACCGAAAACGTTTTTTTCTTGTTTAGTTTGTCGTACTAAGTTTCGATCGAGTAGTTTGGTGAGGGCTTTGTCTGTATCACCACTACTGTGTTTTTCAGTTAAATCAACTTAGATACTATGTGGTGTGTACTAATGAGATTTTTGGAGAACTGCAAAAAAAAAAAACTCTATGTTTTGGAGTACTATTCAAGTGCATGTATCTTAACAGTGTAAACACGTTTTAGTTAGGAGTATGTTGCGTGGAAGGAACTATTTGGGAGCAAAACAAATACCATTAGATCGCATAGCTCAACTATTTTGAAATAGAATACAAGAACCAGTCCACAATACAGGATTACATGGACAAAATCATACTCCTCCGTTCTGAAATATGTTATAAATTTTTTTTGATGTTTCAATATATAAAATGTTTACATATTTCTATGTAAATTTTAATGTTATAAAAATTTATGCAAACAATCATATTTTATAGTATATTTTATAATTGGCTAAGTATTTTAATTTATAGTTTCAATGATACTTTTAAACAAAAAGTATTTGTTTTAACGTGTGTTTTAGCTAAACGTCTTCGGAGAGAGTACAACTTTGAAGTAATTAATGAGTTTCGTTCTTGTACGTTTATCCGATTTAATATTATGCGAAAATATGGGGGAAATAGGCCATCCCAAACGCTCATAGACTGTTGCTCTGGCGTATAGACTTGTCGGTGTTATTAGAAGACGGGAACCACGTGAGAGTGGGAAAAGAATAATTAATGATGTTGTTTAACGAGGTCCATAATCTTGTATGGATTCTTAATTACGCTCTGAATATGAAAATTAGATCGACGAGAAGTTTCGAAGAACGACATATTAATTGTTCTTGGAATAAGCACAATTTTAATACCTTCCACTATAAACTATCCATGTTATAGAAAAGAAAAAAATTCATAAAGATGCATATTTCCTTTTCAATGTAATTTTTATTAGATAATATTTATTCCATTCTGTTTTATTTGATGTAAATTAAGGAAGCTAATGCAATATCTATTTTAACATTTTCAATTATTTTGAGATCATAAATCGAGTTAAAAGTGACAAACATCACGTTAATAATACAAGGATAATTTTTTAATCTTCTGTCACTATTTGTATTGAATTCTGTAAACGTCAGATATATTGACACAAAATAAAAACACTAAAACGTCAAATATTACCGAATGGAGGGAGTAATAAATTGTTTTATTGTATTTATATAGAGAAGAAGATGTAATGAGAAGCATGATAGGAAGGGATATATGAGAGTCAAGAGATGGTAGATATGGCAGGGTAACACAACATCACGGCGGATATCAAGCTCATATCTGCAGATTATGTTAACACCGCCATGAAACGGCTTGAGAACGCCGCAGTGGTTGATGTTGCCAACACATTGAAGCCTACTCCTTAATAAGAACTGAAGCTCCCCAATGCTTATGTTTTTCTTGTAATAAGTTGTCAACCTCAAAATAAATTTATCATTACACATATAAGACAAGTATTAAGAGATGTATAGTTTTTCGTAAAATTAAGAATTTCACAATTAAATACATAAATATATACGTACATATATATGTATTTTGAAAATTTCGGAGTTAAAATTTTTTATTGGAAGTGTTCTCGTATATATTTATATGTGATGGAGGAACAATATAAGTGAAAAGTCAAAGAGGATAATAAATGAAGTGTACGACTTGTGTATTGTTGCTTCCAACAAGAGAGGAGACAGTGAAGTTGGAGTTTGTTCCCAATGCGAAGCACTCCACTCCTTGATATGGCTTCTCTTTCTTTTACCTCGTACCTTTTACCTCTCTTCTCTCTCTTCCCTAGATCCACCTTATCTTGTCTTTCATAGTATACTACTATAAGAGATATTTTCACAATCATAATTCATAAGTGATGATACATACCCATGCGTAAACCATTTTTCTCTAATGAAAACTCAATCTTAGGAGCATGATTCAACCTCCCTCAATGTATTCTTTCCTTGACTGAATGAGTTTGAACAATGTAGATATGTAACCATAGATTCATATATACATGTAAATTCTTAGAATGATGTTAATTAGATAATTAGAAATGGTGAATTTATCAACTGCAAGATCAGCCTCAATATCTCTTTGACAAACAGACCCACATAACAAATCTGATCATGATAAATAAGTTAGGGCATGATTATTATTTTTTATTTTGTTTTTTTCTGTTTTAAAAAAAAAATAAACTAATCGCGGGCCGCCACGTGTCGATAAGTCCGCGAACAGTGCAAACACCAAGGCAAAGTGAATGTTTATTTAAGAAGTTTAAGAGTTGGTTTTTGAGGGTGTTAGTGAACTCCACTCCTTAAGCACCCCCTAAGCACATTGGATTAAAGATGGCCTTAGCCAATGAGGTCGATACAACTTAGACAATTATCATTTTTTTGTTCAATTATCATTATATATGGTTTGTTGGAAAGAAAAAAAAGACAAGTCTGATCGTGTGGTACAAACAAGTGAACGGTGACACATGAATTGAGAGGTCCTTGCTGTTAAACCGCATCAACCGCTATCACCGCTTAGGTCTACGATTTTAAACTATGTATATGTTAATTAATAACTAACGAATAGAGGAATCAACTTACTGTTAAACCGTATATCTGGGAATCTAGACATCAAGTAAGTGGTTTGATGATGATAACTAAGCTGGCACGCCGGTTAACCGTAGATTTGGTTTTTAAATATAAGTTGTAACCATTTTTGAATAGACTATACGCTTGGTTTATACATGTTTGTATAGGAAACTTAAAGGAAAAAAGAATATTAAAATATACGTACGATGTAAGAGACATGCATGTCACAACACTTTTTATGTACGTCTATGTGCGTGTATATATATATACACATATGAAGACTCATGGAAATCACAAGAGCCAGTCTCTCTCTCTCTCTCTTGCCCCCATATTGCACCATCTCTCCATAAGAATTCATGATGACTTCATCCCATCAGAGCCACACCACCAGCTTCAAACCACGGAGGGTCAAGAAGCCACCACATCAGATCAGTCACATTAGACCGTCTCCGGCGGCTCAGCCGGTGCTTAAATGTCCGAGATGTGATTCCGTCAACACCAAATTTTGTTACTACAACAACTACAGCTTATCTCAACCACGTCACTACTGCAAAAACTGTCACCGTTACTGGACACGTGGCGGAGCCCTACGTAACGTTCCCATCGGTGGCTCAACCAGAAACAAGAACAAGCCTTCTAGCCTCCAAGTCATCTCTTCTCCTCCTCCTCCGATTGTGGCGCCATTGTCGTCTCACGAGCTTTATACTGATGGGTTTCGTGTGAACAGAGGAACTATAAACCCTCCTTTAACGGCGTTTTCAGGTGGCTTCTCCGGCTACATGCTTCCGCTAGATCCTAACTACAATCTTGCATCTTCTTCTATCGAGTCTTTGAGTTCTTTAAACCAAGATTTGCACCAGAAGCTTCAGGAACATAGACTCTTCACTTCCATGTTTCAACAAGATTCTCTACCGGTTATGTTTCATAACGTTGAGCTACTTCCTCCTTCGACGGCAACAACGGAGTGGGGTTTTGATAGATCCGTCATGGGAGGAGGAGCAACAAGTGGCAGTAATGAAAATGATGGTGATTGTGAGGGAAATTTGGGAAGTTGGTACTATAATCCTAATAATTCTATGCCCTAGTTCATTCCATTCTCAATGTCATTACCATTATTAGTCTCTAATATTGTAGCTAGCTTGCATAAGCTATGGATGAAACAAATTAGTATTAAGTTTCCCCTCTTGTAGTAATTTTTAACATAAGAATTTGCTTGATAACTGATAATATTCATGTCTGCATGTAACTGCTTAAACATGACAGCCTATAAATATATTATTTATAATTTATTATATGATATATACATATTATAAGATGAAGGAGCAAGAGGAACGTGAAGTAGAAGAGGACAAGTTCAGCTTTAGGCAGAGAGAAGCGAGAAACTCATGAACTCACTTATGTATGTAAAAGACATTCTCATGGATCATACATCCATCATCATTGTCCTATGCCAATTAAATTAACGTCTATATCACTTGATTATGGAACCTTTGAGATGTCTTGTACCTTAGCAACACCATTCCATCTTATATTAGCCAAAAAAATGTTAAAACATTAACATATATATAAACGCCACTATCTTTAAACTCCATCTCTAAATTTTTTTTATCTACCTCCAATTAACGTCTCTTTACCCTTACAAGCACATCCGGTTTAGCAAGGCCGAGAATAAAGGCCTTTATTGGGCCTGGGCCTTTAATGTAATGGGCTTATATACAGAACATGGATATCTGTAGCTTCCCCGGACGAACGTCATCTTCTCCGCGACTTTCACCGGAGAAGACAATAATGCATTGCGGATGTGCTTTCGCTACTACACCATCTCTCTCTCCACGTCTTCCATTCGAAATCAAAACCGCAGTTTCAAAGCTTCAAGCTTTATCAGCCCGAACTCATATTCAGACTAACCATCCCGATGATCTCACCGATAAATCTCCGGCGACGAGGGTTTCGTTGCCGTCTCATGTGAATTCCATCACCAGCACATCAAACCCTTTTGTTAAACACTGCTTGAAGCTCCGTCAAAGCGCCTCTTATCGCCACGCTCATGGCTCTGTTCTTGTCGTCGGAGCTATCCCAATCAGGTACTTAATGAGTGAAGAAAGTAATCTCCTTTTTATGTTTGATTGATTTATAGAAGATGACTTTGAAGGTATTTCTTACAGGGAAGTATGTATGTTCCAAACGAATAAGCAAGGAAACACCACTGAGATTGACTGTCTTCTTCTCCATGAGGAAGCTCAGATTCCATTAGGGTTAGAGAGTTTAAGTTTACGCGTTGTTCGAGTTAGTTCTTTAGTGATGAAAAAACTCTCTGGAGTGCAGTCTACTGAATCTGTCGAAGCCATTGCCTTGATGAGAATCCCTAACAGCTTCATTGATCTTAAAGATGATAATGAAGAGGACATCATAACAGATTGTAAGAAGTGGTTCCCATCTGCTCACCGAGTTCTTGTTCTTGACAGCATACAGGTTAGCTAGCTCCCCTTCCTAGATTGTTTTCAAACGAGATCTTGTAATGATCATTTGTTGTGGCAGGACCCTGGGAACCTTGGCACACTGATTAGATCAGCTATGGCTTTTAATTGGGTATAAATGCTCAGCCTTTCTTCTCAGTTTGCTAATGAGAATCATCATTATATCTTTGTGCTAATGTTTTGAATAGGATGGAGCATTTCTGCTTCCGGGTTGTTGTGATCCATTCAACGACAAAGCTCTGAGAGCAAGCCGAGGTGCCTCCTTTCAACTCCCTATAGTTTCTGGAAACTGGAGCCACCTTAAGCTTCTACAGCGTCAGTTTCAAATGAAGCTATTGGCTGGTCATCCAGCTACTCAGAAACAAGTCTCCAAACTTTCCTTAGAGTTTGCTCAATCTTTAGCAAAGAAGCCTTTATGTTTGATCTTAGGCAGTGAAGGGCACGGTTTGTCTGAGCAGTCACGACAAGTTTGTGAGCTCGTGAGCATTCCCATGGAAGGTGAGTTTGAATCTCTTAATGTCTCTGTTGCTGGTGGCATTTTCTTATTCATGCTTCAATAAATATTAACTTGAACACTTATAAATCTCATGATGCTATAAACCAAATCAATTGCATAAATACTATTTTAAAAGTATATCAAAATCAGTAAATCTCAAAAAAAAAAAACTATCTATACAAACTATAATCTCCTAACAAATTTGTAATAAAACATATAATAACTAATGTGTAAATCTAAGCTCTAGAAGGCGCTTCAAGACGAATGTAGTCATACATAAGACCTTCAAAGGGTCCCGTCGCTTTAGCTTGACGTAGAAAAATCGTGTTGGTTCCGGTTCTTAGTAACCTTCCAGGAACATTGATGCTATAAAGCCTATAGACTCCATGGATTCCATGTCTTGCTATAGCATTATCTCTTCCGATATTACCCGTTGAGAATAATGGCATCGAGTATTCGTTGTTAAACCGGACTTGTAAGTTAGCTCGTGAAGCTGAGGCTAAAGCTAGTTGCAGTGTGTAGCTACCTCGCCAGTTCACGTATGGAAGTTGAAACACGATCTGCCATGTTGTTGGTACATAGGTAGAATCATGGATGTTCCTGCAGGAAAATAATCGAATTAAAATGTCAAAAGACTGATTTTAATTCAAGAAAACTCTTCTTTGTTTGTATAATATATTTACCTTGTGACATGAGCGTAGAACCAGTCTTGACTATAGTTACTAACTCCAATTGTGTAGACAAGATCATGATTTGGATATAACTCTGTGTATCGCTGCCATAACCCGTACTGCCTAAACCTGTGGAATAAACAGCAAAACCAGAATCGTTAGAACCAAAACCGGTTTTGTAGTAGAGTGAACCGGGATCATGAGGATTGAAGGCTTACTTGTCAGTGTGGTTTAGGTATAAGGGATTCATTGTATCCTTGTATGGTTCCGGTACAAAGTATTCTCGAGCGGTTCTATCCGGTACACCAATCTCCCATAACGTTGGACCATTCCTAGGAGGCTTGAACACGACTCTATCGAGGTTAATCTCTGAACCCGCAGCTACGGTAACACGGTTTTGGTATTGAAAGTCTCCGATAAAACCGGGAACCCATCCGTACAGATTGTAAGTTCCCGGCCTAACGTTGTCAATCGTGAAATAGCCGGTTTCGTTCGTCTGTGTCCAAAATTGATATCCCTGGAAAATAAAGAAAAAACCAATGTATCAATAACTTGTAATTTAATAAGTCAAATAAAATTTACAGAAGAGAATTTAAAGAGTAATGATGATATACCTTAGTATTTGTCTGCCATGAACCGGCTTCTCCCGGCGGTGCTAAACCGACGTATGCAGATTGTACCGGAGTCAAGAATCTGACAAATAAAAGTATTAGTAAAAGGTCAAACGTAAGTAGCTGTTCAAAAGTATATACCTGTCGTTGACTAAGAGCCGACCGGTAACAGTTCCTCGTTCTTGACGAGAAGGAAAGTCAGAGGACGCTACAAAATCATACGGCCAGGCTTCGACTTCTTCTTCGGTCTGAAGATTATTATAACGATATTAACGTCCCTTCTCTTATACGTTACGTAACTAATTTTTAAAAATATGTAAAAACAATAGCTTATAACAAAATTAACAACCTGTCGTTTTGCATCTTCCCATAATGAATGTCGAGGATTGTTGCCGGTAGAATCAGAGTTTAAGTAAATGAAAACAGGTCCGAAGACCTTTTTCCACGCTTCACCAGTTTTGTACCTTGTCTCCATGTCCGGACCAACATAATGCCCGCTTGTAAAGCTCTGCATTATTAGATTAATTAATAAAAAAAAATTAAAATCTATAATCGTGTTTAACTAAATAGTTTTGAAAGCTAAGAGTAACAAGTTTTGGATCAATCCTTACGGTGATGGCCGTGGGACCGACGTGAGACGTGAGCTCCTGCTTGCTAGGTCCACCTGAGCGGTATTCGCCGCTCGGGGAGATGAGCCAGAAACCGACATGGGACTTGGTCGAGATCCAACCATGCACCTTGTTGTCCTTGACCTCACATGAGTACTGGTATTTATCATCCACCTATAATACCATTCAGTTTAAACATTCAAATATTAGAGATTTTGTATGGAATAACAATTATGATTATCAATCCGAATGTGCTAAACCATATATCTATTTTTTTTTTTGAAGATTTCTATCCCCTATCCATCCTATATTACATTTAAAATAAAATTCCGTATATAATAATTACCTGGTTTTTGAACCTTAGGTCATCAGGATGAGTGAGTTGTACAGCCTCTTTGTAAGCAAGAGCCTTGGCATGGCCACGGTGGATGTCACGGTCATTGTCGGTTGGCATTTGTCTTTGCCGATTATCGGCCACCACCATGTAACGGAATCTACAAATATACAAATATTTAAACCAAATATAAATAAAATTGTGTATATCAAACAAATAACATGAATATCGCTGAATTTTCTTAGAATGATAACATATTAAAAATACCTATCAGGGTTGAGTTTGAATACTATTCGAATTTGACCCATCTCGACTTCTGGCCATCCAGGAAGTCTCTCGAGGATTCCATATGCGTAGATTCCAGACGTATTTGTTCGTATAATATACCTCTTATCTATGTTTAATGGAATATGATCAGAACCACGATTCCATGTTCTTGAGAATGAAATCTCCACTTGTTCTTCGTTTTGAGTAATAATTCTGAACTTGGTTCCTTCAATTCTAATAAACAATGAGAAACAGAGTTAATAAATTATGAAGAATATTTAAAACAAATTTTCAAACCAAGCAAAAGTAAACTACATGCTCTGTGAATGTGAACATGTGTTAGTTTTATTAAATACTTGTTCAACTGACAATTTCAGACAAAGTTTTAAACTAAGTATTTAATTACCCATCCACGCCCCGAATGTTTTCTCCTTGCCATGCTATGTCCCAGTACCTAACATAACACCAGAATTAATTAAGCAAGGTTATTTTTAAAACTTAAACAATACTAAATATATATATATAGGATAAGTTTATGGAGTACTAAATAATCACCCTCGAGTTCGGACATGTGGATTAAGAACATTATCGATTCCTTTGTATTTGATGCTACTTATAACTCCTTGAGGACTAGAGAAACTGACTCTGATAATCCCATTGTCCACTATCACCTGAAAAAAAAGTTTATATAATTTATTTAGCATATATATATATATTCGCATGATCTTAGCATTGATCAAAGACATGTTGTGTATACCTCTCTAGTTCCATGTCGGCTTCGTATCTGCTGCACTGTTGGAGCTCTTGCACTTATTCCATCTAAATTCCTGTAAAAGTTCAATAATCACAATTAAATAATTGTATAAATCTTTTAAGACTTTTTGGTTAATCTAATTGTCTACGTCAAAATCTAGAATCTTCAAACTCATACGAAAATCACAACTGCTGGCATAAAAACAAACGAAATATGCATGAGATTTGAGAAACATGTGAACTTTGTGCACATACATAGATTTTGGTATATGAGAATGTGTATTTTTTTACCGTAACGTAACATATCATGAAGATTAAAAAAAAACTGACCTTCTCGGCTCAGAAAAAGAGATTGGAAGAAGAAGCAACAGAAGGAAACAGATCATCGACGAAGAAGCTATATTCTGCAAAATCATATTTTTCTTTGCCAAATATGAAGATTGAATCTAATGTTATAATAAGATATCTGCGGAGACATGTGTATTTATATATGCGTGTGGTTCAATTTGTTGTGAAGCAAAGTCCAAGACTAAAAGGGAATAGGTATACCAAAACCTAACTAGGAGTTACTTTGACTTCTGATAGGACTCGGTTTTATAGAATAATATTTGAGTTTCTTGATCGCCTTTCTTTTTATTTCGTTGGGTTTCTTATTTCCCAACAATTTCCTTTTCTCATAATAGATATTTTAAGTTTTCGCAATAATTTTCTTTTATCAGTTTCTGTTATCTTTGGAGTGTTTTTTTTGGTAAAAATATCTTTGGAGTGTTTATTGTCAAGTATTGTATTTCATTCACAATGAATAAGTTGTAACGTTGGATTTTATTGCATGGGGTGAATGTTTGGTGACAAAGTTATTTGAAAATGTATTTTATATTAATAGCGTTTTCATGTGTACGTATAAATATTATTATGAAGGGAACTATTAGTGATTTTCGCTTAACAATGTGCTATTATGTTACGTCCTTACGACCGTACCCGATTTTCTCATAACTTCCATGGATGATAGACCTAATCAATTACGTAGAAAGAGGATGAACCCTTTAGTTTTATGGCGGCTATAGGTATAAAGAGTGAAGGTGCTACATGGGTCAAAATTGAGTTTGTGGTCAGCCCAAATAACTATACTCTAACCCAATTAAACACACTCAAATTGAGTTTGTGGTCAGCCCAAATAACTATACTCTAACCCAATTAAAACGTGTGCCTTGTCACGTCATTAAATAAAATTCAATTTCTTGATTCTATTAAAATTCTTAACTATACTCTAACCCAATTAAATTTTATTGCTCAAGCTCCCATGTCCAGAAGAAGAAAGAAACCAAATTTTTAATGTAAATTTGATTATAGAAATTTTTTTTTGTTACAAAATCAAATAGATGAGGTGGTCGAAATGGTTTGATGGCGATCATTTGGGTGTGAGCTGCTGGATTTGAGACTTTTTGGTTACAAAATATTTTTGTTAAATAGTTAACAGCAACCACGTCATTGATATATGGATGGGTTATAGTGTGGATTGACTTGTGGGTTTTTGATTTGGAGGATTAAATTACATTAAGGTTTTTGCAGAAAACCTTATGTGGTTTGCATGCATGTGGTTTACGCTGAAACCTTATGTGATGGTTACAAATTTGTGTTGTTGTGAAAGGTCACCAAAAAATTATGAAAAGTCACCATTACAAAGTATAGATGATATAGTAGTATTTTAAAGTTTTTAAGTACTACATAGAAAATAAAATGACTTGGGTGATAAGATGATTGATTTTCAACTCACGATCAAACGTTTAATGTTTTTTGGTTTAGTGATGAAGAAGAAAATTAAAAACACGTGACCATTTCATCACACCGATTCATGTGAATGTGTGCATCCTATGAATGTAATATGCATAAGCGCTTGTGTGTATTTATGTTTGTTTTTAGTAATAGTTGAAAGATTATTAGACTAATTTATAAAAAAACTCATAACTTGAATTAGTGAAAAGTGGCAAACAAAAGAATGGTCATATAACTAATTTAAAAATTACTAGTAAGTCATTATGATATAAAGAATACAAATGATAAATTAATAATTAGTTATATTATTAAGTGTTCGATATAGTTTTTGGACCTCATTTACTTATATATTATTTTCTTAACTTAAATGTATAATAGTGTATAATTTAAAACTCTCCTGCTATATTTTAACAATATATAAATTACAAAATATTACTATAATTTAAATATGTTAGAAATATTAACATATTATTAGGATAAATTTATATGTTAATCTTTAATGTTTATATTAGTCATTAAAACAGTCATACTATTGACATATAATTTTTAAAATTAATAATAATATAATTGATCATGATTAAAGAAATGTCATAAACAACATTTGTAAATGCATACAATACAATGAAAAATCTAAACATTTGTACATAGATAACCAGTGCCGGCCCGGAGTCGCTAGGTGCCTAAAGCGGACCAAAAAATATTGCCCCTTACTTATAACTAAACTTTAGCATAATTTAAGTATATTATCAAAGCAGTATCAAATATTATTGAATTTAAGTTATTCCAAAGATATAATATACAAAATATCAAAACATTATTTTCCCATTCTATTTGTAGTTCCACTTGATTGATTTTTTTTTTTTATTAGCATTTTCTACAAATCCGAAGAAACAAAAGAACAAAATATATAATTTATATAGAGAGCAAAAAAAATGATAAAATCACACTAATGTCAGCTTCAGAAATTCTAAATTTTACTATGTTGGAGTTTCAAAAAAATATTAAAACTTTATTACAGTTTTAAGATCTTTAATTTCAAAATTTACAGATAATAGAGAAAAATATTACATGGAAATTAACTATTTTAACTATTCCGGAAAAAAAATTCACTATAAAAGAATGGACCATGAGCAATTGATCATTCAAATTAATTGTTATAACATCTTCACTTCACACATGTAGTTTAGCATGTATCAGTTGAAAGAAATGAAAAAGGCCAAGAGAAATAATTAGGTTTTTGTTTGATTAAATTGTTTATTTTAATAACATATCATTTAATAATATGCTTATATAATAAAAGAAATAAGGTCGTTGGAACATATATTTAACATATTTGAGTGGATAAATCTTTTGCTACTATTTTCAGAAAAAAAAGAAAAAAAAAGCTTATGTTACTCAACAAAAACGGGAAGAGGGCTTCGAACCTATTTAACCTATAAAGAAAAGGAAGGACTAAGCCCACTACACTACCGTGAATTTTACAAGATTTGGCGCCCTTAAAATATCTATTTCCTGTGGTGCCTAAAGCTCTTGCTTCATGGGCTTTAGCCCAAGGCCGGCCCTGTAGATAACAATCAAATATGGAGATAAGATAAAGTAACATTTATAATATACATTTCTATGGTTTGTGGATCACGTATTTTTCATTTAGAATATTTTTTATTGATATGGTTTCTGGTTATTTCTCATTTTACTTATTTATACATTTTTAAGTTTATGAAAAATCAAAAGATATGTATTTTTCTCCTTATTTTAGTATACTTTGATGATAAATGAATTTCTTTGATGGCAAAATAAGATGGTTTATATAAAACTAAATTCTACAGTGGCATATGCTTTTTAATATGTTCACGATAATAGCTTAAAAATGCATAGATACTCTAATATATGTGCTTTTACTAATTTGTACTAACATATTTGTAATTTTATTACAACTAATTTCTGAAAAATCTCTAAAAATATACGATGATTTTGTAATACAAATATTTTTCTAAAAACAATATAATATAAAATGTGACATATATTTATTTTATAAAATGAGTTTCTGTGTGATGTCGCATGGATTCCTTATCTAGTATAAGATAATACGAGGGTATAATAAATGCTAGAACTTGGTGATGTAGTTTCTTGAATGAGTAATTTCATGTATGAAGGCCCAAATACTTTTGATGTTTACAAAACTACAAATAAACTTGCAGTTAATAGACAACTATGCTACGGATAGTGAGTCAGTGACCGTTTGAGCATAGAAGAAAGGAAATAATAAAATACTAATTTCTGACCGTTGGAGCATAGAAAAAAGGAAATAATAAATATAATTTTCTGACCGTTGGATAGCTTTAATGCCTCACCTATAAATAAAGAGCTCACTCTCACAGAACTCTCAGTCTCCTCTTACTCTCTCAGCTAACTCCCGAAGACGACGGCGTTGTGTGATATTTCATGTCAGTGATGATTGCTCTCTCATTTTTAGAGTGTTAACTTCTCACGGATTGATGATCTCTCTGCCATGCTCTCTACGTTTCAGGTTGTGTTTGTTTCTGTTTTTGATATATTTTTCTCAAAAAGATTTTTTAGAAACACGTTTTAAAAGGATTAAGGGGAAGTTTTATAGAACATGATTTGATAGAGAGGAAACTTATGTGTAAAATTTGTGATAACATCTGAGCAGAATACCCAGTCGTTGAGTCCGTTAGAGGTAGTATGTTTATTTGGTTATAACACTTATGATATCATTAAGCCTACTCCAAATCGATCTTGCCACTATGAAATTTCCCCTGTTTTCTTTTTCTTCGGGTTTTGGGAAATTTTTATAAAAGCTTGACTGATGAATGGTAACTTATGGTGTGAACTCGTGACTTCAATAGAGCAAAGTATCCAGTCTCCGTAAGTGGTATGTATGTTCATTTGATGTAACACTTGTGATATCACTACTAAGCTCTTCCTAAAATTGGTCAAGCTATTATAAAAATTTCCCTTCGGTTCTTTCTTTTTTGTTCTTGCATCTCGTAGTTTGTTTGTTTGTTCCATATGATCTATCTACTTTTCTCGTTTTGTTGTTTCAGATTCTGTGGTGGATGCATGCGCTTGCTTTGATCGATGATTGATCCCTTCTTTGTTGGTCAGGTCTTCTCTGTTGATCTTGTGAGTGAGATTGTTGATCGTTTTTAGAGAGTATAAGTTATATCTTCGAGCTCTTGTCATGTTATTTGTCACCTCTCTCTCTCTCTCTGTTTGTGTTATTTCTTCTGATTTTTCTCTTTCCTTTGTGTTATATATAGTCGGCGGTTGAAGGAAGCTCTGATACGGTGGGGCTTTTCTAGTGTCACAGGAATGGGTTAAAGCTGGCCCTTGGCTCAGATAAGGACCATACACAGTGGCTTTTGATTATGTATGTATGTTTGACTTCTCTGAACCCAAGAGGCAAGAAGAAGATAATGCCCTTTTTTTTTTGTCTTGCTCTATGTTTGCAGTCAGTAGTATCATCTTAGTATTATTATATAGTTAGTATCTGTTTTGTATTTGGTTGTGGAAGGTTTTTCCCTCAACATTCAAACATATATAATAATAATAATAATACTCTTTCAATAAACCAGTTACACATAAGGCAAACACACAAGAAGCGGCTGAGTGAAAGCTGTGTAAAGTTACAAGGTTGTTCCAGCGAGTGTTAAATGGATAAGTTTCATTTGAACAGTCTCAGACAAATCTCATTCATCATTCTCACTCTAATTTATAATTTATAACAACATATATATAGTGCAAGAATCTAACGAAAGGATATGACTAGACACGACATATATAATAGCTAAACACTCTAAAACCCCTTTCTTGTAATCGATTTTAATAAGACCTCTTAAGCTTTACTTGTTTCTTCATCATACAGGCGAAACTCGCTTGAAAACTTGTTGAACTCTGATATCTTTCAGCTCCGCCTCTCTTTTCGACATCATCACCACCAAAGATGATGATGAGTTCACTTGTGGGAGAGATAAGGTTTCTTTTATATCTTTCTGTTTGCAATACTATCTAAAATTGCATACAGGAGTCAGAGGAAATGTAACAATAAAAGTGTTATCTCTTTCTATTTTCCCCAATATTTATTTATAGTCACAAATATGCCTTATAGTTTCTAAATTACAAATCAGGATTCAGGCTAATACAAATGGCTGAATTGTTTTAAGATTTTCAAACATAGTCCTCGAATTATAAATAATAATAATAATAATTCGTAATTCATGATTTTTATATATTTACATCTTTTTTGGTACATAGTTTTTAAATTTAATAATTCCCGCAGCATTTAAAAATAAGTATTAGCCGCAACTCCTATTTTATTATTATGAATAATCTTCTATTTTACAAAATGCACTCATCTTCAATATTGTTGTTTTGTATCCATGAACTGAAATCTAAGTTGGTTCATGTTTAGTAAGATTTAATAGTAATTTAATATATTAGTTAAATCTGATTTCCTTTTATCCTCCATAAAAATATCATTAGATGAATTAATTTGGACCTTCTGTCAACCATTAATAGACTTTGAATTAAGAAGAAAGCAACAAATATAATTAATTAGCAAAATAGTAACTTCCTGTTAGCTAATGGATACCAAACGATTAGATAGGCTTGAATCTAAATTCATAATAATTAAATGGGTTTTTAGTAATTAAACCTCCCAACTAAAGATGAATCGTAAAATAAACCCTCAATTAAAAATTTTACGAAATAAACCTTCAACTTTAGTTCCGTTAACGTATGTTACCCTCTGTCTAAAATTTCGTCACGGATGGTGACATATGTTAACGGTTTATAAATTGAGGGTTTATAATCTTGGAAACTCATTTGAGGTACGATTTAAAAATAGTTGAGGGTTTTTATCAATATAACACATTAAATATTATTATCATTTATGCATTGTTTAAAATTGATTTATAAATGTTTATACATTATTTTTTCAATTTTATAACCAAATTATAAAAATTCATAAATATTTTAATATTTTTACAAATAATTAATAAGTCTTAGTGCCAGTCCGAATATTGTATGGGTAGGTAGCTAAAAATTTTCTTGACCTATAAATTAATAAAGTTCATAGAACACACATGAATAAAAAATTAAAGTAGAGAGAAATATTCGAATTTAACTACCTCTGCATTTTTAATGAACATCCAGAACCAATTTTGCTAAGGGATATTCTTAAGAAAAATGGTAAGTAATTTATTTATTCTTAAGAATAACTGTCATTTTAGTTTAAGTATTGAGTCTTATTAATTATTTATAAAAATATTAAAATACTTATGAATCTTTATAAATTGGTTATAAATTGATAAAATAATGTATAAAGATTTATAAATTAGTTTTAAAGGCATATAAATCAATTTTAAACAATGAATTAATGATAATAAAGCTTTTAAAATATTTAATGTGTTTTACTGATAAAAACCCTCAACTATTTTTGAATCGTAAGAAAACCCCTCAACTAAGTTTTCAGGATTATAAACCATCAACTTATAAACCGTTAACATATGTCACCCTCCATGACGGAATTTTAGACGGAGGGTAACATACGTTAACAGAACTAAAATTGAAGGTTTATTTTGTAAGATTTTTAGTTGAGAGTTTATTTTACGATTCATATTTAGTTAGGGGGTTTATTTACAAAAAACCATTATTTTGTAAGATTTTAATTGAATGTTTATTTTACGATTCATCTTTAGTTAAGAGTTTATTTACTAAAAACCCTAATTAAATAATCATAAAGTTAAATATAGACTTCATCGACCTAGCGGTTGTTCAAGATATTGGTGTGTTTTTTTTGAACATATATCTATCCTATTATTATTATTATTATTATTTTAATGATTGTGCTGGACAGTACAATGACAATTGATACTAAAGAAAATTTATATTCTAAACAAACTCCTAGTCCTATATATCACAGAGAAAAGATACATGAAATCTGTGACAACAAATAGAACATAGTATCATGTAAATAAAACTGTTAGAGATATTAAATTTTATTTGTTTGACACTCATGATTATTATATTTTTCCTAATCAATCTAACTATTATAAAAGATTTTCCATCTTTTGATTTTTTTAAAACATAACACCCTTATTTTTGCTAGTTTGATTATTTGCTTATTTTCTTGTTTGGTTAAGTGTTCGTTTGCTTGGATTTTTGAGTGTTTTGATTTTGTTATCATGTTAAAAAAATTGACTGAAGGCTTAATTATCATGTGAAATGGATAGATCTTATGAGATGTATGCATATGTGACTATGTGAGCTTAGAACAACTAAACACTTAAAAGTACAAATATTAACAAATCTCAGTAACATTAGAAACAACAAAGACATACTCCCACGGCTGACAGATATCCCTAGAAGATTGCTTTCTCTAATGCAAAATACAAGATTAAATATCTGTTTAATGAAATAAAATGATAATGAAAAACATACAATAATAATAAAATATATTTTTTACTTATCTAATCAAATAAACCTCCATTTATTTTTGTGATGTATGCAAGCAACGCACATGTGAGCTTCGCCGAGACAAAAGGACATCTTTAGTAGATCCGCTCCGGTCCGATGACGATCGTCAAACCGTCGCAGCTCTCTACCTCCTCGCCGTTGTGTTCTCTCAAAGGATCACTCCTCACCCTCGCCGTCCTCACTTTCCTCTCCCTCTTCTACCTCTCTCTCAATTCCCTGCGCACCTCGCCGCCGTCTCCCATCGTACTAGGGGCCAATCAGGTCCCACAGACCTTCGTGAAGGAAGGTAATCCTGTCAACGACGGCGCACCGTCGGAGGAGGATGAAGAAAATTACTCCGATGTGTATCACTCGCCGGAGTCGTTCCGGTTGAATTACGCGGAGATGGAGAGGAGGTTCAAGGTTTACATATACCCAGACGGAGATCCAAACACGTTTTATCAGACGCCGAGGAAAGTCACCGGAAAATACGCCAGCGAAGGTTACTTCTTCCAGAACATCAGGGAGAGTCGGTTCCGTACGTTAGATCCAGAGGAAGCTGATCTCTTCTTCGTCCCTGTTTCGCCTCACAAGATGCGTGGCAAAGTTAGAATCCATTCATTCATCTTTAAATTTCGATTCTTTTGAACTGTCTTCATTGAAAGTTTGATGCTTTTTTTTTCTTTTGCAGGGAACATCGTATGAGAACATGACTGTGATTGTTCAGAACTACGTTGATGGATTGATAGCAAAGTATCCTTATTGGAACAGAACATTAGGAGCTGATCACTTCTTTGTTACCTGTCATGACGTTGGTGTTAGAGCATTCGAAGGATCTCCGCTTATGATTAAGAATACGATTAGAGTTGTGTGTTCACCGAGCTACAATGTTGGTTTCATTCCTCACAAAGATGTTGCTTTGCCTCAAGTCCTTCAGCCATTTGCACTCCCTGCCGGTGGAAATGATGTTGAGAACCGGTGAAAACCTTAGCACTCGCCATCTCTCTCTATAAATGATTTAGAATCTCTAATATTGTTGGGACTTGGTTATTAATACTGTTGGTGTTACAGGACGACGCTTGGTTTTTGGGCTGGTCATAGAAACTCCAAGATACGCGTGATACTTGCCCGTGTGTGGGAGAACGACACAGAGCTCGATATTTCAAACAACAGAATCAACAGGGCTACGGGACATTTAGTATATCAGAAGAGATTCTACAGGACTAAGTTCTGCATATGCCCTGGTGGTTCTCAAGTCAACAGTGCTCGCATAACTGACTCCATCCATTACGGTTGTGTTCCTGGTAAGTGTGCTTGATACTCCTTTGCTCCACACTCAAAGAGACTAGAACTTATAAATGTTGTTGTTTTGGTCAGTTATATTGTCAGACTACTACGACCTGCCTTTCAATGACATTCTGAATTGGAGAAAATTTGCGGTTGTACTCAGAGAGGGAGATGTCTATAACCTCAAGCAGATCCTCAAGAACATACCACAGTCAGAGTTTGTTTCGTTGCATAACAATTTAGTCAAGGTAGATATAAAAGTTCTCACCCTTTTCTTCAGTATTGTATAACAAGAAGCTGATGATGATTGGTCTTGTTGCTTTGCAGGTTCAGAAGCATTTCCAGTGGAACTCACCACCAGTTAAATTCGATGCGTTTCACATGATCATGTATGAGTTATGGTTACGCCACCATGTCATCAAGTACTGATCCAAGACTCTTTCTTCTTTTTTTCCAACCCCGTAGATACGCTCCCAAGCTAGTATGTACACCTCTTGTAAGTTTTTTTTTTTAATATCATAGCTTATAATAGTAACACCAAACAACATCACAACAATCTTTGAGGAAATTCATTATTCTTTGTGTATTGTGTACTCTGCTCCATCTGTGGATTAGTCAGTTTCTCACAAACTTATTAAGAACATGTGGGTGTTTTTTCAAAACAAACATGCAACTTCTGTCATTAGAACCTTGTCTTCCATATATTAAGTAAGAACATAAGGGGGTCCCTCTGTAAGCTATTGAAACGAAACTGGATCAAAACATCTACTAGCAACATCTATAACCAAAAATCTGAGCAACTCTTCTTGGCAAGGAGTAATCAGCTTGCATTGCAGCGTCCAACTCCATGTCCTCGGCTCGTGACCACACATAGACTGCCCTCTCTTCCTTAGTACCCGGTACGGTGTTGTCCAACACGAAAGCCAGTAGAAATGTTACAACCATATTCAGAGACATCACAGCATTCATAGCAAAATCCAACTGCAGTTTCCATAAAAAGAGACTCACTCTGTCATTGTCCAGAAAAAAATGCATAACAAAGGCAAAGAGAAAGACAATGGCTTACTTGCATGATGCCTGTTTGGAATGGTCCACTTGAAGCGGCACCAAAGGACAGATAATAGCTCGGTAGTATCAGACTAGATAGTGGTTGATACTGCTGGAAATAAGCAGGAATGGATAGTCCAAGAAACAGTGAGACTCCAACTATGGTTATGTTCCTAAAGCTTGCTGTTTGTGTATACCGGAGATTCGATAGACCTAGAGCCACTGTAAGTGCCCATATAAAGCATAACACTGAAGCAGCCAAAGCCTGTGGTATTGAAGCAAGAATAGCACCTAACTTTCCTGTCAGATTGAGGAAAATTCAGAGAGAATATATGATAAAGCTTTACACTTTGGATCTGTCATTAGATGATGCTTACCCACAAATGAAAAAACTATCAAGAACACAGCTCCTATTGCCAAAGCTCTTCTGCTAGCCACCTTGGTGATATTGATTGTATGAATATTTTCGGTTAACGTGGTTGAACCAGTACCGGAACCCCATATTCCAGCTAATAAACTGCAGAAGCCCTCCAATGCAACACCTCTACTCACAATACCACGTGTAGGGCGCTTAGCATTTACTAACATTGATGTAGCATGATATGTTCCAACCTACAACACAAGTGTACACATTCAGCAGCAAGCAAGATCATCACACCTCAACACATGTTGGCAAAAGAGGAATGGATACTTACTGAATCCACCGATGCAACCAAAGACACAAAGATCATAATGATACAAGTTCTCATGTGAAAATTAGGAAACCCCCATTGAAATGGATAAGGGATTCTAACCCAAGGAGAAGTTCTCCAAGCGTTAGAAGCATCTGTTCTGCAATGCTTCATAGTATACGCGTGTTTCTTACATTCATTTATCAGTATGTTAGAGCTTGGTATGTCGGCGTTGCAACCTCTATAGTCATATGCACCACCAACAGTTAAAAAGAATGCATATGTCCAGACGATCAGAACACTAAGCGGCACCTGGCAACATGATAAGCAACAGCAAAACGGTTTAGCTCTAGAAGAAGATTGCAGTTTTACAAAAGATGAATATACATACCGCGTAAATTCGGAAAAAGCGAAGACCAAAGAGTGAAACTCCACGAAGATACTGAAAGAAGATTTTCTTATCAGAGAGACAGAAACATGACTCTTGTTGTTGTTATTCAAGTTGTGAAGCAAGTCCTTACCAATGTGCAAATGAGAAGCAGAACTATTACAGGAATGCTGATCTCAACACAAGTGCCGGCTTGTGGAAATCCATAGCTAAAGAATGCTAATCCTACTGCAGCTACGGTTGGGGCTACTACAACAGGATTAATAAATCTGAAACCATAGTTTTTTAAAGGAAACATATAATTAGAGAACAATATTTGATCTAAACCAATAAACTGAAGATTCAAGAATCACCTAAGAAGGAGAGACATGAGACCAGTGGATCCCAAAATGCACTGGAACAATGAACCAACGATTATAGCTCCTTGTAGTTCTCTCATTATGTCCCGAAATTTCTGCACAAACACACACAAGTTTATCACAAAGTTTCCAAGAAATCAAATCATTTTGTTTTGCAAGCTTTACATGCTCTGTGAGGTTCCTAAACTCCTCCGAGTTGATGACAACCAAAGCCGGGGCTAAGTAAACAAAGGAGCTTCCTTGAACCAAAGGAAGTCGAGTACCGAAATAACAGTGAAGTATGGTTGTAATTCCAGTAAGAAGCAGCATTGTTGAAATCACAGCGGCCGTATCTTTCTGATCATTATAAGTCCAAAGAGCTAGTCAAGAACCAAAACAAAGAAGCTTTCACAGAAGAATCATGTGAAGAAGCTTACGTCGGAACCATCCATGGCTGGGACAATGACAAGAGGTATAAAGACAAGTGAAGCAGCAAGTGACAGATAGTGTTGCAAACCGTAATAGATAAGTGGAACTGCATTTCAGAGAAAGAAAAAAGAATCAATCAACAAAAAGAATCTTCCCAAACATGTGTTGGAAGAATCTTGAAGAAACTAACCGAAGCCAGGAGGATTGTCTCTGAGACCATACTTCATTACAATGGGTTTAGGCCAACCTCCATCTTCTGCTTCTCCACCACCTGGATAGTAACACCCATTTTCCATATCTCTACTGACTTTCCCGCCTTCATTCTCCATCTCAGCCGCGTTCCGGTTTGATCCTCTGTCTCCCTCCTCTACAGAACCCGGTTTGGACCCGGAATCAGATCCGGTTCCGTGTTCTATATCGGATCGTCTACTTCGGCCCAGTATCGGGTCAAGATCGGTTTCACGAGACGGGCCTTGAGGTACTTGATGATCTCGGCCTGATAGATCAAAAGCAGAGCTCTCACCGAGCTTAGTGCTGGTTTCGCCGGAGTAATCAGAGACAAACCCGGTTTTCTTGGCCCAAGATCTTAGCTCTGTCGGGTTCAAATCCTTTCTCGGTAAGAAGGGTTCTACTCTCTTCAAGAAAGCACCGAACTTTCCCTCGCCATTACCACTTCCTCTGCTCTTACTACTACTCGGATCCAAACCCGACCCGGAATCCATTTTTACCAGATACTCAGCTAGTAAGAGAGAGAGTAGAAGCTTACTTACGAGCTGTGAACTGGGCTCTTTTAGTTCAGTTCTAGCTTCTTCTTCCACTACTCTTTCTTCCTTTTTTGGTTACAAAAAGTGAGGAAACAGAGCGTTACGTAAGTTTTCATTCTCACTCATGTCGACATCAACCTATCAGCGGTTTGTCTTTACGTTAACTAAATTACTATTCTACCCTTAATATGTAAATGCTTTCACACTTACCAAAATGATGAAGTGTACAATATAAAGCTTCCTTTAAGACTAAGTATTCAAGATTAGAGCACCCGCAACCGGGGTGCTTAGGGGGGTGCTTAAGGGGTGGGGCCCACTAGCACCCCCAACAACCAACTCTTAAAACTCCCAAATAAGCACCCCATTTTCTTTGGTTCTTGCACTGTTCACGGGTCCCACTGACACGTGGCGACCCGTGATTGGTCTACTTTTTTTTTTTTTTTTTTTTTTTTAAAAAAATCAGAAAAAAAAAAAAATAAGCACCCCAAGAGGGGTGCTTGGGTTGCAGATGCTCTTAGCTGCTTAATAATAATTTTATTAGTTGACGGTGGATGCTTTTAGGCCCTGTGCTTCCCAGATATACCCAACGACATCATTCTTTTGTTAAATTGTACTTTTTCTTTATTACTAATATACTTTTGATGAAGTTTTGAAATCACAAATTTAAAAACTAGGATAATAAGAAGAGTAATCCATCCAGGACATACATCATCTGGAGAAACTATCCCCTGCTTCACCAAGTTACAATATAAATATATACTTTTATTCCATCTTTTTTTACATCAATAAATACATTTTTTACAGTGTCATTACTGTTTCTATATACAAAAAGATCAGTGGTAGTTAACCAATTACATACAATCTGCAATTACTTCAAACTCAGTCTTGAGGAAGAAGAGAGTTATATGATACAAGACAACATAGAGTATGTACACCACTCTTATCCATGTATTTACATAGAAGACTTTTGCCATGAATTTTCCAAATTCAAGATGAAAAATCAATCCCCTTCCATACCATCAAATCTTGATAGTAAACTCTTAGCATTACTGCTTCTTCTTTCTTCCTCCAACCCAATCTCATATTCCTTTCTTTCCAGTTTAAATCCTTTCCTATGATCAATGTTTAACTGTTCTCCACCCTCTTTCATTGATCAAGGTAACCAACTTACATCATCTTACTATGAACCCTAAAGCTGCCTCTTCTTTCATCCATTTTCCAATCCCACACATTGTTTTTAACTCTTTTTCTTCATTTTTTGGGCTTAATCCGTTTCCAGGATCAGTATAAACAACACCCATCGTCTTAATCTAAACCGTAAAACTACTTGTGCCTCTCTTTTTTTTCTCCTTTTCCTTCCTTTTCAGGCTAAATCCGTTTCCAAGTTCAATATAAACAAATACCCATCACCTTAATCTAAACGGTAAAACTACTTTTGCTTCTTCTTTTTTGTCTCTCATTTTCTCCTTTTTTTCTTTTGGTTTTCAGGATTTATGTAGTAACCAAAATGATTCTTCAGAGCGCTGTTAGATAACTAAAACTACTAACTAACTACAAAAGGAAGAGACCTGGTCAAAGGTTCTGCAGAGATGAAAGCCATTGATCCATGTAGTTCTTCCCATCTGCACATTTGATTGGAACAAAAACGAAACTGTATCAGATCCATTTGCACTATGGAAGTTCACTAAACCAAAGCAAAATGCCAAGTTGCATATATACACATTCTCATGATACTAGACAACACCAAAGATTGAGAGCAAGTACTAAACAACAAGCATGAGCCTTTAAATCAACCACAAGAGAGATAATAGTTCATACCAGGGGACAAACCGTTGGGGAGATTCTTGACAGCAGTCAAGAGCTGTTTATTACTAGAGCCTTCAGCAACAGCTCTGTAACAAGGAACCAGAACTAAGAAGCCACCATCATCTCCTTCTTCGTCGCTTTGAAAACCAGGTCCATGTGGTTCAGTCCATCCAACAGACCACTCATCAACAGCAGCACCAAGAGCTACAGATTCTGAGCCAGACGAACCAAAGCTCTCGAGTTCCAGCTCCTTTCGCTTGATAACTTTTCCTTTGGCTCGATTAAGAGCTTCCGTCTCTTTCTCCTTTTTACCACCTAATAACCACCATGGCCAAGTCGGGATCTTTTTCTTGATCATTTCAAGAACCCAGTTTCCTAAATTTCTACCTCAGAGACTGGTTCAAAATTGACAGCCAAATAATGAAAAAAATGGTCTAAAATCAACGACGAACGAAAAAAAGGTCAAAACTTTCGATAGCTCGATTTCCCAGGAAAGAGATGAGCTTTCCTTAAAAATTAATCGATCAGACAACAAAAAGTTAAGACCAAAGCTATCTATCGTCTTCCTCCTCCTTATCCCTCCGACCAGATTTGTCTCTTCTACTCAAGGAGCTAGTCTTCTTCTCCAATTTATAAAATTTCGATTTCTCCAATCTTTTGGTTTTAGTTAAGATCCAACGGCCACAAATTTCATGATCCAATCATTTAACTACGATTTTAAGATTTGATCCAAAAAAAAAAACTACTACTATTTATTTATTTAATTGATAATAAGAAATGAGGAATAATGGTAAGAGTTCCTATCTACCGTTGATTGGTGGACAAGTGTATCCGTACGACCGTCCAAATTTGATGATGTGTCGTATTTTATTTTATCCAATGTTTTGCGTGTGTTTGAGACTCAAGTTACGGACACGTGTCAAACTCATCTGCCTATATATCTTCTTTTTTTTTAACTCGCTCGTGGGTGATTAATTACGAGGAAACTCTTCTCTCTACTAGTGAATCTTCTAGAAATATTGCTGGCAAATCCGGTTTAGTTTGTACGTAATTTCCCTTTCTCTAATCAAATTTTGCGTTGACCAACACATCTTTTCATTTTCAACAGCTTGTGGTAGCCTCGTTGGTGTTGTTGTGTTGTCAAGAAATGAAAGACACCACCAAGTATGAATGATAGAGAGAACACACGTATGAGAAATGACACTATAAATTATTGAAATTCATAATTTGTTAAATTACCACCACACATCAAGAACATTTCATTAGCCAACTATACATTTTGTTAAATGTTGCATTGAGAAAAGATTTTTTTTCTGCTTTAGTTAATGTTACTATTTCAAAGTAGGTCTTTGTTTTGTATGCACACTACTAAACAAAACTAAAATTTAAATACCCTTGGTTTTTAATTAGCTGTTTTTTTTGCTTGTAAGTTATGGATAGAGATGACTTTGTGATGGGAATAATAGCAAGAGTAAGAGAGATAGAAGCAAAACTAGAAAGGAAGACATTAATTATCAAAAACTCTCACTGATAAATGAATGAATGATATGATTGATACCTTCGAATATCTCCCTCGTAACTAAAATAGAAAAGGAAATGATTCTGAAGAGTAAGCTTAGTTAACTTCAATATCTTCTAATCTCAAACCTCATCACTTCTCGTAATCTGCGAATGTGTGTGTATTTGTGTCAAGTTAACTTATGTTAATAGTACATACACGAGTCATATATAGTAGAAAGCGAAATCCGATTGAATAATTCGATTCTGTGTAAAACATTACACAATAAAACTATAAAAAAAAGTAGATAAAAATAGTTTTTGTTTGTGTAGGACATATTCTCCCTCAAACATGACTTTGACGTATGTATGTAGGAATAAAATACATGTGCACGTAAACGTAACGATCCTTGACAAGTTTGTCAATGATAAACGTGAAAGTAGCAGTTAACATCACCATCTTGAACAAGAGATATTTCTCGATCCTACCCATCTAAATTAGTTAATTGCATTGGGCCGACATTTGTAAAAGCCCATAATACATACTGAAGCTGCGTAGGCTGTGTGAACAAAGAAGGGAAAGAGTAGGGGCCGTTGGAATGTTGCATGAGAAAAAGGAAGAGAGTATTATAGTGGAGGTCAACATAATCATTAAGATGGAAGGAGATACCAATATTGAGATCACTGAGGGGAAGAGGAAGTAGTAACTCACAACAAAACGAAAATAGTAGAAAACCAATTATCTTTTCTTTTGATAAGTTTTATCGGTTGATCCTGTCGATCCTGAAAAGAGCACAATTAGTGCTATAGAATAGACTAACCCGAAAGAGTACCACATTGCCTAACCCAAGTTTGAAATATCTTCCGACTAATATCAGAGGGTGGACCGATCATCTGTTACGGCCCATCATATAAACCACATGAACCAAAACCCAAATTCACAATGACCAAAATTGAATCTACGACCGATGTAGATACACACTAAACCCCAAAAGATTACCACTAACTTAAAAGATCACCACTAGTCTACCACCACGATTAGTAGAGAACCAATTAGTATCTTAATTTTTGTTAACAATAATTAAACATGATTTGGAGAATACTTAGAGAAGGAATGCTATCAGGTGTATTAAGACATATGGTAACTGATCAAGAATAATTAGTTTCCACACTAAACTTGATATTGTGATCAAGAATGCACCAGGGTGCATATAACAGTCTGTAAGGCGCAGCGTAGTTCAAAAAAACCCATGAACCAAAACTCATGGTCATCAACAGAGATTACTTGGATGTACTTTTTTCTGCGGGGGAGTATCGCGAGGTTAACCGATTTAAGCTGATGTAATGGGATTATTACCTCTTAGTTTTTTTTTTAAGTTTGGATTTGGTTATAGGATGAAGGACCTCACCTTGCTCATAATAACATAAATGTGTCATCATCATAAACAGATATTAAGTTGCCTCGTCTTAAACTTAGTGGGAACCAAGTAAATTGCGCGTTGACTTAGACTCTTTAACATAAACAAAAGTATATTCCAACCAACCATATAGGTTGTCACGAAGTATGCCATTTTCTTTATTCGATGTAAACTCGTTTGATTTATATTGCTTCAAAAATGACGAGTTATTACTTATTTACATTGCAAGATGAAAATTTCTTCCATGTTTTAAGCCGTCAAACGTCACGATACATAGTATATATAACTAGCTTAAGAATATCATTATCCAGGGTTTTGTAGGAGGGATTCTTGCACTGTTCGCGGGTTCCACTGACATATGGGGTCCATGAACAGTGTAAAAACCGCTTCTAAAAACTGCTAAATAAGAACCGGTTTTAAAGAGTTTCTTACACTGTTTTCGGGCTCCACTGACACGTGACGGTCCGCGATTGGTTTGGTTTTTTTTTTTTTTTTAATCAGCAAAAAAAATTAAGAACTACATTAGGGTTTCTAGAGATAATGATGCTCTAAGAGCTGTATTGACACGGTAAACTAGAAAGGGAAGTTATCTACAACCTGTCAACAATAGCTAATTACCAATTTAAAATATATCAGATTGTTATCTACAACTCTTAATATATACATTTTATATGCTTCCGTTTGGTGCTCCTCCATGTAAACAGTTCCTCAAGAAAACTTCCAAATCAAAGCGACTTGGTAAAAGACTAGTGATTTTAAAATAATTTATTCTCTATGTATGTGCTCTGCATGATTAAAATGTCCAGTTATTAAATAATCATTTATAAAATGATATTGTTTTGTAGAACGAAATACAATCTTCTTTAGCTATTATATATACAAACCCTTTTCCTCATTTCTCCACCACCAGCGAAGACAAGAGCTTTCTCTATCTCTCTTGTCAGACAACGAAAGAAAACTGAAAGAGAGATCATCAATGGCAGCTCTTAAGACATTGCAAGCTCTGATATTTCTTGGTCTATTGGCCACGTCCTGCATCGCTCAAGCTCCGGCTCCAGCACCCACCATGCTTCTCCCACCGGTAGAGTCTCCTTCTCTTTCTCCTGCTATTACACCAACCGCTGAGCCACCGTCTCCCGTACCGGTTGCTTCACCGCCGGTTATGGTTACCGAGCCAACTCCAGCTCCGGCTACTCCTCCCACCGTCTCATCACCCACTAAGTCTCCTAAAACTTCCCCGACCAAGTCTCCAAAAACTTCCCCTGTCGCTTCTCCCCCGAAGCCAGAAGCTATGGCTCCAGGCCCATCAGACCCAACAGCAACGCCTTCACCAGCTCCGGCTCCTGAAGGACCAATTGCTGACTCAGCATTGACTAACAAAGCTTTCCTTGTTAGCACCGTCATTGCCGGAGCCTTGTACGCTGTCGTTTTGGCTTAGGAGAGCCTTGAGTATATTACCCTCTCTCTATCATTTGGTTGTTATTATTGTCATGATTTGATTGTTTGACAAGTTTCTATGTTTTCTCTAATACATTTTGTGTTTCTTCCTCTTTGTTGGTGTTTATGTTTTTTTTTTTTGTTCTTCATAACTCTTATGGACCATGGGATTAACCTGAGGGAGGAGTTTCTGATTTTAATTATGATATTACGTAAATCATTTTTTACTCAAAGCCCTTTTCATGGTATTCAAACAAAACACAACACAATCTTACTATAAATTGTTGGCTAGTAATCATTTAGATATAGGCACATTCTTCATAACCAAATAGGTTTTCCCAAAAGTCAGATGTTCTTTTTCATTGTGTAGAAACGTAGTAGTGTATAGTCAATCCATTTTTTTTTAAAAATGCAAAAGCAAGCTTAGGCCATGATTAACCCGGGTCTCTTAAGGTGGGGTTCTTAACGTAAAATTTATCTTTTTAATTTTTTTTTTTTTTTTTTGCATTTTTCCTGTTAAAAGACGGCTCTTATGATTCTTATTTAAGAGACGGTTCTTAATTTTTTTTAGTTAAAAGCTAAGATACGTCTCTTAGAAAAGCTAAGAACCCCACCTTAAGAGACCGCGGTTAATCCTGCTCTAAGGTGTAATCTAATTCAAAACTTGAATTCTTCTTATCAGGCGTCTCTTGTGAATAGGAAGATCTATCTTTTTTTTGTTGGTGACATTAAACTTGAAGTCTTGTCCATGTGTCAAAAGAACATTTGCATAGGATCTATCCTTTTTTTTTTGCAAAATTTTAGTTAGAGTTTAATGTCCTTTTTAGAATCCATTTCTACAAATTATATGTATTGCTATTATAACATCAGCATCCCACAAATAAAAGTAATCACCATCTCCGCATTGAGTTTATAGTGGCTGCATTAGAAATATTTTTCTGAAAATAGTGATTGAAATATAACAGTATTTTTCTCGATTGAGAATATACATCATTACTCTGTTTGAAAATTTTATTGCTCTCTATCTTTTTTTTTTTGTTGTTGTAAAGTTTGTTTTTCAAAAATCACAAGACATCTGATCTGACAAAAAGAAAATCACAAGAGATTCAAAGTCGGTTTACTCAAACACAATGTTCGACTAGAAACCGGATAATCAAACCGATCAACATCATAAAATCTACCAGAAGAAAACCGAACAGCATCACCATAACCAATAACTAACCGATCATTAAACCGAGCCGATTCATATCCTTTCCCTTTCCTCCCAATCCCAACAATCGATTTCTCAATTTGCTCATAACTACCCTCTAAACCATCAATCATGCCTTTGACCTCACGAACCAAACTCCAGAACCCATCGATCCAAGCCCTCTTCCAAACTCCACTGAATATCACAGACAATTTCTCTTTACAACTCTCGAGCCTCTTCAAAACACACACAAGCTCGATCGAATCCCCGAAGCTCAAAGTGTTTGACCGCTCTTTAAACTCGTTGAGTCTCGTGTAAAGCTCGTTGACTGAAGACACGTAGTCTTCTCCGACCAAACGGATGATCTTGTCCGCGAGAGATTTGCCGCCACAGAAGGGTACATCCGGAATCTTACATGCTTCTTGTAGTAAACCAACGAGCGCGTCGATTTCACGAAGCAGATCAGTGTTGGTAAGAGACGAAACCATGTCTTCGTACTCGTCTTTGTGGATTGTGCTCGATGTTGAAGAAACGAAGAAGCCCATGATTCTTGAAGTTGATAATAGATGCTCAAGATACAAAGCGTACCTAAGAACAGAGCTCAAACGTATAAAAATCAAAACTTTTTTAATTTTCTATAACATAAAAATTGAAACTTTAGCTGACAAAAAAAATAAAAATTGGAACTTTCTTAACTTACCATCGGACCCAAGAAGAAAGCTCCCACATCAAAGGGGATTTCTCATCTCTAAAACCAGAAAGTTTCAGATAGTTCCGACCACCGTAAGCTGGAAAAACAGAGAGCTGATCTTGGAGGATGAAGCGACCGTGTTTGACGATGTGATGGACGATGATCAATGATTTGAGAGCGACGGAGGCGTCTCCGGTTGTGTGAAGACGGTCCATTACGGCTTCGACGGCGGAAGCGGCGGTGGCTCGGGAGCCAGAACCGGCTGAGAGGAGAACGTCGAGGTGACGACTCCCCGGAGGAGTGGAAGGGTCGTGAGTGGTGGCACGGAGGACGGAGAGATGGAAAGAGTGAGATTTGCTTGTTGGGTTTGATGAGACGAGAGCAGCTTTGCCTTGAGAAGCTTTGTCTTTGATCATTCCGATTAGAGCTGCGAAACTTGTGATTCTTCCCATCGATTAAAGCTTTAGCCTTTGAATGATGATGATCTACAAAAAAAAAAAGATATATTATTGAGTTTGTGTCTTTTGTTTTTGCTGATTAGTAAAGAGATAACATAAATATAATATTTGTTTATTTTGGGTCAAGAATGGAAACTGTTTTTATTTAATTCCATGTACCAACAACATGGGTCAAAATAATCAAATATATATATACGAAGAATCACTTAACTATCATCCATTTATTTGTTCGAGTTTTCTTACCAGACTAAAGAATTTTAAAATGGAATTTTATCTTATTCACCTATTCTTGAAAAAACGTACGTTTGTACAAAATCAAACTATCAAAAAGAGAAGATTTTCAAAGTGTTAAGTCCACGTCGAAATGCAGAATGTAATCAGTTTTGTTACCATGAAGGTTATATTATATGTAGTGCATTTATTTATATACTTAAAAGAGGAAAACCAAAAAGAGAAAGTTATCTCAAATAAGCTTCAAAAGGGTAAAAATTATAATAATGTTGACTCTTTGATGAACTTAGAAAAATGTTTAAAAATGGAAAAACTAGGCAAATTATTGTCAAATAGGGCTAATAATAAGTTCGTTGCTGTTAGTAATTTTATTTTGTGACAACTTGATTAAATGAAATAAGTCTAATCCACTAGATATGCGCTTAGCGTACATGAATCCACATGTTCAATGCTTATACACGAATTGTTTGTCTGTTCGATAGGGTCGAATTAATGAATGCTTTAAAAGTTGAAGATGTACCAATAGTACAATTTGCCTTTCCCTTGATTTGAGACAAGAATATACTACAAACCAAACACACGAAACCAACACAAGTTGATAAGTGGTGTGTATAAAAACTTAGCCAAAACTAAAAGAATAGCCTCAACAACAATCCTAGCTGCCGTAACAAGAGAATATGAGGAACATAAATTCGATTCATGGAGCTCTATTACTATTGAAGACATCCTGTAAGACATTATTGGATTACAAGTAAGATAATTTTCATTTTTCTAGTTCATTAGTACTATATTTTAAGAAAGTGCAATAAACAGATCAGGCCTATAGTAACAACTAACAAGTATAGTTTTTGAGGTCCATTAAATGTTCAGGCCTGACATGTTCCATTTTCTCCCATCTAGACAACGTGGGTCGGCAAGAATTCGATCCCAATTGAGTCTAATCAAGCTTTTTGTTGGACCTACTATAGCTCATCTTAGAGATCATTCTAGGAAAATGGAAATGTTCTTTAATAAAAAAAACACCATGGGACATAATTGGGCTTCAATTAAAAAAATATAAATCGTCGAAGCCCATAATTAAGCATGCAATTCTTATGTTAGCTAAAAGCATAGATTTTAAGGAATATACAACAAAATCAAAAATTATTCTAGACAAGTTTCATTCGGCCTGGCCAAAACTATGTTTTTTGACAAAAAATAAAATAAAAATAAATGATTTACATCTGTATCAATTCACTTGTTTTTTTGACGGTGGCATTGTTTGAGCCCATAGTTTTGGACAGATTCAAAGAACCAAACCCATGTTGTCAGTCTTTGTTCCCTTACCCACAGCCTTTTTCCACACATTTTGCGTTGCCAATAATAACATACATCCAACATAATTAATACCAATGTTTTAATATATAGATCTCAAATCAACTGATGTCAAAAAAAAACATTAAACAAATAGGAGTAAATATACTAATCCTTATAATTTAACATCTTATCTATTCCAGTTTAAACTTTGATCAGGAATGTAAAAAATAATTAGAAATAATCATCTATCATTTTGTCATCAAATCTCTGACGTGTGTTCTGACGTTTTTCAGAGGGTTGTTTGTTTATCTTAAATATATAAAATGCATCTTACGTATCTAGTTTTCGATGTTTAATAATTTATCTGAATTTGTAAGTTAAGAAATTAGAAAACTGTAGTAGGGTTTAGCTGCATTATCAAATTATAAAACCCATAGCGTGAGATTCCGTTTTGAGCCGAGTCGAGTCGAGTCGAGTCATCATGTAACTCTGCTGCCGTTTCATTACAAACTTAACCCTAGTTACATTTTAACCCAAGCTTGGTTTATTTAAAGAAAAGAAAGTGTGAAACCAACTTGTTCATACTGAAAAACGAAGAACACTCCCTCTCTCTCTCTTCCTCCTCCTTTGCTTCTAAATAGCCCAACTTAAGAGCTTCTCTTCCATTCTGTTTTCTCTAAAGTCTTTTCTTTTGTTTTTGGGTCTAAGTGAAGTATGTTTAGAACATTGTTGTAATAAAAAAATTAGAAGCATAAAAGTTAAATACTCTGGAAGACATTAAACCCTTTTTTGGTGTCATGATGAAAAGACTAAGCAGCTCAGATTCAATGTGTGGTCTAGTCTCCAATTCTCCAGGTGGTTACCAATTTTTTTGTGTGTTCTTTCAGACAAACCCCATCTGATTGTTTTATCATAATCTCAACTGTTTAAATCTTTGCTTTAAATTGACAAACTCATTGCCACAGATGAGCAGAGTCCACGAGGGTACGGCAATAATTTCCAGTCTATGCTTGATGGCTACGAAGACGACGGTACAATAGTGGAGGAATATTCCGGCAACCACCACCACATGGGACTGTCGGAGAAGAAGAGGAGGCTACGTGTTGACCAAGTCAAAGCTCTCGAGAAGAATTTCGAGCTTGAGAACAAACTCGAACCTGAGAGGAAAACGAAACTAGCACAAGAGCTTGGTCTCCAACCTCGTCAAGTAGCCGTTTGGTTTCAGAACCGCCGTGCACGGTGGAAGACTAAACAGCTCGAAAAAGATTACGGCCTTCTCAAGAGCCAATACGACTCTCTCCGCCACAACTTCGATTCACTCCGCCGTGATAACGATTCTCTTCTCCAAGAGGTGAAGATTCAACCTCAGAGATGTTAATCATTTTATAAAAATCGAAACTTTTTTTTAACGGTTTTTGAAATTTGTTATTGGCAGATTAGTAAAATGAAAGGTAAGATCAACGGAGAAGAAGATAACAACGTCAAGGCTGCTACAACGGAGAGTGATGTCTCCGCAGTGAAGGAAGAAGAAGATCCGACTCCTTCGTCTCCTCCTCAGTTTCTTGAACATTCAACCGGTTTTAACTACCGGCGAAGCTTCACCGATCTCCGTGAACTTCTACCGAACCCCGTCGTCGAAGCTGGATCTTCCGACAGCTGCGATTCAAGCGCTGTTCTAAACGAAGAAGCAAGCTCCGATAATGGAAGATTGACGACGCCGGCCACAGTTACCGGAGGGAGTTTCTTACAGTTCGTGAAAACAGAGCAAACAGAGGATCACGACGAGTTTTTTAGCGGTGAAGAAGCTTGTGGGTTCTTCTCCGACGAACAACCTCCGTCTCTTAATTGGTACTCTGCCTCGGATCACTGGACATGAACGTCGTTGATCGGAGGAGATAGAACGATCGATGTATTGTGCTCTGTTATTACTCTTCGGAGGGCGAAACCTCAATAATCGAAAATAAGGGAACAAAGTGTTAATTAAAGATATCGAGAGGGGTTTTCTCAAAATATGAGTTATAAAATTAAGTTGGCCCCTCTATTCCCAATTGTATTCTAAATTTTTACCCTTGAAGATTCTACAAGACTAATTTAGCCTTAAAAATAAGAATTACTAACAAAATTATGCATATTATGATAATCAAGATTCTAATGATTTTTAGAAAATACAAACAAGTAATTTTTGATTAATCAGATCTCTTTTGGACACTCCTTTTCAGAAAATTATGTATTATTAGCTGTTTAATTGTTCTGTAACAAAATATAGAGGGGTAAAAGTTGGAGTGAAAGTGAGACATATAAAGGGTAGAAAATGGGGAAATGATAGAGAGAAAAGACGTATGATTATTTTCTCCATAGCCGCAGCTTTTCTCCCCACGACCACGACATCTCTCTTTCACTTTCCTTTCTTTCTTTAAACATAAACATCTTTTTCTTTTTTTATTTTTTTTTGCAAAAAACTAATTAAATTCAACCCATGAAAACGACCTTGAACTAGTGGATACTGATCACGACAAAAACAAATTCAATATTTCATATTTACTCGATTGTATATATGAATCAAGGTTAAATCTGATGTGACAATCAACAGTAATCTTAAATCTACATCCATGACTTCTTGTGATCTCTTCAACAAATCAAGAACACATGTTTCATTGATTTAACATAGAATCATTACTTTTTAACTTTTTAAAGACAATATTTTTCCAAAAATTAGCTTTAAGATTCCACAACAATACTAGGAGTATTATTTTCTGAAAGAGAGAAAACATGATACTCCCTCCGTTCTTTTACATGATGTTTTAGAAGGTTTATGTTGTTTCAAAATAGATGATGTTTTAAGATTTTAAGGTATATTTTGAGATTTTAAGGTAAACTTTAATTTTATTGGAAACTGTTTAACCAATAAAATTTTACAGTCTTTTTTATAATTAATTGAATGATTTTAAAATTATATTTTAAAGGTACTTTTTAGATAAATGTAAATTTCTTAATTTTTGTGCACTATACCAAAACTTCATGTATTAAGAAACAGAGGAAGTAAATAACTTTGGCGAGATTACCAGAATAGTTCTCCAAATTCAGAAAGTAGCTTTTAGAAATGGTGAAAACCTGATAGTTTTCGTCAAAAGGTTTTGATGTCTGCTATAAATCTTGGTTATGGTGAAAGCCAATAAAGCTTTTTATTCCATAGAAAAATCTAAAGGTGATGATTAATAAAAATAGTTAAAACATAGGATTGGCTTGTGAAATGCTATCATCATCATCAATCAAGGTGCTTTTGTTTTTATGATTGTGCGTACGTGTTTTTTTTAAGTGGAAGCATGGGACATTGTTTTTAGTGAATGATGAAAACATTCTGACACAGTCAGTAGAAGCTTTTACCATTGTCACGGATCATATCTGAAATTGAGGCATTCAAATCACGACGTGACGCCAAAAAAAAAACATTATTATTACAATATTTTTTGTAATCTTCTTTTATATACCGTTTACTGAAATGTTTTTTTTTACAAATACAACTGATTCAATAATATAAATTCAGTTTCACCGTGTAGAAGCCATATACATACCAATATGCTAGTGTAAGATCACCTCCATCAGAAGTTTTAGATATATAGGGTTCTTTGATACAAAAAAATTAAAATCAAAGAAAAATTGAAAAGTTTTCAAACAAACACATGCAAGAACTGCATGAGAAATTATTTCCATACGTGTTTATCACTCAATGGTCAATTATTTTTTAAATTTTAAATTTTAAAAAATAACTAATTTTAAATTTAAATACTAATAATTTATTAATAAGAACCTCACATTAGTATATTCATGGTTGGAGTTGCTCTAACTAATTTCAGAACAGTGGTAGGGTTTTATACTTGCACTTAACATACATTTTTCCTAAAATGCTACATATTTATATATAAATTATCAAAATAAAGTTAGACAAGAAAATAGTATATACTTTAAACTTTGTTAGCTTTGCTGCCAAATGGCACAGAAAGGGAATGGGGGCCAAAACTACTGTAGCTTATTTTCTCCCTTTCTTTATACGAAGCTGCGAAGGAAATGGGGTCCCTTCACCCATGTGATATGGGGCCATGAATGTTTCACAGAACATGTCTTTTTCCTCATTGCCATTTGTCACTATAAACAATTATTTTATTTATTTCTATATACTATTTTTTTTAATTTTATGTGAGATATATCAGAAAACATCGCAGGGATAGCTGGAGGAGGATAGACACGTCTACAGCACTCTCTTCTCAACCCTCCGATCCATGAAAATCTCATCCTATTTACGGTCGTCTATATCACTACTTCTTTTCACCAGTCACATCCTGACATGTTAATGTTATATAACCAAAGATAGAGCATTGGTTTGGTACTGAACGAGGTTAACCGATCAGTACCGGAACAAAGTATTTTGAAATATTTTAGTTTGGTAACCTACATCAGTTTAGAGTTGGTGGAACACTAGGTGAATACAGGATAAGCAAAATGTTATAGTTTAGACAGGTTTTATAGACATTTTTGTGTCGAAAACACCATGCAAAATACACTTTCTGATGCTTAAATGAGGCATCAGCCGTTGAAAACAGTTTTATCACAAAAAGTTTGAGGGAGTTGCATGAAAAGTCTTGTTCAAGGATCTTTGTTCCTATATGCCACAACGTGCTTTTGTCTTTGTGACTATGTGAAAAGAGCTATATAAAAAGTGGGATTTGGAACGTTACCTTTGCCTCTGGGATGGATGCTAAGGAGAACTTAATTACCTTTGTGACTTTGTCTCTCTTCGGATGGACTTTCTCTCATTTAATCTTCACTCTTTCTCTTCGATCCTTCTCCATGTGTTATTATCCGATTATTCCATACAATCGACCTGACAGAAAGGTTATAACTATATCTATATCATGTACAAAAACTTGATTTCAGAATAATGATTTCTCATATATCTAAATTTTTGATCTATTTTTTTGGTCTGCAATATATTGATTCTATTCACTAAATTATAAGGAAAAAAATAGATTTTATTTTAGCTTGTCTTTTCGTTATAAATGTTCTTGTTTTCCTATATGTTCATGTCGACTGGCATTGTCAAAACTCAATGCACATAAACACATTGTTCACAATGCTTCGCTCTTTAGATATTTTTCCTTGATAATTAAAATCTAGTTGTGCTAATTAGATTGTTTTTTATTCAGGCGGCGAACATTTTTGTTGTGTGCTTCACTTTCTCATGGCAAAGATCACAGTTGTTTCAAGAATCTTTGCAAATCGTTTAATTATATTTACACGCAATAATTAAAACCATCCAAACTTATTTTATAATTATATTCTTATATAGGTGGTTTGTATTTTAATATTATGTAGGTGGTGGAATATATTTACATTATTCGATGGTAAATACTGATCTCGTAGATATATGTAGTAACTCTATTCATGGTACATAATTCTATTAGCAGAATTATATGTACATTAGGAAGTGAATATACCCAAATATAACAAAAATAAAATCGTTGACGAACGAGTTATTTTGATAGCTATTGCACACTAACAAACCTGACTGTTTCAAAGACGGGCAATATAAAGTTTTTGGCATTTGTAAAGCAAGTTGATTGTTGTATTAAAAAAATATGTGAACTTTAGATTTTGGAGTCTGATTACATAACAAAATAAACAAATTAGTCTAAAAACTTCAAGGAATGAGTTGGTTTTTGCTGGGCATAGGTTAAGCATAAACATCATGAATATGTTTTGGTAACTGATTAAATTGAACTAAACAAGAAAAGCGTAGCTTTCTCAATTAAAAAGAAGGTTGCAACAAAATAATATGGATATTACGTAGCTGCTACACAGACTTTTAGTATCCTTTTAACCCTATACGTTTTTTTCTATTCTATTGCGTATGAAGACAATCGATCGAGTTCTATGTTTTTAATTAATAATAATTTAAAAACCTATCGTTGTGTAAACGAATATAATCTCCTTTTTCTTATCTCGAGATGTTAAGTTTTTCAACACTCTCGTGTTTCTCAGGGCCCGCTAGTGGAAATTCAAATATGCTTTGATGGTGAAAGGCTTTCAAATTTGTATATAAATAATTAAATATACACAAACACGCAAATAGGGTTTATTAAATAGTTTGACAATATATAGTTATAAGGTGTGATGATTTTCAAATGTCTATCTCAGCTCTCAAATCCTTATTTCTGGAAAATATTATAAGCCTCTAAATTTGGAAACATTTAATAAGTTGATGTGATCCTTTGAATAAGTATATAAATTTTAATTTTATTTTAGTGTGTAACAAAATTCATTACGAAGAAATGTATGCGGAGATTAAAGATATTAAAATCATATATTATAATATAGTTGTAATAACACAATTAAACTTTAGTAAGAGGCCATTTCACACATCATCATTGATTTCCTTAATATTATAATGTTTTCGAAAAGAGAGATAAACTTACGATTAATAAATCGAAAACAAACAGCACTAGTGCGATTGCGTTATTAAGAAATGAAACAAAAGTGATAAATTACAAACTAATATTGCAATTAGAGAGAAAAAAAAAGAAGAAGATTCGAATACGATTACAAATATCCGTAGTAGGAGACAGCTTATATACGGCTCGCGACGGCTTAAGCGAGAGAGAATGAGCAAATGGCTTTTATCAAAACGACGACACCTTAGAGCGTATACTAGCGAAATGACACGCGTTTGTTAGCCATTGGGTCTTAACTCCTAAACACTAATTTGAGTCAGCACTGATGTTGTATACCTTTTATGTTCTGCAGATGCTTAAAGTCAAGAGTCATAGACTCATATGTATTTGGTGTGTGTTTGATATTAAATCATTTTACATTTTCTGATAACACGACACCTTCCTGAGAAGAACTGGTTGAATTTTTTTCTTTTGAAGTAGATAAGTATCATTTATCACCAAACTCACCATAGAGTGCTTCGTTCTTTTAGCAACAACAACATCACTTCTTTGTCCTTAGTTTTTAGGGTTTCCGAAAAGAACCAACGTAGTTGTAATTAAGTTCACTAAGCAAACGATATAACGCTTTTAACAAGCTCATAGACAAGTCAATGATTGATAACTTATGATAAGTAAAGAATGGGATGATGAAGTTGCACCAAAGTAAAATTTTGGTTTAAAAACACATAGCAGATATCATATATAGAGTCTAAACATTGACATAAACAGATTGTAAAACTACTCAATCATAACCACAATTTCACCTATGTCATATCGTCTTTCAAATGAGATCTCGGCACACCGGATATCCATATTTAAATTCTCATAATTACAATTGAACCAAACGATCACAATGTTCTTACCGACATTTCTCAGTTTGCTGCAACCCCTTAACAACTCATCACACGGTTCCGTCTCCCTAGCAATCGGTTTGTAAAAATAATTATGTAGTAACCCTTGACTTTCTTCCACTCCGAATCACTTGGCTCACTCCAAAACACATTCCCGTATCCATCACAACCGTATAACACATTCTCTGTCACGCAATAACAATAACATTTGATTCCTAGCTTCGAAACATTAACATCCTCCATCCTTCTTCCCCATATACCTTCCTTGGGACAGTAGTATAATAGGCTTGAAAATTTCCATAAAGGCACTGCGTAAACCTTCTCACCAATCACCATTGTCTCTCTGAATAACACATCCTGTTTTACACTACCCCGCACTGGCGGCAAAGTAGTCCAAGTTTGAGTCTTTGGACTATCATCTATTTACAAATTAGGGTCTACAATTGCCTTTCATATATCAAATAGAAGTTTCTGCTCAATGTTTCATTAGAAACCCAACAAACATGCACTAGAGTACTTATTGGGCTAGTTAGCCCAAATTAGATCCACAGAAGCTAAAAGATGTGATGTGATAAACATCATTGTTTTTCCATATAATACAATCTGTAATGTAATACTATTATAGAAAAGCCTAATAGGTATCCAAAGTTTACTTTAGTGGTGCTAACTGAACTTTCACTCTCTTTTTTTTTTTCCTCGTTATCACTGCGCACCTTCTTTTGATCTGGTAGTGCAAAAGCCTTTAAATCCACTTTGTGCCAACCTAACAAATATGTTTGACATTATTATTTTACAACAATCTTTACTTCTTTCTTCTGCCTTCTTTTTTTACTTTGACACTAATATGTCCTTGGCACTGACTTGGACTCACATTTTTCTTTTCTTCTTTATGGCTTTCTTCTTCTTCTTCTCTATCTTTACTTTCTTTATAAACACTTTATCACGGTGGTCAAATAAATTGGTATAGTCATCAAGCTAACCACCGAAATATATAAATTACTACATGCATGAAACTCTATAACCTATCTTTTCACGGTTATTTATGAGGCAGAATATAAGACGAATAACTATACTGTATAGCGTTGGGTGAGGATTTAAATATAACTACTAATTTTAAAAATTATTTATTAGCTTGGAGTTTTTGTTTGTTTTTTAGTCCAATGGAATGTATTCATGTGATAAGATGTACATAAGAATCATTTAACTAAAACTAGTCCAATATAGAGGTACACTTTATAACTAGCAAATAAAGTTTCCCACCTAATAAAGCTTTAAACAAAGGCGACGTACCATTTGGTCTGTCAAGCAAATAAAATTAGTTTAGATTTTCCTAATATATGTCAAATAAAGTAGGACCAAATTGAAATATGAATATTCAGAGTTTTTAAAATAAATAAATAGAGTCCAGACAACTAACATCTAACTACTACTACAATAAGTTAATGGAAACATACCCCACTGATATTTTAATTTGCAGATGTAGAGACAAAATATATATATGGCATGTTTCGTATACTCGTTCTTAATTAGTATAAAATATGTATACTTTATTCTCATTTTCTACGAACTCTCTCTTTTTGGTTAACCATTTAAAGATTCTCTTTATATTAGATAACCACATAACTAGAAACCTAAAATGAATCATAAGCAGTTTTAATTCATTTATATGTATACTTTATTCTCATTTTCTACGAACTCTCTCTTTTTGGTTAACCATTTAAAGATTCTCTTTATATTAGATAACCACATAACTAGAAACCTAAAATGAATCATAAGCAGTTTTAATTCATTTATGCGAGGGTATTAAATCAAAGTCGACCATTGAGAGAATCGATTTCTTAACTTCTAAAATTTATTATGTTCTCAACACTACCGAAAAAATGCGATCAGCGTCACGTCGGTCCATCTTTTATAAATAAATTTCAGTAGATGTGATGATTACACCATTAGCTGGAAACTGGAACAAAACCCGAAAAGTAAAAACACTAGTGACCAGTATTAAAAGTCAACTCCCTTTTGCTATATCTTCTATATATTCGTAACACTTTTGACTTTTCTCCTAGGGTTCCTCTAAATAATCGAGCTGATATTATTATAGATTTTGCTACTGATTCACTTAATTGAGTTCCATCAGCATATAATTACTCGTTGTTAGGGGTAAATATAAAAACGCTTCGCGTCCTGCCGTGCGTCGGCATATAATAAAATAATATATAGACATATCATGTTCACGTCGCTTGTTGCTACCATCATTTAAGAAACTTTTTTTTTTGTTACGAATCAGTTAGTTCATTGTGGAGATAGAATAAGAAAACATTATCTTCTCTAATCAAGTAGGTACGTACGTTAAGGGCATGTGCTTAAACTATACAATGACGATACTATATGTACTGCATGTATCATCATCATGTACATATTTGCCAGCTCGTCTTACCATGATTACACAACACACGGGATTTTATGATTCTGCAAAATTCCTTTGTGGGTGCGTGCGCACATGCGTTTTTGCTCACAGCGATGCATACTTTTATCTACAATAATCCAGCTAATAACCTCATTTAATAATGGTAATTTTGAAATTTGATGTCATGCATTTCCAAGACCAAACCTTTGATGTAATAAGATTCTGAATGCAAGTAGTACATAGCTAAGCGCTCTAACACTCACCTCCCTCTCTACTTAAATAATTTCATACATATTACAAAAAGTTCAATGCATTTTTTTAATTTTACCTTTTTATTTTATCAATAAATTTCATCATTCATATTTTTATTTATGTATTAGTTTTTTTTTTTAAAAAAGACATTGATTATATTCTAAAACATCAATTTTTCAAATACAAAATCAAAATCCACAACATCAATTATTCAAACATGGAAGGAGTAGTATTTTTACATAAAATAATATTTTGATAAATACTTTAAACGTATACATTCTTGTTTTTTGAAGAAATGATACACCTTAGATCTCTTATTGATTTTCTCTCAAATTTCAAAGGTGTAACAATAATTATTAAATAGAGGTTATTATTAATCCCAAGAATTTCTATTATTTTTCAACTACTTTTGCCAAGGTAAAAAACTAAAAGGGGGAGATAAAATAACAATGAAAAAAAGAAGGAATGATAAATTGGGGCGATATTAAAAAGAAAAAAAAATCATATTTAGTCGCTCATCTGTCATTTCATTAAAAGTCTTTCTCTCTCTATTTCTCTCCGCCGATGATAAACGACGGCGACTCTTACCGCAACTAAGGGGCAAAATAGTTGCAAATGGCAGAGGAAGATGTCTCAAGCAATTTCAGAGCCTTGGTGGAGAACGCCGACCGGAAGTTCGCCAGAGTTCGCGATCTCCCGGCGTTCGGACGAGCACAGAGTCACTACTTCCACAAGGTCTTCAAGGCCTACATGAAACTCTGGAATTACCAGCAGTCCCACCGGTCTAAGCTGGTTGAATCCGGTTTAAACCGATGGGAAATCGGCGAGATCGCGAGCCGGATTGGTCAGCTTTACTTCAGCCAGTACATGAGAACCAGCGAGGCTCGCTTTCTTCTCGAGTCTTATGTCTTCTACGAAGCGATTCTCAAGAGGAGGTACTTCGAGGAGCCTCTTGGGAAGGATCTCAATGCTCGTTCCAAGGAGTTGCGGTTCTACGCGAGGTTTTTGCTCGTCGCGTTGATTGTTGATCGGAGAGAGATGGTTTTGCACTTAGCTGAAAAGCTTAGGGCTTTGGTTGATGACAGCAAGTCCAATTTCAGGGTAAAGATTGAATCTTTGATCTGCCCTTTTGATTGTTTCTGTTAAAAAGTCTTAATCTTTTGATGCTCTTTCTGCAGGAGACAAACTTCAAGGAGTGGAGGCTAGTTGTGCAAGAGATCACTCGGTTTACTAAAGCAGACACGAACTTAACTTATGTCAGGCCTCTTCGTTACTGCGCTATGCTTGATTCTTATCCAGCTTCTCAAACATACCTAGCGAGGTTCCACGCTAAGAAGCTGTTCAAGTTTCGTGATGCTCTCTTAGCAAGCTATCACCGTAACGAGGTAAACAAGCAGTGTTTGTTTTTATTGAACCTAAGAGTCTTAATAATCATAATATGAGTGGGTTTCTTCAGGTGAAATACGCTGAAGTCACGTTGGATACGTATAGAATGATGCAGTGTTTAGAATGGGAGCCTAGTGGATCTTTTTACCAAAAACGGCCTACTGTTGAAACGAAAGGGAATGGCTTTGTGGTTGATCATACATTAACTTCTGGGATTATAGATATGAAATTGGCTGCTGATATGGCTGATCCATCATTACCTCCTAATCCTAGGAAAGCTGTTCTTTATCGTCCTACAGTATCCCACTTGCTTGCGGTGAGTTTTTATGTGTATCATATAGGAAAAATCTGTAGGACTTTCTGATTTTTTGCCTTTTTATGTTGAACTGAGTACTGGTAATATATATGCAGGTCTTGGCAATGATCTGTGATGAGCTCTCTCCAGAGTGTGTGATGCTGATATATATTTCGGCTTCAGGTTAGTTTCCTTTTTTTTATCACTAGCAACTTCTCGATATTAACATGTTGTATCATTGATATTGGTAACGGTTAACCAGGTGGTCCTGCTCGTGACAATGTTGCGCAACCAGAGAATTCTGTCGGTTCAAGCAGAACATCCAAAAGCAAGCTGCTTGCCCGAGCTTCCCAAGAACAGAAGAGTTACAAGTCAGAACCTCATAGCAATGGACACAAATCTTCTGGGGATTATTACAGTGATTATCTTTGGTTAGGTCCTACTAGAGGAGGCTCTGGTAAGTGGTTTTCCTCGGATTTATATTGTTATATGTGTTTCCAAAGAGCAGACGTTTCTCACTCACTGTCTTGTTTCTGTTTTCAGGTTCAAACAACCTTTACCCTGGTGATCTAATCCCTTTTACACGGAAACCGCTTTTCTTGATCATTGATAGCGACACTAGCCGTGCATTCAAGGCAGGTTTGTTTTAACTTAAGTCTATCATTTTCACCGGATATCTAAAAGTTTCTCCCAGTCACTGTGCAATATTTGGTGACGAATGGTTATCTCCAGGTTTTGAATGGAGCCGAGAGAGGCGAGCCTGTTGCTCTACTTCTTTCACCTCTGAAGCCTTCTTTGGAGAACCCATCTGTTGATGATACAGCAGCACTAAACGGAAGTCAGTTTACGTTTTTCTTAACAGCTCCTTTACAAGCATTCTGTCAAATGCTGGGCCTATCAAACTCGGATGCCGAACCTGTAAGCCATTGTGATTTTGAAATACCTGATATGAAGCAGACATTTCATAATGTGGCATGGCCTCTTTTAACATCTTGATCACAATTTTCAGGAGGTGTACGATGAAGCAGAGAGCATACTATCTGCTTCCTTCTCCGAGTGGGAAACGATTCTCTTGACATCCAAAGTCTTGAATCTTGTCTGGGCACAGGTCTTGCCTGATCAGTTCTTGAGACGGCTAATTCTTAGGTGAGTCTTATTTTTTTTAGAAGTTTTGGGAATCAGAACCACACAAGGGAGCTTCTCTGATATCATCTTGTGTGTAGATTCATATTCTGCCGGTCTGTACTCACTTCCTTGAGTCGCACAGAGGATGATGACCCGTATTTACCACAATGCCATCCCAGTCTGCCAGACTCGGTCTCACCAGTGTCTAAACCGGTGCAGTCCACAGTGCAACGGGTAGCTGAACACTTGGGTGTTGCGAAATCTTTCCACTTCAACAAGACATAAAACTAGAGAAACCTATGATCCTTGGTAGGTGGAATAGGTTGTATGTTCCTTTTTTTATAGAAAAAGTCTGTATTTTTTTAGGGTATAAAGAAAGTGTAATTTGGAGATGGAATTTATTTTTAAATTTTATGATTCTTTAGTTTGTGTCCTTTTGTAAAAGATTAGAACCCAGGTAATAATTTAAGTCTCTTCCCTTTCTCTCTTTTAAGGATAGTATTGTTTTGTGTATGTGAACCTAAAACTCTGCATTGCATAAATAAAGTGTGCCATTGTTCTTTGTGATATGTTGTTTAATCAACATTTGAGCTATAGCTAGGAGAAAGTAAAGATTGAAACTTTAGCCCAGAATGTGAAAACAAGAGAAGATGTGGCTCTCAAGATTGAATCTTAACCGTTAAATATAATAAGATTAAATCTTAGCCATTGAGTCTAATTTATAAAAAGAACCACTTGATTTAGCTTTGTCTTCTAGCTTTACGACCTCTCTCTCTCTCTGGCTAGTAAAGAGCAAGCATGGCGGATTACAGGTGAGTTTGGTTTTCGTATACTTGTTCAATCGGAATTGAACTCTTAGGGATGTAGAGATTTTGAATGATCTGTGCTTGAATGCGGATTGATTCATCTGGTTTTAGTTCGTTTGAAGTTATAAAAATTCAGGTCGAAAATTAGGGTTTCGCTTTGATTTTGAGTTTCAAATAGTCATTTTTGATATGCTTAAATCTTCTGCTAAATTCACTTATCACTTGGATTCTATTTGACCTCTGTGTTTTCTCGATTGCAGATAGATACTTGATTTGAAAACTCCACAATCCACAATCCACGATGCTGCGTACACTAAATCCCTTTGTGCCTATCACACTAAAGCCTCGTTTTTCATACAGCATTCCTCATCATGTTCGGTTGTGCAAATCCCCGTTAAAGCTCAGAACATATGCGCAAAATGGCGGTGGCAACGACCCGGCGAAGGAGCCTTCTGGTGGTGGAAACACACCACCGGTTAGTAACGATGATGGTCCTCGATTCGCTGGATTCAGTTTCAGGTGGAGCGAACTGTTGAATCCGGATGCAGACAACTTTGCGGCGGTTGGATTAGCTGGAGTATTGACATGGGCTAGCCTTCAAGTCTTATATCAGCTCTTCTTCATCTCTTTTGCTATCCTTGTCGCTGCTCTCAAGTATTCTTTCATCGCTGCGCTTCTCATTTTCATTCTCGTCACTCTCCTGTAATGGCATTGGATTGTAGAATACCATTACACTTTCTCGAGTGATTGATTTGAACAAATAGTACAAAGACATGAGCTTGGTTCTCTTCTAACTAACATACAACGTTTAAACTGTGATTGAGAATTGTGTAGAAGGCAAGAATCAATCAAAATTATGGTCATTTAAACTCCATTATTAAGTAAAATCCAGAACATGTCTTTTCTTTTTTATATCAAAAAGGTCTAGGAACAAGAGAGGATTACAAAAAGTAAGATTGCTACTTTTTAGATGATTTCTTCTTGGAGCTAACAACGACTTCCGGTTTAGGATGCTTCTCTGCTTCACTTGGATCCAACCACTTGAGAGGATGACGGTTGAAGAATGGCCAATTTGGTACGGTGATCAGCGTCGTCAAAGCAACGCCTCCCGCGTATATCAACATCATCGTCCTGAACGACGCCGTCGTGTATCCAACGACGAACGCCACAGCGGCGGCGATCAAGAGCAGGATCTGCATCAACTGCTCCGCTAATTTCTGTCCTTGCCAATCCATTTCTGAAACAACAAAATCGATTAGATCCTACGAATTGGATCCAGATTAATGCAATTGAAAATCATCTGATTCGAGCTACAAGAACAATAATTAACAAAATCAAATCCGTTCACGGATCCAGAGAATCCATACCTGGGAAAATGATGTGAATGGGAAGTGAATCTGGGGAAGGGGAAGGGGAAGAGGAAGATGCAAACTAAACTAAACCGAAAGCTTGACTAATGCAAACTAATTTAACACACCCCGTACGTAACGGACCCTAAGGATTCTACAATTAATGGGCCTTATTTTTTAAGCCCATTATGTTTCTACTTTAACACTAATTCAGAACGGTTGATTTTATCGATCCGTGGCGTTCTGTATTCGACCAATAGAAATCGAGTATGTATGATTGGCGATCCGCGTCAAACCTGTAAATGTAGATCTGGACCGTTGACTGGTTGAGAGAAAACACATGTTGTGGTGTTTTAGTCGGTACGATTAAAAACACGAGAAACACACTGATGAGCGATAACAACCGTCCGATTGTCATCTTGCTTTGACATCGCTGCCTATAAATTTATATCAAGAGCCCTACACGCGAGATTACTTTCATTATATTCGAGATCGGAGCACAAATTTGAATTCAGAGAAGCGAAAGAGAAGGTAAAAGTTGTTTCAGATTATTTCCTGTGATGATTGTTTCTTCGTATAGCTTCTGTAGTCGTCTGATTAGTTTTGTATTCTCGATCGTTATCGTCTTTTAGCCGATTCATCTTCTGGATTTAGATTTTAGGTTAAGGAGGAATGGTTTCGCTGGATTGTTTATTAGGGAAGGATGTTCTGGTGGCTATAAGATAGTAGATGTTTTCCATCGGTGGCGTTTGTTAATTAGGGTTTCAGAGTCATTGATGATTTGTCTATAATCTTTTTTATTTAACGATTATTGTATGGAATGGTCATCGTCTTAATTTTTTTAATGGTTTTCAGATGGCTCGTACCAAGCAAACCGCTCGTAAGTCTACCGGAGGAAAGGCCCCTAGGAAGCAGCTTGCTACTAAGGTTTGTCTCTCTCTCAAATTTGATCTGTGTAGATTATACGTAACGCATTGTTAAACGTAAGTGTTTCAAACTGAACAGGCTGCTCGTAAGTCTGCACCAACCACTGGTGGAGTGAAGAAGCCACATCGTTACAGGCCTGGAACTGTTGCTCTTCGGTATGTGATTATGTTCCTCTATCTCAATAAGAATTATATTCGGTTTTGTGATTGATTGATATCGACTGACAAACTCTGTTTCTGTGATTGTTTGTTGTTGACAGTGAAATCCGTAAGTACCAGAAGAGTACTGAGTTGCTCATCAGGAAGCTCCCTTTCCAGAGGCTTGTTCGTGAGATTGCCCAGGATTTCAAGGTAATTCTTGTGCATATCTGTGGAATTCAACTTGTTCATGTTTCATCATTGTAACTCGTGTGCTATGTGGTTGCAGACTGACCTGCGTTTCCAGAGCCACGCTGTGCTAGCACTCCAGGAAGCAGCAGAGGCATACCTTGTGGGACTCTTTGAGGACACTAACCTGTGCGCCATTCACGCCAAGCGTGTGACCATCATGCCCAAAGACATCCAACTCGCTCGCAGGATCAGAGGAGAGCGTGCTTAAGTGGGTCGGTCCCTGTTATGTGAATGTTGGGGGTTGTTCTTCTAAGTAGTCGTAGCTGGAATTTTAGATAATGGGCTTATAAGAAGCTTTTGGTATTAGGAAACTCTGAAACAATGTTGCTTGTTGTTGGTTTTTTCATATTTTCTTGTCACCGTCGGTTTTATGATTTGCTTTTTGTGTATTGCAGCTACGCGTTTTGTTAAACTCTTGTTGTTGGATTTCATTTCTAAAACAATTAGTATGTTCAAGTTTCTTGACTATTTTCATAATTATCGTTTCTGGTTATATGAGTTTTGAATCGGCTTAGCTTTGCAAACTGTCATAAACACGTAAAATCAGTTGTGTATACATTGCCTCTCGTAATCGGTAATACGTGAGAATGTACTTAAGCCAAACCCATACTTTGCTTTGATGGTTTGGTAAGAAGGAACCTCTTTCAATTGGTATGTTATGGAGAGATCAAACTACTAGTCCGAATATCTCCAATCTAAGAATTTATTTTCTTCCAGTTGTGTCGGTTGCAAAGCCCTTTTCTCCTTAATGTCTCATATTTTTCCCACAACTATGAAAGATTTGTGTGTTTGATGTTATTTATTTGACCATATTTTAAATATTCAGTTTATAAAAATAAAATGACTGAATGGTTGGTGGGTAAGGAGAAAGACATCATCTTTAGTCCGATTTGATCGGCTCTCGTTTGTTTTGTTACCGATAAAAAAAAAAAACAAATCTTTCCCCTATTAAAAAGGAAGTAACGTTCTTTATTTTTGACCAACAGATTTTTCTCCAACCCCTTCAAATATATTCTCTTTTTCTCAAAACCCATTCATCAACCAAAAACTTGGCTCTTCTGTTATAATAATAAAAAAACTAAAACACATTGATCATCATCGTCAATGGGAGAAGTTGACGAGAAACCATCCATAGACCGAGCTTCTCCGAGGTTTCTTTCTTCAAACAAAGTTGCTGATATCGACACAGAGCTTTCCAAGATGAAAGCTTCTTCTCTTGACCACATCAGAGACAGCGACGTCCTTTCCTTAAAAGCCGCGCTCTTGGAGAAAGATGCCTTGGTGAAGAATCTTCAAGCCGAGGTTGAGAAGGTGAAAGAAACAGAGAAGAAACTGCTTGCTTCGTTCGAAGAGCAATCACGAGAGCTAGAGGATTCCAAGGTGGAGATTGCTTCTTTAAAAGAGAGGATCGACGGTTCTTTCCACAGCCAAGATTCAAGCGAAGACGATAGCTCTGTTCAAGATTCTGACATCGAGTCTCTGAAGATTGAGATGGAGTCTACCAAGGAGAGTCTCATCCAGGCTCACGAGGCTGCGGAGGCTTCTTCTCTGAAAGTATCTGACTTGCTCGAAGAGATGAAGTCTGTTAAGAGCGAGCTTAAAGAAGCTACTGATGCAGAGATGACGAGCAAGAAAGCTATGGATGATTTGGCGTTGGCTTTGAAAGAGGTGGCCACTGACTGTAGCCAGGCTAAGGAGAAGCTTGCGGTTGTTGAAACAGAGCTCGAGGCTGCGAGGTTGGATGCTAAGGAGTGGAAGGAGAAGCACGAGGAGGTGAGGAAAGAAGCTGAGCTGCTCAAGAACACGAGCGAGAGGCTAAGGATAGAAGCAGAGGAGTCTCTTTTGGCTTGGAATGGGAAAGAGTCTGTGTTCGTGAGTATTATAAAGAGAGGAGAAGATGAGAAGAGCTCTCTTCTTGATGAGAACAATAGGTTGCTTGTGGCTCTCGTTGCAGCTGAGAATCTTAGCAAGAAGGCTAAGGATGAGAATCAAAAGGTTAGAGACATACTTAAACAAGCGATCAGTGAAGCTAATGTTGCTAAAGAAGCAGCGGGGATAGCTAGGGCTGAGAATTCGAATTTGAAAGATGCCTTGTTGGACAAGGAAGAGGAGTTGCAAGATGCTATGCGTGAGATTGAGAGAGTCAAGGTTAATGAAGCTGTGGCGAATGAAAATGTTAGGAAGCTGAAGAGGTTGTTGTCTGAAGTTGAGGTAGCTATGGAGGAAGAGAAACACAGGAGCTTGAGCAGGCAAGAGTCGATGCATAAGGATGTAGAAGTTAAGGTTGAGGAGAAGGAAGAGAAGAAAGAGAAGAAGAAGGAGAAGAAAGAGAAGAAGAAGGAACATGGAGATAGTAAGAAGGAAGAGAAGGAGAAGAAAGAGCATAATAAACAAGATCATATCGACAAGAAGATGATTGGTAAGACATGTAGTTTCAGTCTCATGAAGCTAGCACACGCTCATAACCACCACCACCACCATCACAAGCACAAGGAGTCAGTAGAGGAAGAGAACAAAGGACAAGACAACAGTAATCATACTGATGATAGTGGTGAAGGAAACTCTCCAAGTTCGGATTCTTATCTCTTCAAAGGCTCAATCTTTGACGTGGCAGAGACGCCACATGCAGGAGGTGCGCAGACCCATCACAAGAGAAGGTCTTCTTGTACGTTTTTGGAGGAAGTGGAGACGATTAATCCAGAGGATTTGGAGAGTTTAGAGGAAGGAGAGTTAAACGACAAAGGAGCAGTGGCTGCAGCGAGGAAGAAGAAGGCGTTTATACGTAGGTTTGGAGATCTTCTGGTTAGGAGGAAGAGCTTGAGTTTCTCACACAAGAAAGAGTCTTCTACTGATTCACAAGATAAGCAGCAGCAACCTCAGACGCCAACCTCACCGTCTCTGCCTCAACCGCCATTGTCTCCGGAGCCTTGAAGGCCATTGTGTTTGATGAGTGTTTTGATACGACATTCTTGTGTGTGTTTTTACTTTCTACAGGTTGAGTTTGCATGAATCTTTTTCTTTTCTGTACATAAGTTCGTATATGTTTTGTTGTAATAAAGGATTTGATCATTTTAATCTGCAGAGTGTTTTTGTCTTTTCCTGTAACGTTTGAATACTCGCGCGCTCATCAAAAGGCAAAAGCTAGTGAAATGGGAACTAAGGCATTGTGATCAATCCGGTTATCTGCTCCCCGTTAGGCTTATTAGGTGACAAACTCAAGACCATTGTGGTTAAAGTGTCATAGTTGCAACTTACAATATAAAGATTCATATACATAAGAAAAGGATTTCACTTTATTCAAGAAATATTGAAAGTGAGATTCACTTTGTTTTGTTATAAACAAGTTGAAACAACATTTATTTCTTAATTGTCAGTATCACTTTCAAAATTTTCAAATGCGAATTCGTTTAGTGGCATTGCACTTTTGTCACTTGCTTCATGTTATGTGTTTTTGGCTTAGTGATTCTGCTATTCACTTTATCAAAAGCATTGACTTCTTTAACTTTGATAATATGGCTGTCTTCCATAATAGAAGTTCGTGATATCTAAACAAAAAAAAAGTGAAAGAGATACAGCTAAATAAAATTACAAAACGACATTATAACGTATATATTATGATATGACTAGAATAAGATATCTTAAAGAAAATAATAATATAACATATGAAGGAAAGGATAGGTATAGTATATATAATAACATGATGATGTCTATATTTCTTGGTCATATCACAAGAGATCAATGTGAGGATTTGCCGAGCTGTTCGGTCGAGAGGGTGGCTATAAACGGATTTGCTATTTTCGATTATTCTAAAGTTATGCTTAATTTGAGAAAGCAAGAAAGGATTACGCTAAAGAACAACATAAGTATTGGAGATAGTTTATTCCAGAGAAAATCACGTAGAGATTTAGGGTTTACCATTCTTTTAAAATAATATTTTTTCTAGGTTTAAGTGATCACTTAAAATATTTATTCTCTTTTAAAATATTATGTTAGAATAGTTACGAGATGATGTGCTGCTATATATGGGTGGCATTCAGAATACAACTACAAGTCTACAATCAACGCACGTTAGGATAGTTCAGCCGTTGACCTGTTAAACCGGCTTAATATAATTAGATAAGTTCGTTTATTTATTATTTATAACACTAATCCATATGGTTTTGTTGGTGTTTTATTGGCTGGTGCCTGGTGGAAAAGGATCACGAATCTAAAATGCATGCCATCATTGTCGAGCTAAGGAAAAATAGTGTTTATTTATTTACAAATAAACAACAAGTAGTTTGGCAGAATATTTCTTTTAAAAAGAGAGACTATATACTAAAAATGGATAATCGCAATCACTCAGTTAGGTGTCAACTTTTTAAGGCCGAGATGATGATTAATGATAGCATAAGATAATAAATATTTTATAATAATTAGTTTTATTAAACCCGCGTATTCTTTGTTGACAAATAAAAAGGTAAATTCATTTTTTTTTTCCAGAAGAACGTAGGAAGAAATAAATAGCAATGAAAAGACAACTGAACTAAACGGCTCGCGAGTCACCACCTTGTCCCTGTCTCTGTTCCTGATGTTCTTGAAGAGAAGCCACATGTAAAATGGGCCTATTTTAACAAAATTTGACGGCCCAAAACTCACTGGGACTTTACAACGAGAAAAGCACGTCTCGTGTTGGTGCTGACTGTATCGGTTCTTAATAGTTAATGGTGTATATAAATACGCTAGCTAATATATGTAACTGAACCAACACAAAGCCGTATTGTCTTGAATCTTCACTTTAAGGAATAATAAAAAGAGAGAGAGAGAGAGTCTAGTTTCCCTGTTCTTTGATCGGATCGATCAACGATGGAGAGATACGACATCTTAAGAGATCTTGGCTCCGGCAACTTTGGAGTTGCGAAGCTTGTCAGAGAGAAAACCAACGGAAAGTTTTACGCTATTAAGTACATCGAAAGAGGCCTTAAGGTATTTGTCTTTATTTCCCGTTTCTTTTTTTTTTGGTTACACAAGAGATTGATGTGAAGCTGGTCTCTGTCTTTTAGTTCTGTTTCTATGAATCAATTTTCTTTGGTCAGATAAATGAAGTGAAGGGTTGGTTTTGTACAGATTGATGAACATGTGCAGAGAGAGATCATAAATCATAGAGACTTGAAGCATCCTAATATCATCAGATTCAAAGAGGTATATCTTCATAGTCAAGAAAACATATAATAACTTAGTAAGTCTATTGGTGGTTGCATTTACTTAGTAAAGATTTGTAGAATATGGTTATTAACATAATAATCTTGATTTCAATCCTGCGTTAAAATAAAATCATAGATAGCTAGCTGGTCATGTAAATTTATGTGTATCATTCCATATGGTTGGACTTTAGACCTCTTCTTCTTAGAAAATTTGCTTTTAATAAATTATATATGTCTTATTCTCCAACAGTCCAGCATTCGAGTTTCATATGCCAGCGTATGTACAATTGGTCATGGCGTTGAAAATTCATATATTAAAATTTCAAGATTATATAAATAGTTGAAGCAATCTGTAGGTCGGCTTTGAGCTTGAGGAAAATCACAATAAAATAAAATAAAATAATGTGTTGTATTTTTTATTTTTTTTTTGTCTATTTTGAAGGTTTTTGTAACACCAACACATCTTGCAATAGTAATGGAGTATGCAGCAGGTGGTGAACTTTTTGAAAGAATTTGCAGTGCCGGTAGATTCAGCGAAGACGAAGTATTATACTTAATTCATCATTACTATAATTCAAAAGTAATTATATTTGATTAATATTTGTTTATTATATTTAGGCAAGGTACTATTTCAAACAACTTATCTCGGGAGTTAGCTATTGCCACGCTATGGTACGTAATATATTACTACCATTTATTCTTATATAAAATGTTATAAAATTACATACTCACGTAATACAATATAATTGAAGCTTTATATGAACATAATTGTATTTTTATTGCAGCAAATATGTCATAGAGACCTTAAGCTCGAGAATACACTCTTAGATGGGAGTCCATCGTCGCAGCTCAAAATATGCGATTTCGGATACTCAAAGGTATTATTACACATTTAGTTCATCTTCATTGATTTGATCATATAACATGGAGTATCAAAATGTACTAATGACCATAATTAATATTTTTTGGTTTCTTAATTGCAGTCATCAGTTTTACATTCTCAACCAAAATCTACAGTGGGAACTCCGGCTTATGTTGCTCCGGAGGTTCTGTCCCGAAAAGAATATAACGGGAAGGTACTTATCAAATCATTAACTAATATTGAATAAATTAATAACATCAACTTGTTTTATAAAATTCACTCAATCCATATATAATATTATACTTTTAATATAGATTGCAGACGTATGGTCGTGTGGGGTAACATTATATGTAATGTTAGTTGGTGCTTATCCCTTTGAAGATCCAGACGATCCAAGAAACATTAGAAAAACCATTCAGGTACTTCTAAAATTATACTAATTATTATCAAAAGTTCATCCAACTAGTTAACTTTATATGATATTGTCTTAAGATGAATAATTAACAAAGATAAAATAATACATACTTTACAGAGGATATTAAGTGTACATTACACCATACCAGACTACGTCAGGATTTCCTCGGAATGCAAGCATCTCTTATCTCGTATCTTCGTGGCTGACCCTGATAAGGTATATAATGAATGAAAACCTAAACCGGTAATGTAAGACATACCGGTTCAGTTTGGTTTAAAAATCGTTTTGTATATGTAATAACCAAACCAATATGGACTAAATCAAAATGAAAGTTCAATCAAAACAAATCTTACTCTATATATCTACAATGATTTTAAATTAAGACACTTTAAAGAAAAACTATGCTGATACCGGGTTTCTAATTTGACTACACAATAGAGAATAACTGTACCGGAAATCGAAGAACACTCCTGGTTCTTGAAGAATCCACAGCTTGTTATCTCAGATAAGAACAAAGTGAAAGAAGAAGAGGAAGAAGAAGAGAAGTGTGGACAGAGTGTTGAAGAAATAGTGAAGATAATAGAAGAAGCGAAAAAGGATGTGAATGGTAAGAATGATATAAATGATGGATTGGGCTTAATAGATGGAAGCATTATTGATCTTGATGATATTGATGATGAGGTCGACGATGACGATGATGAGAAAAACGGTGATTTTGTGTGTGCTCTATGATTTCATATCCATATTGCATGTGTGCGTATGTGCATGCATGTATTTTATGTGTGTAGCTTCCTATGATTTTGTGTTGCATATATATATGTTTTTGTATGATTAATAAGTGGAAATAATTAACCACTAATCAAGTCAAATAAAATATAAGATTTGTGAGTTATTTAATTTAGAGATAAATAATAAAATAAATCTAAAAAAGTTTTGGATAAATCTTTCAAATAGTATTTTTTGAAATTTTTGTAATAAAAATAGATTTTGAGAGAAAAAATGATCAAAATATACATTTTTTATTTTGAAAATTTTAATATTTTTAATATTTTTTTAATTTTTAAACTTCAACTTCAAAACCCTCACTCCCATAACTCTAAACCCTAAGTTTAGATTAGTTAACCCAAATGTATAAATAGATTAGTTTATTTTTGAGACAAAATTTTTTTTAGGTCTATTTTGATTTTGATTTTTTTTATGTGTGTAGCTTCCTGTGATTTCGTGTTGCACATATATATATTTATATGATTAATAAGTGGAAATAAGTAACGACTAATCAAGTCAAATAAAGTATAAGATTTGTGAGTTACTTAATTTATATATATTTAATTACTTTCTTTGGTAAATAAATAAAAATTGAATCAAATAAAAACTCCGCGCGCCTCGCGAAGTGTTTTAACCAGTGGACTGTTTTGTTTATTTAAATAAATAAAAATAAAAGGGAAATCTGTTAAACCCTAAATCTCTGCGACGCCGACTCGGCGACGGAGTCAACAACGATGGGAAGAGGAAGAAGACACAGAGGCCGTTCACATAGAAACCAACCAGAAGACAGCAGAGAAAACGTTCCAAAACCTCTCAAATCAGATGCTTCCTTCGATTCCAGCATCCAAAATCGCAATCTAGATTTCGAGGAGTATTACAAGGTACAAGAGTCAATGGCTTTCCAAACAAAGGACATTGCATGAATCAGTTGTTGTGTGTAGGAGCAAAGGATAGTGAAAGCAGAGGAGTGGGATTCATTCATTGACATTCTTCGTAAGCCATTGCCTGCTGCTTTCAGAGTTAACTCCAAGTAACCAAAGCTCAAGCCTTTCAATATTATTTCTTCAAAGTAAAAAAGGTTTTGATTTTGACTAACATTTGCTTCTTCTTAGCGGCCAGTTTTGCGATGAGATCCGTTCGATATTGGAGAATGACTTCGTGAAGTCTCTTCAAGCTGAGGTAATTTTTTAAAAATATACGCAAAAAGAAGCTGTTTTTGTCTTCTCAAATGCTCTTAAATTAGGCTGTAGAGAGTGGTGAAGTGGAGGCTATCAAGCCCTTGCCTTGGTACCCTAAGAATCTTGCTTGGCATTCTAATTTCTCTCGCAAGGAGATTAGAAAAAACCAGACTCTTGAAAGGTGGTTGTCTTTTGTTTTCATCCATGTTTCTTCCAAACAAATCTTCATTTCCATTGCTTATTTCATGATTCAGGTTTCATGAGTTTTTAAAGTTAGAAACTGAAGTTGGGAATATGACCAGGCAAGAAGCAGTTAGCATGGTATGCTAACCTATCATGTAACACTCTTTTTTTACATCGCATTCATCGTTACAATCTCTATAGATTTTTCTGGTTGTTTTTTATGATCACGCAGGTACCTCCTCTCTTCCTTGATGTACATCCAGATCATTTTGTCCTTGACAGTGAGTGATTTTTGTTAATTAGATATTGTTTGAGATGGATATGGACTTGGGGATTAATGCTTAACTGATTCACTTGTCTGAACAGTGTGTGCTGCACCTGGTTCCAAGACATTTCAGCTTCTTGAGATAATCCACGAATCAGCAGAACCAGGATCTCTACCTAATGGAATGGTTTGTAACACTCATTTTTGGTTGGTTGATGGATAATTTTCTTACCTTTTCTAATTGTTTCGGTTGAATCAGGTGGTGGCGAATGATGTTGATTATAAAAGATCTAACCTTCTTATTCACCAAACTAAAAGAACGTGTACGACCAACTTGATAGTCACCAACAATGAAGGTCAACATTTTCCAAACTGCAACTCGAAGAGAACCTTGTCCGTAGCATCTGAGATGTATCATCATCCGATTGACCAGCTTCTCTTTGACCGTGTCTTATGCGACGTACCGTGTAGTGGTGATGGTACTCTGCGCAAGGCTCCAGACATATGGCGAAGATGGTTTCCAATCCAAATCTATAAGCTTCCAAATTGTCATTGTTTTTTATTCCACTTGCTTCGAGATTCTTACTGTTATTTTTCTTTTTCTGCACAGGAATTCTGGATCGGGAAATGGACTTCATAGTCTACAAGTTGTGATTGCCATGAGAGGTAAGCTTTTATTTTACAGATGACCTGACTTGCAGAATCTTATGTGTTGACTTATATCTGCATTGTCTGGTTTCAGGTTTGTCTCTGCTAAAAGTTGGTGGGAGAATGGTATACTCAACCTGCTCAATGAACCCAATTGAAGATGAAGCTGTTGTTGCTGAAGTAATTTATTAGTTTCTGTCTTCTTTCTCCATAAGCCTGCTCTTCTGGATGCTGATTGATTATATTGTTCAGATTCTGAGGAGATGTGGATGCTCTGTTGAGCTTGTAGATGTCTCAGATAAGCTTCCTGAACTTATACGAAGACCAGGTCTTAAGAAGTGGAAGGTAAACGATATGTCTATGTGTTCTTTTCAGCAAAGACAAACAGTAATTATAAGCAACATAAGTGTTTATATTGCTTGTGTATGTGTGGATTCAGGTGCATGATAGAGGTGGCTGGTATAGATCTTACAAAGATGTTCCAAAACTACAGAGAGACGGAGTTCTAAGAAGCATGTTTCCTTCTGGTAAAAGTGATAAAGACTCCACAACAGGTGGCGAAAGCAGCTCTACAGAAATGGCTTCTATCTCTTCTGATGAATCAGCTGAGGAAGTCTGTGATCTTCCCCTTGAACGCTGTGTGAGGATAGTGCCTCATGATCAGAACACTGGTGGATTCTTCATTGCAGTTCTTCACAAAATTTCACCTTTACCAGGTAAATTTAAGATCTTTTCGGGTGCATAGCTTCCCTAATTGATTCTCTAATAGAATTTTCAAGATCATTAACTTTCTTGCAGATTTTCAGGGTAAACTAAATCAAAGAAGGTCTACTAGAGGCAGAAACTCATCTGAGAAATCTTCGTATGAAGAAGTCTCTCACTCCTTGGTTACTCAGCCTGAAGAGAATACAAAGGAAATGGTTGTAGAAGAAACAGTTTCAGATAATGGATTGAAGCTTGAGAAGGAAAGCACCAGCAAAGAAGGCACTGTAGAATTGGCTAAAGAGGTGCCACCAGTGCAAGGGAAGTGGAAAGGCCTTGATCCTGTTGTTTTCTTGAGAGATGAAACAGTGATCAACGGGATCAAGAGATTTTACGGCATTAATGATGATTCTTTTCCTCTCAGCGGTCATCTCGTGACTAGAAACAGCGATACGAGCAGCAAAGGCAAGGTGAAGAGGATTTACTATGTTTCAAGATCGGTTAAGGATGTTCTTGAGCTTAACCTTGCGGTTGGGCAGAAGATTAAGGTCGCATCTGTTGGCCTTAAGATGTTTGTAAGGACCACATTTTAAAAAAAATATGCTCTTGGTCAAATACCAAATCTAAGAAGTATATGTTTTGTTAAGTTATTAACTGATCAAAAACGCAGGAGAAACAATCGGCAAGAGAATGTGAAGCTGGCTCTTGCTCATTCCGCATAACGTCAGAGGGATTGCCTGTGATCCTTCCCTACATGACCAAGCAGTTACTTTACGCAACAATGGTGGATTTCAAGAATCTCCTGCAATACAAATCGATTAAGTTCCCAGATTTTGTTCATCCACAGTTTGGCAAGAAAGCAGCAGAAGTAGCCGAGGGATATTGCGTGGTTATTCTTGTGGATGGTGTGTGTTTCATCGATAAGAAGATACTTTGTTTTTTTGGGTCATGTTGGATATGGTTTATGACTGGTATTCTTGGTTCCTACAGGTACTCAGAAGCTCGGGTCTGACTCAGTGAAAGTGAATTCATCAACAATAGCCATTGGATGCTGGAAGGGCAAAGCCAGCTTAACCGTTATGGTAACGACAGTGGACTGCGACCAACTTATCCAGAAACTTGCTTGCTGATGGAAAAAGTTAAGAAAAGTTGGGAGTAGTAATATGGAGACAGCTTAAGCTTTACATCACTAAAATAAATTCTCGAGTGTTAGTTTCATGTGTTTCAATCAAAGGCTATTTTTGTTCCAATGCCCTTACTATCGTTTTAATTCAAGAGTTTTGATTTGTTACAAAGACGTGCTTGTCAAGAGAACTGGTATTTGCATATCCATCCATACAGGTTAGACTCGGCACATCCTGTAGATGTAATGTAAACTTATCCATGGAGTCGCAGATAAAAGAAAGCAATTAAGACAGCTTGAAGCTGAACACTGACATAAACTGAAGAACGTTGTTACACATTTCAATCAAAAGCTCTATTTGTTTCAATACTGATACTCTCTCTATCGGTGTCTAATTGCACCATTGTTTAATGAACCAAGCAACACAAGCCAGATTCCAAAAGAATAAGCAGTCTCTATCACCATAAACCCAAGGGTGGACAAATGAATTTTTGCTTGTAACGAACACGGATCAAGAAGAGCTACAACACGTGCTGGTCTTAGCAGGAATCTCCTGTCCGGGACCTGGGATGACAATCTTCTTACCAGCCAAGGAACCAGGGTTATTTGACTCACCGGCAGATGAGAGACTCTTCTTGTTAACCGTGTTGAAGATCTCAGTCATAAGAGTGTTGAAGGAGTTCTCGACATTGGTTGCGTTAAGTGCAGACGTCTCTAGGAAGAAGAGACCTTCCTTCTCGGCAAACTCTTTGGCGTCTTCAGTGGGAATAGCTCTTTGATCTTGAAGATCAGACTTGTTACCAATGAGGATGATGACAATGTTCTTATCAGCATGAGCTCTGAGCTCTTCAAGCCAACGAGGGATGTGGTCAAAGGTGTCACGTTTAGTCATGTCATAAACAAGCATGGCACCAACAGCTCCTCTGTAGTAAGCACTTGTAACCGCTCTGTATCTGTTTCAAATCAAGCAATGCTGAGTAGAATGATCCAAAAAGAAGTGATCTTTTAATCTAAGCACATCAGCTCTAGTCAAACCCAAGTCGCTTACAGATCCAGCGATGAATCTATCTCAGAGATGAATAAGGTTTCGAATCTAAGAAAGTGTGTACCTTTCTTGACCGGCGGTATCCCAGATCTGAGCCTTGACGCTCTTCTCTTCGATGAGGAGAGTACGAGTCTGAAACTCGACACCGATGGTGGCTTTGGAGTCCAAGCTGAACTCGTCTCTAGCGAAACGAGCAAGTAGCTGTGATTTCCCAACTGCTGAATCGCCGATCAGAACAACCTTGAACACGTAATCCACTTTTCCCGATGCGCCGCCGTATCCGCCTCCTCCGGCCATCTTCTTCGTTGTACTATTATTAAAATCTCTCTCTCTAGCTGTTAAAACCAGTTGGTGGTTGATTGATTTTGAGATTTAAAACTTTTAATCGTTGTCTACTGTGATCTACTGTGCTAGAGTCTTTCGGTACGAAGAGCTAGGATTATGACACGTGCTCCAAATAGGCGGAGGATGCAAGTTGTGAGGAGCAGTGGAACAAAGTGAAGAGCTATACGATTTGGTTTAAGTGAGCGGGACGTGATTAGTGGTGGGTCCCCGAATGCGTCGGCGCCGGACTGTTGTTTTCTTTTCCGTTCACATCTAATTGAATTTATATATATGTTAGATGAATATTTAATATTTATGAGAAACATTTATTTTATGGCCCATGCAGGTTAAGACCAAGCTGAAGCTAATGGGCCTTTGTGAAGTTGATCTTAACTTTTATTACAGCTGTGAGCTTCATAGATTACTCAGTACTCACAGTTTAACTACAAAAA
>CAJHQQ010000378.1:0-208368 GCA_905132885.1 Moricandia moricandioides
ATTTTGTAATTTCAAGTATTTGGGGGAACCAACCATTAGTTATTTTGACATAAGAATATGAGGTTAAGTCCAAAGCTGATTATCTTAAACTCGTTGCAATGACTCCAATGTTCAGCAAAGTGCGTATCTATGTATTTGAGAATTCGGGACGAATTCTTTTTAGGGGGGAAGAATGTAATAACCCTCATGAGCCAATGAATGTTTGAAGGATAATTGCAGAGATTACGAGAGATACCAAAGTGGATCATCCTGCCACTATATCACACTTGCTTAGAAAGTTTGAAGGAACCGAAGCTGATTTCCAACACTAATCCTGACATTATTTGCTTGCTTTGGGATCTCGTATACATTGGATTGGATTCATTCTGCAAGTCCAGAAGGTAAAAGTCAGTGTGCTTCTGATTCCCCTCTCTCTCCCCTTCAGATTAAAAAGGAGTCGAATATGATTTGGTGGCTACAACCATTAAAGCTTGATTTATATGATCATAGAAAGAGATAAAGGTCAAAAAGAAGTGAACAAGATCTGGTGGCAAAACCAATTAGGTCTTGATTCATGGAAGCCTATCCAAATATCTCATTCAATTAAAAAAAAATGATACCCTCAAAAAGAAGGGAGACATTGACTGAGAAGAAGTGAGAAGAGAGAGCGAGGAAAGGAATCAGAGAAGACTACATGTGTGTTCAGATACTTGCAGAGGTAAGAGTCCATGTGTCCCTTGATTGATGCTCCCAAGGTAAAGCATGCACTTCATTTTATGCAAAGAAATGAAATCAGTAGAGGGGCGAGTCAAACTAGTATTCGCTAAGTTGCTGGTAGAATGGATTTTGTTGCTATACTAGGAATGAAAAGCGCATATGTTTTGAACCACTAAACACCAGATTAAGAGCTTTGCTTCATAGTCTCTCAATTCGTTTTTTTTTGTTTCTCACCGAGTTTCTCCTTAAAATTATATCTTTGGTTCAATAATTCTTTCGAAAAGAAACATGGCGATAGAGAAAAAAAGAGTACTCTCGTTCGGATGACAAACTTTCTTCTCTCGTTTCTAAGACATTCACCAACGACGATGAGGATGAAACCCTAAAGTCAAAGAATAAGGAGACAAACAACCTCGTTTCTAACCCGTTGGTACCTTCTACTTGTGCAGTTATCACCATCGACGACGATAAAAAAGAGGAAACCTTAGATCCCTAAGAATAAAAAGACAAACAGCCCAAATATTAAAATGTTGGTGCCTAAAAGAAGAAGCCAAGACTAGAGTCTTCTTCTTCTTATTCGCTCCAAGAGTATCCTGACATAGGAGATTATGTCAGACACCATGAATCCCTGGCTTAGTGGCTACATCCAAGACATGTTCTCTGCTCAAAAATCACCTTTGCTTCGTCGTTATTGTAAGAAAATTTTATATTCTATGTGACCTATGTATCTATTGGTTTAATATAAAGTTCAAGTTCATATTAATGTTTTTAGATTCTAATATAAAAGACGATACCGTGATGGATCGGTTCGAGTAATGAGTTAGAATACGTTTGTATTGATAACCCTCCTACTTTACCTTATGTTTATAAATGTCTTTAATCTCATAATTATATATATATATATATAAAAGGAAGTAATTACCATAAGATTAATATATAATATGAGTATATGTTGTTGTACAGTTAAAAGAATGAAGAGTTGTGTTGATTAATTTAAACCAACACATCCTTTTGATTATTTATATAAAGATCTGTACATCATAATATGCACAGCACGTGAAAGTCTCTTTCTAATGCAATAAAACACACACTACAACTAAAGTTTATTAGAAGAGGGATTAAGGAAGATTTGAGATTTCTTTTCCATCAAAGAAATCACCAAAAGGAAAAGATTAAAGGGGAGAAGATCAATTGGTGGAATTGTATCCAAGCATAGATCAAGGTTAGTCATAATATCTTCTTTAGAAATATGTTAGGATTGAATTAAGACAAATCTAAGTTAGGTTTTGGTGTTAAAATAAATTTAACAATTGGTATCAGAGCCAATTAGATTTGTTTAATTCACCGTTATTGAACGTATGGCGTCATAGTACTTAAACGTATTGGTATTGATCAAGCGTGTGTTCGTGATCGTCATTGCGTTAAAAGAAAAAAAATTAATAATAATAATTCTGGAATGCATTAGAAAGTCGCTGCATTAAAATTCCAGAATGCATTAGAAAGTCGCGTTGTTTCGTAACTGTTTAGAAATAACTAACGTACATGATTAAGCGATTCTGGAATTTTGTTAACATGTGCACTCGTGAGTTTGTGTTCTGCATCATGCGGTAGAATTCACGGTTGTTATTATTAAGGCACATGCATAAATTAATTATTTCAGTCTAGAATAAATTCCTTTTTGTCCATGAACATATACGGTATAAACGTTTTAAAAAGTGTTCATGGAATTTGTTTAAATTACAATAAAAAAAATTGACATTAAAGTACAGCATCATATGAGATAAAACGTATATAACGGTACGGTACTTGATCGTGTGCAAGAATGTTTGAGTACATACAAAATTTTATAATGATATATAATCACACAATCAAGTACAACACTCTCGTAATGATATACGATGTCATAAGCTTTACGTGTCTGAAATTTAAATTTATTTGAAGTTGGAATCCTTATGTAAGATCACATGCATGTATTCTCTAACATGTGCATGTGTGTATTCATGTATGCATGCGTGTATTCATGTATGCATGAATATTGAATGATTAAAGATTCTAAAATTAACGTAACAGTTTGAAACTTCACTAGTAACATACGTAGGATAAATATGATATATTGCAAATATATTTGCAAATATATATATATATATATATATATATATATATATAGTTTTAAGAAACACATTCAGTTATATAATATTTTATTAATTTAAAATATTATATATATATAAGGTGTTTAATTTAAAATGTTTCCGCTGCATTTTAATAATAGGTAATTTGTATTATAAAATATTAACACAATATAGAAATAATTATGTTTTGGAATACTAATATAATATTAAGATAAATTTATCTATTAGTATTTTAATATTTATATAGTTTATAACATGTTAGTCACCAAAGTGGTCTTGTTATTTACTTATAAATATTAAAATTAATAATAGTCTATAATTGATCAAGATCAAGGATGCTAAATGACATAAAAGTTTGATCGGTCAATTACTTTATTATTTATATTCTAGGAGATCACCCAAAGGTGGATCATTGAATATAACTAATAATAAGAAAAGAATTAGTCATTCTTACTATAGTCGATAATATGTATATCCAAAGATAACATACTTATTTGATTAGTGTTTGATTTGATTAATATAAAAGTATTTATAATTAGCATCAATGAAAATATTTGTATTTAAGTATTGCCCAAAGGTTACTTAAAATACAAGTTTTAGGATTCTATTAGTATGAATATATATTAGAGTCTCAAAGCACTAACAGGTAAACATGTATGAATGCTTACAGCTTCATCAAATGTGTTTGCATCTGCTAACTCTGTGGTAAAGTTTAATGGCCTCAACTATGGTGAGTGGTTCGAGCAAATCCAGTTTACACTGGGTGTAATGGCTTTGGACTCCGCCATACTAACTGATCAAGAACCTTCAGCTATTACGGTAGATAGCTCTGAATCTGAAAAGTCTTATTATGAGAGATGGCAGCGATCTAACAGGCTGAGCTTGAATCTTATGAGGTTAACGATGGTAGAAAATATTAAGCCTCAATGCCTAAGACAGAGAAAGCAAGGGAATTCATAGAGAAAATTAAGGAGTGTTCACAATCAGAATTGGCTGACAAGTCGATTGTAGGAAGTCTCATGAATGAGCTAACTACAAAGAAGTTTGACTAGTCTCAACCAATTCATGATCATGTGACGCTCATGTCTAATCTGGCAGCAAAGTTAACGACCTTGGGAATGGAGGTACATGAGCAGTTCTTGGTTCAATTCATCATAAACTCTCTACCTCTTGAATTTAGCAAGTTCCAGGTGAATTACAACACCATTAAGGACAAATGGAACTTTAAGGAATTAAAGGCTATGTAAATTCAAGAGGAGGGGAGATTAAGGAAGATGAAAGGTAAAGTTGCTAACCTCGTAGGTCTTGGAGGTGCCAGTAGCAGCAAAAGAACATCAAGTAGAAAGGACAAAAAGAATGTTAAGAACTTCGTGAAAGGACCTCAAAGTCAAATCCAGAAGGAAAAGAAGTGTTTCTTTTGTAAGCAAGTAGGACACTTCAAGAAGGATTGTCCTAAGAGGAAGGGTTGGTTCAACAAGAAAGGGATTCAGTTCGATCCAGCCCATAAGAGGACCTGAACAATACTTGTTCATGGGAAACAGGATGAAGGCACAACTAGAAGGAATTGGGACGTATAGATTGATCTTGGACACTGGAAGTCATGTGGATCTTGAAGGGTGTCTCTATGTACCAGAGTGTGCTAGAAATCTTGTTTCTGTTAGTAGGTTGGACAATTTAGGTTTTAGTATTAAGGTTGCACATGGTGTTTTCTCATTGTACCGAAATGATTACTTTTATGGTAGTGGTACTTTATTTGATTCACTTTATAAGTTTAACCTTGATGCAAAATTTTATGAATCCCTATTTAATGTTGAAAGTCGAGGCATTAAGCGTAGCGCAATTAATGAAAATTCTGCTTTCTTGTGGCATCAACGACTAGGTCATATTTCCAAAGAAAGAATTATGAGGTTGGTAAAGAATGAAATTCTTCCTCAATTGGATTTCAGTGACCTAGATGTATGCATAGACTGCATTAAAGGAAAGCAGATGAAACATACTTTAAAGAAACCAGCCACAAGAAGCACTCAGCTTCTTGAGTTAATACACACCGACATATGTGGCCCTTTTGATGCTTCTTCATGGAGTGGCGAAAAATACTTCATCACATTTATTGATGATTACTCACGATATGGATATACCTATCTACTGCATCAAAAGTCTAAGTCTGTGAATGTTCTACAAGTATTCATTGATGAAGTGTAAAGGCGGTTAGATAAAAAAGTTAAAGTAGTGAGATCTGATAGAGGTGGTGAATTTTATGGAAAATTCGATGAAAGTGGACAGTGTCCTGATCCATTTGCAAAATTACTTGAAAGTAGAGGCATTTGTGCACAATACACTATGCCTGGTACTCCTCAGCAGAATGGTGTAGCTGAGAGGCGGAATCGTACCTTGATAGAGATGGTTAGGAGCATGTTGAGTAATTGCTCTTTACCTCTTTCGTTGTGGATATATGCATTAAGAACTGCAACGTATGTGCTTAACCGGGTTCCTAGTAAGGCAGTTCCTAAGACCCTTATGAATTGTGGACGGAAAGGAAACCTAGTTTAAGACATCTACGTGTGTAGGGTTGTCCAGCAGAAGTAAGGCTATATAATCCACATGAGAAGAAACTTGATTCTAGGACCGTCAGTGGATTTTTCATTGGTTATCCTGAAAAATCAAAGGGATATACATTTTATTGCCCTAACCATAGTACGAGAATAGTTGATTTGGGTAATGCTAGGTTCATTGAAAATGGTGAAACTAGTGGGAGTGGTGAACCACGAAAGATAGACATTTCTAAAGTTCAGGTTGAAGTTTCTTCACATGTAGTTCCACCTGAGGTAGTTTTCCCTATTGTTGCATCTGAGTTTAATGACACAATAGAATAACATAATGATGAGCCAGTTCCACCAGTTGAAAATATTGTTGATGAACATGTCATAATTCAAGAAGAGAATAGTGAACCAAAAATACCTATAAGGCGATCTGGAAGAGAAAGAAGATCTGCCATTTCAAATGATTATGTTTTTTATACTATTGAAAATGAATGTGACTTAAGCATGGATGAAGATCCGATCTCATTCAAAATGGCCATGGAAAGTGACAATTCTAAAGAATGGTTTGATGCTTCAAAAGAAAAAATGAAATCTATGAGTGATAATCATGTATGGACTTAGTAGAGTTGCCCAATGGTTTCAAAACTGTTGGTTGTAAATGGGTCTGTAAGACTAAACGCGACTCGAAAGGTAAAATTGAAAGACGAAAGTCTCGCCTTGTTGCGAAAGGTTTCACTCAAAAAGATGGCATTAACTATAAAGAAACATTCTCTCTTGTTTCAAAGAAGGATTCTCTTAGAATTGTTTTGGCTTTGGTGGCTCATTATGATCTTGAGCTTCACCAGATGGATGTGAAAATCTGGATGGAGATCTTGAGGAGGAAGTATATATGGACCAACCAGAAGGTTTCGTGGTCGCGGGAAAAGAAAATTTGGTGTATAAGCTGAGAAAGTCAATATATGGACTAAAACAAGCTTCTCGACAATGTTATATAAAGTTTAATGATACCATCACTTCATATGATTTTGTAGAGATCATCGTTGATCGATGTATCTACATTAAGATCAGTGGGAGTAAGTTTGTGATTTTAGTCCTATGTGTTGATGATATTTTGCTTGTTGCAAATGACATGGGCATGTTACATGATGTGAAGAAGTATCTCTCTAAGAACTTTGAAATGAAGGATATGGGTGAGGCATCTAATGTGATCGAGATAGAAATCTTCCGAGACAGATCACAAGGACTGTTAAGTTTTTCTAAAAAGGATATATCAATAAGATCTTAGTGAGATATAGGATGGAAAAGTGCTCTGCAGGAATAGCTCCAATTCAGAAGGGGGACAAGTTTAGTAAAATGCAATGTCCTAAAAATGAATTGGAGCGTAAAGAAATAGAAAGAATTCCCTATGCATCGGTGGATGGGATTTTGAACTACGTTCAAACATGTACTCGACCCGATATCAACTTTGTTGTTGGAATGTTGGGTCGATATCAGAGTAATCCCGGAATAGACCACTAGAAAGCTGCAAAGAAGGTTCTCAGGTACTTGCAAAGCACCAAAGAGCACATGCTTACAAATAGGAGATCTGATCAGCTGGAAGTTATTGGATATTCAGATTCAGACTATGCCGGATGCGTTGATAGCAGAAAATCAACGTTTGGTTACTTGTTCCTATTAGCTGGGGGAGCAATATCATGGAAGAGTGGAAAGCAGTTTGTCATTGCTACTTCCACTATGGAGGCTGAATTTGTGGCATGCTTTGAGGCCACAATTCATGCACTGTGGCTGCGGAATTTTATCTCAGGGCTTCGGATTGTCGACACTATAGCCAAGCCGCTGAGAATTTACTGTGATAATTTTGTAGCTGTCTTCTTTTCAAAGAACGACAAGTACTCGAAGGATGCTAAGCACATGGAGTCAAAGTACTTGTCTGTTCAAGAAGAAGTTCAGAAACAAAGAGTGTCATTTGAGCACATAAGGACGGACATGATGGTAGCGGATCCGCTAACTAAAGGTTTACCACCCAAGGCGTTCAATGGCCATGTAGAGCGTATGGGAATTATAGATAAAGCCTAGTTATTTTAGTTATGGATGCTCATTATGTATTTGACACTGAGAATTCACTTAAAGATTATGTTTCTGATTTATTTATTATGTTATCATTAAAGTATGTGTATACACTTATGGTTTGTAGATAACATATGTTTTGGTTTGAGAAATAAAGATTATTCTCATATAAGGATTGATATAAAATTAAAATTGATTAGTGATACATGGAAGGGACTATGTCGGTTAATGACATACAACCGCCATGATTCGATCAATTTAAATTTTAGTAAAGATCAAGTAAACTTGATGTAAAGTGCACATTAAAGCTATTGAACCCTTAAGTCGACACAAAGGTCAAGTGGGAGAATGTAAGAATATTTTATATTCTATGTGACCTATGTATCTATTGGTTTAATATAAAGTTTAAGTTCATATTAATGTTTTTAGATTCTAATATAAAAGACGATACCGTGATGGATCGGTTCGAGTAATGAGTTAGAATACGGGTGTATTGATAACCCTCCTACTTTACCTTATGTTTATAAATGTCCTTAATCTCATGATTATATATATATAAGGAAGTAATTACCATAAGATTAATATATAATATGAGTGTATGTTGTTGTACAGTTAAAAGAATGAAGAGTGGTGTTGATTAATATAAACCAACACATCCTTTTGATTATTTATATAAAGATCTTTACATCATAATATGCACAGCACGTGAAAGTCTCTTTCTAATACAATAAAACACACACTACAACTAAAGGTTATTAGAAGAGAGATTAAGGAAAATTTGAGATTTCTTTTCCATCAAAGAAATCACCAAAAGGAAAAGGTTAAAGGGGAGAAGATCAATTGGTGGAATTGTATTCAAGCATAGATCAAGGTTAGTCATTATATCTTCTTTAGAAATGTGTTAGGATTGAATTAAGAAAAATCTGAATTAGGTCTTGGTGTTAAAATAAATTTAACAGTTGTTTCTTTAATCGCTTCTTTATCTGCTTATATTTAAAATCAACGTCAATTTGATTGATCTTGTTACTCATTCCTCTAAGAATATTTTATATTCTATGTGACATATGTATCTATTGGTTTAATATAAAGTTCAAGTTCCTATTAATATTTTTATCTTCTAATATAAAAATCGATACCGTGATAGATCGGTTTCAAGTAATGAGTAAGAATATGGGTGTATTGACAACCCTCATACTTTACCTTATATTTATAAATATCTTTAATATCATGATCATATACATATATGTAAAAAGTAATAATAATAGAATATATATTACCATAAGATTTAAAATATATGATTGTAGGTTATGGTGCATTAGTGCAGTTATTTTAATCGAAGTGTTGCGTTGGAAAGTTGTGTTGATTAATACCCATCCCTTTGATTAATATAAAATTTGACTTGCAAAACATTTTTTACTTACCTAAGAAAAGTGTCTCTAAATACACCATAACAATAGTGATTATCAAAGAGAGATTAAGGAAGATTTGGGATTTCTTATCCGTCAAAGAAATCACCAAAGAGAAGGCTAAAGGGGAAAATATCAATTGGTGAAATTACATTCAAGCATGGATCAAGGTTCGTATTTTCTTATTCTCTCTAGAAAATTATTAGGTTTGAACTAATTATAAATCTAGATTTTGGTTTTAGGTAAATTTCATAATAAAAATCATAAAAATTTATTTAATATTTGATATCAGAGCCATGCTAAATTTAATTAACTCACAGTAGTAGTTCTTATGCATTCATGAACATATATATATATATATATATATATAAAGAGCGTTCATGATCCATATTAGTTAACATAAGTTCTCGTAAATTGGACGACATCGATCGTAAAGTATATTCGATCAAGTCTGAGAACGAGTGCTTAATTTTATGTATTTAAACCACTGGCTTTTTCTTAACTAAAAGACTTTCTAGAAATGATGGTACTTTTTTCACGCCTCAGTTAGAGAAATAACGGAAATGATTGTGGCTTGGAAATAGTATAATTAAATAACCGTACGATTCATAAATATAGTTGGTAATGATAAATTCAAATGTATGCGGTTAGAGTTGATGCGAGTATGAAAATTCACATATGGTGCCTGTGTAAGAGTTTTTTGAAAATGAAAATAAATGGTTTGCACGTATGCTGTTGTCCTCTTTTTCGGTGAAAGGATATTATTAAGGATTGTTAATGTAGAAACTTCACATATATATATATAAGAAATCAGAAATGTGTGTGAACTGTAACATGCATGCGCTTGTGTCATCAAGCGTGTATTTATGTTTGTTTCTGGTGTTGCATTTCTTCATCTAAAAGTCACCACTTGAATGGTGAAAAGGTGTAAAAAATGTTCACGTAAATGTTATATAGGAAGACTACGAGTTATATAATATTCATTTAAATATTATATAGAAAAAATGTTCTTTTAAAATTAAAAATGTTTCCACTGCATTTTAGTAATAGGTAATTTGTGTTATGAAATATTAACACAATGTAAAAATAATTATGTTATAGAATATTAACATAATATTAAGATAAACTTACCTATTAGTGTTTTAATATTTATATAGTTTATAACATGTTAGTCATTAAATGGTCTTGTTATTTACTTATAACTATTAAAATTAATAATACTGTAATTGATCATGATTAAAGAGATGTGAAGAATGACATTAAAATTTAGTGATCAATTATTTTATTTTTTATATTCTGAGAGATCACCCAAATGTGGATCATTGGATATAGTTAATAATGATTTAAAAAAAATTGTCATTTTTATAATATAGTTGATAGTATTTATATCCAAAGGTAGGATACTATTTGATTTGAGTTTGAAATGATTAATCATTAAAGTATATTTTAGTATCATTGAAAATGTTTGTATTTAAGTATTGCCCAAATATTACTTAAAATACAAGTTTTAGGGTTTTATTAGTCTAAATATATATTAGAGTCTCAAAGCACTACCAATAAATATGTATGAATGCTTGCAGCTTCACCAAATGTGTTTGCATCTGTTAACTCTATGGTAAAGTTTAATGGTCTCAACTATGGTGAATGGTTCGAGCAAATCCGGTTTACACTGGGTGTAATGGCTTGGGACTCCGCTATACTAACTGATGAGGAACCCTCATATATTACAGTAGATAGCTCAGAATCTGAAAAGTCTTGTTATGAGAGATGAGAGCGATCTAACAGATTGAGCTTGAACCTTGTGAGGCTGACGATGGCGGATAGTATTAAGCCATCAATGCCTAAAACAGAGAAAGCAAGGGAACTCATAGAGAAAATTAAGGAGTGTTCACAATCTGAATTGGCTGACAAGTCGACTGTAGGAAGTCTCATGAATGAGCTAACTACGAAAAAGTTTGACTGGTCTCAACCAGTAAGGATAAATGGAACTTTAAGGAATTAAAGGCTATGCTAATTCAAAAGGAGGGGAGATTAAAGAAGATGAAAGTTCAAGTTGATAACCTCGTAGGTCTTGGAAGTGCAGAAAAAGAACATCAAGTAGAAAGGACAAAAGGAATGTTAAGAACTTCGTGAAAGGACCTCAAAGACAATTTAGTTTCTGTTAGTAGGTTGGAAAATTTAGGTTTTAGTATCAAGGTTGCACATGGTGTTTTCTCATTGTACCGAAATGATTACTTTTATGGTAGTGGTACTTTATTTGATGCAAAATTTTATGAATCCCTATTTAATGTTGAAAGTCGAGGCATTAAGTGTAGCGAACTTTATGAAAATTCTGCTTTCTTATGGCATCAACGACTAGTTCATATTTCTTAATAAAAGGAATTATGAGGTTGATAAAGAATGAAATTCTTCCTCAATTGGATTTTAGTGACCTAGATGTATGCATAGACTGAATTAAAGGAAAGCAGACGAAATATAGTTTAAAGAAACCAGCCATAACAAGCACTCAGCTTCTTGAGTTAATACACACCGACATATGTGGCCCTTTCGATGCTCTTTCATAAAGTGGTGAAAAATATTTCATCACATTGATTGAAGATTACTCACGATATGGGTATACATATCTACTGCATGAAAAGTCTAAGTCTATGAATGTTCTAGAGGTATTCATTGATGAATTGGAAATGCAGTTAGATAAAAATGTTAAAGTAGTGAGATCTGACAGAGGTGGTGAATTTAATGGAAAATTCGATGAAAGTGGACAATGTCGTGGTCCATTTGCAAAATTACTTGAAAGTAGAGGTATTTGTGCACAATACACTATGTCTGGTACTCCTCAACAGAATGGTGTAGATGAGAGGCAAAACCGTACCTTAACAGAGATGGTTAGGATCATGTTGAGTAATTTCTCTGTACCCCTTTCTTTGTGGATATATGCATTAAGAACTGTAACGTATGTGCTTAATCGGGTTCCTAGTATGGCAGTTCCTAAGACCCTTTATGAATTGTGAACAGGAAGGAAAACTATTTTAAGACATCTACGTGTGTGGGGTTGTCCATCAGAAGTAAGACTATATAATCCACATGAGAAGAAACTTGATTCTAGGACTGTCAGTGGATTTTTCATTGGTTATTCTGAAAAATTAAAGGGGTACACATATTTTTTTGCCCTAACCATAGTACGAGAATAGTTGATTCGGGTAATGCTAGGTTCATTGAAAATGGTGAAACTAGTGGGAGTGGTGAACCGAAAAAGGTTGAATTTCTGAAGTTCAGGTTGAAGTTTCTTCACATGTAGTTCCACCTAAGGTAGTTGTTCATATTGTTGCATCTGAATTTAATGAAACAATAGAACAACATAATGATGTGCCAGTTCCACCAGTAGAAAATACTGTTGATGAACCAGTCATAATTTAAGAAGGGAATAGTGAACCACAAATACCTATAAGGCGATCTGGAAGAGAAAGAAGATCTTCCATTTCAAACGATTATGTGGTTTATACTATTGAAAATGAATGTGACTTAAGCATGGATGAAGATCCGATCTCATTCAAAATGGCCATGGAAAGTGACAATTCTGAAGAGTAGTTTCATGCTTCAAAAGAAGAAATGAAATCTATGAGTGATAATCATGTATGGGACTTAGCAGAGTTGCCCGATGGTTTAAAAACCGTTGGTTGTAAATGGGTCTGTAAGACGCGACTTGAAAAGTAAAATTGAAAGACGAAAGTCTCGTCTTGTTGCTAAATGCTTCACTCAGAAAGATGAAATTGAATTTAAAGAAACATTCTCTCATGTTTTCAAAGAAGGATTCTCTTAGAATTATTTTGGTTTTGGTGGCTCATTATGATCTTGAGCTTCACCAGATAGATGTGAAAACCGTCTTTCTGGATGGAGACCTTAAGGAAGAAGTATATATGGACCAAGCAAAAGGTTTCGTGGTCGCAGGAAAAGAAAATTTTGTGTGTAAGATGAGAAAGTTAATATATGGACTAAAGCAAGCTTCTCGACAATGGTATATAATGTTTAATGATACCATCACGTCATATGGTTTTGTAGAGATCATCGTTGATCGATATATCTACATTAAGATCAGTGGGAGTAAGTTTGTGATTTAGTCTTATATGTTGATGATATTTTGCTTGTTGCAAATGACAAGGGTATGTTACATGATGTGAAGAAGTATCTCTTTAAGAACTTTGAAATGAAAGATATGGGTGAGGCATAAGTTTGTCTTAGAAATGATATATCAATAAGATCTTAGCGAGATATAAGATGGAAAAGTGCTCTGCAGGAATAGCTCCAATTCATAAAGGGGACAATTTTAGTAAAATGCAACGTCCAAAGAATGCATTGGAGCGTAAAGAGATAGAAAGAATTCCCTATGCATCGGTGGTTGGGAGTTTGAACTATGTTCAGACATGTACTCACCCCATATCAACTTTGATGTCGGAATGTTGGGTTGATATCAAAGTAATCCCATAATGGACCAATGGAAAGAAGCAAAGAAGGTTCTCAGGTACTTGCAAGGCACCAAAGAGAACATGCTTACATATAGGAGATCTGATCAGCTAGAAGTTATTGAATATTCAGATTCAGACTATGTCAAATGCGTTGATAGCATAAAATCAACGTTGGCTACTTGTTCCTATTAGTTGGGGGAGCAATATCATGGAAGAGTGGAAAGAAGTTTGTCATTGCTACTTCCGCTATGGAGGCTGAATTTTTGGCATGCTTTGAGGCCACAATTCATGCATTATGGCTGCAGAACTTTATCTCAGGGCTTTGGACTGTCGACATTATAGCCAAGCCGCTGAGAATTTACTTTGATAATTCTGCGGTTGTCTTCTTTTCAAAGAACGACAAGTACTCGAAGGGTAATATGCACATGGAGTTAAAGTACTTGTCTGTTAAAGAAGAATTCCAGAAACAAAGAGTGTCATTTGAGCACATAAGGACATACATGATGGCAGCAGATCCGCTAACTAAAGGTTTACCACCCAAGGCGTTTAATGGCCATGTAGAACGTATGGGTATTATAGATAGACTTTGCTATTTTAGTTATGGGATGCTCACTATGTATATGACACTGGAAATTCACTTAAAGATTGTGTTTCTTATTTATTAATTATGTTATCATTAAAGTATGTGTATACACTTATGGTTTGTAGATAACATATGTTTTGTTTGAGAAATAAAGGTTCTTCTTATATAAGGATTGATATAGAATTGGAATTTATTTGTGATATATGGAAGGGACTATGCCGGTTAAATGGCATACAACCGCCATGATTCGACCATTTTTAATTAGTAAAAATCAAGCGAACTTGATGTAAATGTGCACACTAAAGTTCACTACAAGAAAACAGGCTCATTCCGAGGGCCGAAATCGTCGGTATGTCGTCGGAATAAAGGTATTCCGACGACATACCGAGGAAATATGTCCTCGGAAAAAACTCCTCGGAATTTCATTTTCCCTCGGAATTTCCTCGGAATATTCTGACGGAATTCCGAGGAAACAATATTCCGAGGAAACTTTGAAGAGGGCAGTTCGTCGGAAAAGTCCTTGGAAAATTCCGAGGAACATGTCCCTCGGAATTTTCCGAGGAAGTGCATCCCTCGGAAAATTCCGAGAAACATTTCCCTCGGAATATATCGAGGAACATGTCCCTCGGTATATTCCGAGGACCCAGTCCCTCGGAAAATTCCGAGGAATTGCATCCCTCGGTATATTCCGAGGGACACGTTCCTCGGAATATACCGAGGGATGCACTTCCTCGGAAAATTCCGAGGGACATGTTCCTCGGTATATTCCGAGGGAAATGTTTCTCGGAATTTTCCGAGGGACTTGGTTCCTCGGAATATCCCAAAAAAATATTTTTTTTAAAAAATAAATTTTTGAAATTTAAATTCAAAAATATAAAATTAAAATTAAAATTAAAAAACATATTATATAAAATTCAAAGTCATACAAATAAAAATAAAACATTCAGAGTTTTAAAAAAAAAAAACTACGGGTTTTGGGAATTCGGGTCTGGCATGCTCGGGAACACCTCGTTCGGGTGCAACCTCCTCATCATCTCCATCATTTGTTCGTTCGGCCTCCTCTGTGCCTCAAAGCCCGCCTGTTGAGTCGCCATCTGGGTCTCCAACGCAGATATGCGATCATCTTTGTCTTGCAACTGACCCATTAGTACTTCTGGATCAACAAATGGCGGTGGTGCAGCAGAAGACGGAACCGACCGGGACCGACGACCCAAACCGAACAAACGGCCCTTCTTCTTTGGAACCGACTGAAATAGAAAAGTGCCAAATTTAAATAATAGAAAAGATGAATTGAACTTTTAAAAAAGAACTTACCGATTCAACGATTTCGTTGATCCGAACCCGAGGCAAGTAGGTCGAACCCGTCGAATCGTCATCCTCGGTTTGAAGCTGAGACACTTCGTCTTCCAGCTGAGTGTCGATAAGGGTGACCACATCCTTCACAACACCATCATCAATCTCGCCGGTCTTCTTGTTGGTATACGCCCTCTTCATAGGGCGAGATCATCAACCGCCTCGCCCTCATTTTCTTCCGCCTTGAAAAAAAACATAAATTAAACAAACATTAGTAATTAGAAGAAATGCACAGAAATAAAATTTAAAAACTTGAATAATAGAATAAAAAGAGACTAGCTTACCATGCGATCCCCCAGAGTGGCAATAGATTGAGCACCCAAGTTATGCTTGAAGATGCCCTTCCCTTTACGGTCGCTCATGCGGTTGGTGGAGTTGGTGGAAGATGTTTGTTTCGTCTCATTCTTACTCCAATGCACACCCAACTCCTGCCAGACCGTGGGGTTCATCGACTTTGGGACCTTTTAATAAAAAAAAATGTTAAATAAATAAATAAAAAATTTATTAAATTAAAATATTGTTTAATAAATGAAAACGAACCTTGTTTATTTCCCACTTCTTCTTCCACTCGTGGATCTGCTTCCCATAGTTCTCCATAACTTTATGGCCGAAGTGGTGATAGATATACAAGGTTTCATCGGCATTCCAGATGAATTCTTCCTGAAAATAAAACACTATTAGTAGAAAATTTATATTAAAGATTAAAAATATAAGTAAAAAAATTAGAATACTTACCGCAAACTGTTGAAACCACAGATGCTGCTTGTCGACAGGGAAGTCGGTGAAAGTCGGATGTCCCTTGTCGAGGGCCGAGTACATCATACGGTTGATCCATGCGCTGATCCCGTTCGAGGATCGGTTGAACCTAATAAAAAGAACAAATTATTAAAAATGAATCAAATTTAATGAAAAAAAGGTTTAATTACCATGTTTGACCCCGTCCATTTGGATACGGAGTGAGATAGGGAAGATGGTCACGACCAGGCTGTCGAACAAACTCCGCAACTCTCATCACTCCCGGAGGACCCTCTGGAGCAGGAGCAGGAGCGGGTGCAGCAATGGGAGCGGGAGGAGCATGAGAGGGAAATGGAGAGGACATGAGAGGGAAATGGAGAGGGAGATGTATGGTAGGAGCTGTGGGGCGATACGGAACCCTGAATGGAGTGGCTCCCCGTACCACCACGACTACGACGCTGTCAAGTCGGCTCTGATCATCATAAGACCCGTATATATATATATATATATTTTAAAAAAAAAATCCCAAATAATAGTTTTTAATCACAATAATAGTTTTATAGATATTAAAAATGTTTTTTTTAATAATTACAAAAATAGTTTAATATTTTTTTAAAAAATTATTATTATACATGATTTATATATATAATTACAAAAATAGTTTAATAATTACAAAAATAGTTTAATATTTTTAAATAGTTATAAATCGTTTATAAATATTTTTAAAAATTTAAAAACGTTTTTAAAAATAGAAAAACATTGTTAAAAATCAAAAAACGTTTTAAAAATACAAAAAATGTTTTAAAAACGGTTTAAAATAGTTAATAATTACAAAAATATTTTTAAAATAGTCATAAGTCGTTTATAAATATTTTTAAAAATTGAAAAACGTTTTTAAAAATAGAAAAACGTTTTTAAAAATCAAAAAATGTTTTAAAAATACAAAAAACGTTTTAAAAACGTTTTAAAATAGTTAATAATTACAAAAATATTTTTAAAATAGTTATAAATCGTTTATAAATATTTTTAAAAATTGAAAAACGTTTTTAAAAATAGAAAACCGTTTTTAAAAATCAAAAAACGTTTTAAAAATACAAAAAACGTTTTAAAAATACAAAAATAATTCCAAAAAAAACTAAAACAACAATCAAAACAACAATCCTAACTTAAACTATCCATTCAATCCTAAACTATCTATCAAACAACCTATAATCCGAAAATCTAATCTCACAAACCCTAAGAAATTGAAAAATACAAGGTTTACATAGATTCTTACATGATTTTAGAGTTGGAATAGAGATGTGGGGTTGGGTAGTCAGAATCGCCGGCTGGTGTTGAGAGAGATCGGAGAGAAATGAGAGAGATGAGAGAAATGAGAGATGCGGCGGATAAGAAGAAGAGAAGTGTTGTGTTTTGTATTTAAGAATTCCGACGGACACGGGGTCGTCGGAATTCAGTCGGAATAATTAACTTAGGGTTCGCGAAAATTTTCACGCGGATTGGTTTTCCCGGGTAAGCAAAATTCCGACGGATATTACCTTCCTCGGAATTTCCTCGGAAAATTTGTATAAATATGTGTTAAATGATATTTTAATTTGTTAAGGCACTCACATAAGTAAACATCCATCCAGCAAATTCTCTCTGCTTAATTTCTTCTAGGTCCTCCTCTGTGGCGTATCTATATTCGAACCGCTTTTCTGCCATGAAAAGCATGTACATGTGATGACAATAATGTTTTTAAAAAGGTATAAATGTTAATTTGTTAAAATAAAAATTTGTAAGATAATAAACTTACCTCTCATATTGAAGAACATCTTCGCAATTGGTGAGCAAATATGTTTGCAAATGACTTCGCTCCTGCTCAGTAAGTCGACGGTCCTTTGGTTTTCCGCTAAGTCGTCCAACATCTGTAAAAATTTCTGGAACCTTAACATGATATGTTGCCCGTTCGCCTCTATCATCATGCCGAGCAGGTCTTCTGTTTTTGGTCTGAACTCCTGCTGGAAAGTAGTACTCGGCAAAGTTTGATATTTCTTCATTGATCATCTGTGCGACTATAGAACCTTCCACCCTACTTAAATTTTTCACCTTCTTCTTCAAATGGAACATATACCGCTCATACAGATACATCCATCTATACTGCACAGGACCACAAAGTTCCAATTCTCTTGCCAGGTGAATAACAAGATGCTCCATAACATCAAAAAATGAGGGAGGAAATATCTTCTCAAGGTTGCACTGAATCACGGCTATGTTAGTCTTCAGATTTTCAATACCTTCAAGAGTCACTGATCTGATGCATAAATCGCAGAAGAAAGCACTTATCCCTGCAATTGCTTCATGAACATTTCGTGGTAATAGTTCCTTGAAGGCAAACGGAAGGAGGCGTTGCATCAACACATGGCAATCGTGACTTTTCAAGCCAATAAACTTTCCTTCCTTTCTGTCGATACAATTACGCAAATTAGATGCGTAACCGTCTGGAAACTCCACATCGTTTGAAATCCAAGCAAAGAAGGCATTTTTTCCCTCTGCATCAAGTCGGTATATGGGAAAAGGAGCCCTACCATTCCCATCAACATGAAGTTCTGAACGAGCGCATATATCGACTAAATCCAGTCTTGACTTCAAATTATCCTTTGTTTTACCTTGAACGTTAAGGATCGTGTTCATGAGATTGTCAAAAAAAGTTCTTCTCAATATGCATGACATCTAAATTATGCCTTAGCAGATGATCCTCCCAATATGACAGATCCCAGAAAATACTTTTTTTGTGCCAGCTATGTAGTTCTCCAACAGCATCTACCGGAAAATGCTCATGTCCACCGACGTCTGGTGTCCTTGCTACACCAAAATCTCTTAGTTGTGTCTTCAAACCTAACCCACTAACTTCTTCAGGTGGACCATCAAACACCTGCTTGTTCTTCCTAAACAAAGTCTTACTCCGACGGTATGGATGATCAGGTGGTAGGAATCGTCTGTGACAGTCAAACCAACACGTTTTTCTTCCGTTCTTTAGTTGGAAAGCATCTGTGTCATCTTGACAATATGGACATGATAGCCTCCCATGTGTTGTCCATCCAGATAACATACCATATGCTGGAAAATCACTTATTGTCCACATTAGTACTGCCCGCATTTGAAAGCTCTCTTTACACGAAATATCGTATGTTTCAGCACCTTCAGCCCATAGTTGTTGCAACTCATATATTAGTGGCTGAAGAAACACATCAAGTGATCTCTTAGGATGCTCTGGTTCGGGAACGAGAATGGAGAGAAACAGAAACTCTCGTCGCAAGCACAAGTTTGGGGGTAAGTTGTATGGTGTAACAATGACTGGCCATAGAGAATATTGTCTTCCACTCTTCCCATACGGGCTGAAACCATCAGTACATAATCCAAGGTAGACATTTCTTCTCTCATACGCAAAGTCGGGATACTTTGATTGGAAATGCTTCCACGCTTTTGCATCTGAAGGATGTCTAATCTCACCATTTGTTGAGTGTTCTGCATGCCATCTCATTCGTTTCACTGTGCGTTCCGAAACATACAACCTCTGCAACCTTTCCGTCAAAGGCAAATACCACATCCTCTTATATGGCACTGGAACTCTTCTACTCGTATCTTTATAACGAGGCTTCCCACAAAATTTACATGTAATCCGCTGGTCATCCGCCCTCCAATAAATCATGCAGTTATCGCTGCATACATCTATTACTTGATAAGATAAACCAACACCAGCTACGAGTTTCTGAACCTCGTAGTATGAACCTGGAGCTACATTATCCTCAGGTAGAATACCTTTAACAAAATCAGCTATCGCATCCACACAATCTTCAGCCAAGTTATAATCTGTTTTAATGCCCATCAGTCTTGTAGCAGATGATAAAGCTGAATGACCATCTCTGCTACCTTCGTACAATGGTTGCTTTCCAGCATCCAACATATCATAAAATCTCCTAGCTTCTGCATTGGGTAAATCTTCCCCTCTAAAATGATCATTTACCATCTGCTCAGTACCTACACCATAATCTACATCCGTTCTAATAGGTTCTTCTAATCTAACCGCCGGCTGAGGTTCGCTAGTACTACCAAGTTCATAATTAGTTTCCCCATGATGATACCAAATTTTGTAACTTCGTGTAAACCCACTCAAATATAGATGAGTCCAAACATCCCACTCTTTAATAACCTTTCTATTTTTACAATTAGAGCAAGGACATCTTAACTTACATGTTTCTGCTTCCGGTTGTCGGCGAACTAACCCCATGAATTCGGTTATACCTCGTTGGTATTCTTCCGTAAGCAATCTCGTGTCCGGATCCAAATGAGGTCGATCGATCCAAGAACGAAAATAATTTGAAGAAGACATGTTTTTTTGAAACCAAATTCGTGATAGTAGGAGGGAAGAAGAAGAAATGGAGTGGAATGAAGAAGAAGAGGGGTGGCTGAATTTATAGATGAAATCCTGCCGACATACTGAGGAAATTCCGAGGAGAACCGACGCTTCCTCGGAATTTCCTCGGAATTTTTAAAATCCCCCAACGGCTCTCAAACGGCTACAAAAAGTCTTCGGAATTTTTGAAATAACCGTCAGTTTTTTCCGACGAACCCTGTTTCCTCGGTATTCCCTCGGAATATTCCAAGGAAACCACATTTCTTTCTTTCCTTGGTATTTCCTCGGTTATTCATCAGAAAATTCCGAGGAACTCAGTTTCCCTCGGTATGTCCCTCAGAATAACGATGTTTTCTTGTAGTGGCTATTGAACCCTTAAGTCGACACAAAGGTCAAATGGGAGAATGTAAGAATATTTTATATTTTATGTGACCTATGTATCTACTGGTTTAATATAAAATTCAAGTTTCTATTAATATTTTTATATTCTAATATAAAAGTCGATAATGTGATGGATTGGTTTCGAGTAATGAGTTAGAATATGAATGTATTGATAACCCTCCTACTTTACCTTATATTTATAAATGTCTTTAATCTCATGATCATATACATATATGTAAAAGGTAATAATAATGGAATATATATCACCATAAGATTTCATATATATGATTGTAGGTTACGGTGTGTTAGTGCAGTTATTTTAATCAAAATGTTGCATTGGAAAGTTGTATTGATTAATGCGCACATCTTTGATTAATATAAAAGTTGACTTGCACATCATTTTTTACTTACATAAGAAAAGTGTCTCTAGACACACCATAACAATAGTGATTATCAAAAAGAGATTAAGGAAGGTTTGAGATATCTTATCCATCAATGAAATCACCAAAAAGAAGGTTAAAAGGAAGAAGATCAATTGGTGAAATTGCATCCAAGCATGGATCAAGGTTTGTGTTTTCTTCTTTTCTCTAGAAAATTATTAGGTTCAAATTAAATATAAATCTAGATTTTGGTCTTGTGTAGATTTAATAATAGAAATCTTAAAAGATTATTTAACAACTCCATCTTGTTAATCTAACATATATGAGAGAAATTATTGTTTTTTATTTGCGATCCATTCTAAGCTGCGTTTAGTTATTTAGAATATTTGATTCATGAAAAGTCTATTATATTGAATATGATTTAAATACAAATAATTTATTTATGGATTTTAACGAATATGTCTATAGTTTTCTTTATTTTACACTATGGGTTAATCTGTGTTACGCGTGCAACTATTTAATTTTTAAATGTTAAATATATTTTTTATATTGTATATTTACTTACTATAATTTTATTGTTTTTATATCAAATGGTAATATTATAATAGATGTTTAATGTAATATTTATATTTATTATATTATATATTTACTATGCATTTTCAAATAGATGCTTAATGTAGTTTTTCTCTTTCTTATATTGTATTTATTTATAATTTTTTTATTGTATATTTACTTATTATAGTATAATATTATGACAGATGTTTAATGTAATTTTTTTCTTATATTATATTTTATTTATTCTTATATTGTATATTTAATTATTCTAATTTTTTATATTAAATGTTAATATTACGATAGATGTTTAATGTAATATTACTATTTCTTATTTTGTATATTTACTTATTATTTATTTTTCTTATATTATATATTTACTTATTCTAATATTGCTATAGATGTTTAATGTAATGTTTTTATTTCTTATATTGTATATTTACTGCTTATTTATTTTACTATACATTTTTCAGATAGATGTTTAAATTAGGTTTTTCCATTTTTTATATTATATATTTACTTATTATTTATTTTTATATATTATATATTTACTTAGGAAAATTTTCCAAATATGACTCAAAATTTGATTTTAAAAGCAAAAGTATACCCAAACATCAATCAAATGCAAAACTAACCCAAAAGCCTTGTGAAATTATAATCAACCCCTTATGACAAAACAAAAAACAGTAATTATTTTTACAAATATAACTTTGGGAAGTCGTCTGAGTTTGTGTAAGTCGTCTCATATGGTTGATCTTAAAAATAACTTTTAAATTTTATATAAAATATTTTTCAGGTGAAAAAAAAATTGAAATAATATAATTATAAACATTTGAAAATGATATAAATTAAGATATAGTAAAATTGAATTATTTTCAACATAGATGAGTGAATGTAGTGGGCTATGATATTATTTGGTTTAGGGTTTTGGTAACATATGTTGTAGTCTTGTTTGTATTCTTAAGGTTTATTTTTGGAAACTTAACATTTTTATTCAAAAATTAATTTTTTACCTATATGTATTTAGTTATGTATATATTAAACACTTTTTAAGTTGAATTTGATTATAATAAAGTGTTTGGTTAGTTAATTAAGTTGAGAGATTATATTTAGGGTCTAGACGACTTCTTGGAAAGTCTTCTGGGCGAATAGTAAATTTAGGGTCGAGAAGACTTACTTGAAAGTCTTCTGTATCGAAAGTATTTAACTTTATTGGAATTTGTGTCTTCTTGTATAAATAAAATTTACACATTTTTTCCTCTCAAATGGCTACAAAAAAATGTAATGTTTCTCATTCTAAAACTCTCCAACCTCTTTCTAATCTTTTTGAACTTAAAAACACCAAACTTTATATCAATTTCTCATTTTTATCTCATGTTTTTCTCAGTGAATTGTTTTGTTTTTGCAGATTTATAAATCATATTTTTTTCATTTGGTAACTCATTGTTGCTTAAATATCTTATCTTTTGAAATTTGTTTTTGTTGTTTTAAGTTATTACCTTATTTTTGAAGTTTTTCTATGTTTTGAAGCCATTTGAATACATTTGGTAAGTCTTTGGTTGCTTAAAGCTCTCACATTTGTCCCAAACGAAAACTTTCTATTAATTTATCATTTTTTGTCTCATATCTTTCTGATTAATTCATTTTGTTTTGTAGGTTTTTTATTACATGGTTCCCATCTTATACTACTTTAAAGGTAGATCTATTTTTTGAATATGTATTTTGTGTGTTCTTTAAATGTAAGCATCTCATCTTCCACTCATTTTCTCTGTTTTGATGTCCTTTGAACATTTTTGGATTTGTAGGTTTTTCAGATCTGTGTCTGACTTTGGAAGACTTCTGGAAAGTCTTCTCAGAAGTCTTCTAGACGACTTCTTTGAAGTCTTCCATACGACTTCCTGGAAGTTTTCTCTTAAGTCAAGTGGAGTCCAAACTTGTTTTTGTGGAGGAATGTTCTATAATAAAAAAATTTATGTTCATTTTGAGATTTGTAGGTGTACACTTTTAATTGTGATTTTCTTTTTGTAAATTTAAAGAGATATTAATGAATTTGTTTTGGTAAATATATTCATTTTTATAATGTTATCTTGCCAAAAATACATGACATTATTGAAGTTATTGATACAACTTTAATAGCAAAACACAATAATACAAAAAATAATCAAATTTACTAGAACTAAGGGAGAAAAATTCTCAAGAAAACTTAGCCAAATTCACAACATATCAAATATTACATAAGTTCAAACATATAACAGTTTCACTAGAAGACTTCTGGAATACTTAAATTTAAAGCGGGAAATTGACATTTGAGCGGGAATTTTAAAGCGGGAAATTGAAATATAAGCGAAAAATTAAAATTTAGGCGGGAAACTCAAATTTTAAGTGAAAACTGAAATTTTAAATTTTATGAAAGTTAAAAAGTGTATCTTATGATCTAAGAAGATACATTAAACCATATTACTTGATATTTTTGAAGTTACTTAACACTTTTGAAAGTTAAAAATATATCTTTAAGTTATTTAACAAGTTTACAAAAACTAACGTAGAAAACTTACACAAAAATCTTCTCAGATTAGCTAGAAATATTAATAAACCTGAATATAGGTAAACTCATAATTAAAAATAATTAAGTTATGAATTTCATTGAGGAATCCAAATATCGTTTAATATACTTAAATTAACAAGAAAATGTTAAAAAAGTCTTCATAGTTTTAGAGAAAATGAAACTTTATTAAACATTGACGTTGACGACCTCCACGGAAGTCGTCTAGAAGACTTCCAAGGAAGTCATCCAGAAGACTTACAAGGAAGTCGTCCAGAAGACTTACAAGGAAGTCGTCCAGAAGACTTACAAGAAAGTCGTCCAGAAGACTTCCAAGGAAATTATCCAGAAGACTTACACAAAAGTCGTCGAAAATGTCATTTTTGCAATTGAAAATTTACAAAGGAAGACTTCTAGAGAGGTCTACTATACAGCAGACTTCTTTGGAAGTCTTTCTTTGTAAATATTGCCTATTTTTTTCAAAAACAAATCTCAAAAATACCAGAGAAGACCTCCCTATAAGTCGTCTAGGACAAACAAGTTAGTTTTGCAATTGACCAGATTGTGTCAGAAATTTGACTTTTTCCAGACGACTTACTTGTAAGTCGTCTGGATGAAAAAAAACTTAAATATTTAAAATTAACTAGACAACTTATATGTAAGTCGTCTCAGGTTACTTTTGCAATTAGAAAATAAAACTTAAATATTTAATTTTAAGTAGACGACTTCCATGTAAGTCGTCCGTTAAGTCTTCTATGATATCCAAGGTTTGACCAGAATATCAGAAACTATTTCTCGAAGACTTTCGCGTAGGTCGTCTAACGGAAGACAGACTAAAATTAAATATTTAAGTTTTATTTTTCAAATGCAAAAGTAAACTGAGAGGACTTACATATAAGTCGTCTAGTAAATATTATATATTTAAGTTTTTTTCAGCCAGACGACTTACAGTAAGTCGACTGTAAGTCGTCTAGGAAAAGACAAATTTCTGACACAATTTGGTCAAATGCAAAACTAACACGTTTATCCTAGACGACTTACCGAAAGGTCTTCTATGGTATTTTTGAGATTTTTTTTTGTTAACAAAGAAAACTGGAAGACTTCCAGATAAGTCGTCTCTAAAAATACATATAAAAGTCAATTGCAAAACTAACTTCTGCATTGACCAGACGACTTTCGTGTAAGTCTTCTACGTCCAGAAGACTTAAACGGAAGTCGTCTAGGCGAACAAATCTGGAAAAAATTGATTTCATATCTTAAATTAGTGAGCTAACTTCCTTAACACACATATATCTTCTCCAAGCACACATAAGCTCAAAAGAAAGTGACCCACCAAGAATCATAAGTTTGAATCAAAATCTTGAATTTTTAAGATGAATATAGAAAGAAAGTGAAAAATATTCAGTTTTTGAGCATAAAAAATGAGATAAGAGGATTGAAAACCGATTTTTAGGTGAATTAAGAGCTTTAAATTGGTTGTTCATGGTGGTTGGTGTATTGATGGCAATGACATTATTGTAAATACTTGATGAAGATGAGGATGATAGAGTAAAATACTCATTTTCGAAAAAGAAAAGAAAAAAAAAGTAATGGCATTTTCGTGAATAATCAGAACTTTTAGGGTGAATAGGGCAAATAAAAATTTCAAAAAACTCATGGGTTAGTTTTTGTGTTTGACTTCAAGTTTTGAGTCATTTTTGAAAAAAAAGCCCATTTAATTATTCTAATTTTCTTGATTTTATATCGAATGATAATATTATGATAAATTTTTAATGTAATATTTATATTTCTTATATTTTATACTTAATTATTATTTAATTATTATTTATTTTGTATATTTTATATTTACTTATAAAAATATTTGGAAATAATAAAACGGAAAAGTATACATTTTTCATATAGATGTTTACAGTAGTTTTTTCATTTCTTATATTGTATATCTACTTATTATTTATTGTTTCTTATATTGTATATTTACTTATTCTATTTTTCTTGATTTTATATTTATGGTAATATTACGATAGATGCTTAATATAATATTTTTATTTCTTATATTATATATTTACTTATTATTTATTTTAATATATATTTTGAGGGGAAGTTTCAGTTCTACCACATGTTTATACCAATTTTTCAAATTTACCTTTAATGAATGACTATTTTCAAAATACCTTAAACTTTTGATGAAATAAACTTAATTAATTTTTCTAAATATTTATAAAAAATTTAGAAACTTAATTCCACCCCTTTAACACTAAAATCTAAACAATAATCACTAATGTGTAAACTCAAATGCCAATATATTGTTGATAGTGTGTATTTTTAAAAAGTGGTATTTATCTTATGCTATTCTTAGCAATTTTTCCATATTTTAATGTATATATTTCAGATCTAAAAGTTTTCTCATATAGTAGATTTCAAATGAAGTCTTCTTAAAATTCACTGCTAGTATTTGAAGTTTACTAGCCTTCACTTTTAAGTATACTTTATAAAAGTTTACTAAAATATAATTTCAATTTTATATTTTCTCAAAATTTTATCTTATTTTGCAGGTATTCTCTTTCAAAATTTTCAAATCATCTTCACAAAAATATAAATTTACATTAATTCATTATATATGTATTTTGTGTTTATATTGAACTAAATTTATAGATTCATACTCTATGTTTTTTCTTTGCTACAAGGTTAACAAAAAAAAACTATTTTGAAATATTTTTGAGAATAAGTATTTTGAAATTTTATAATTGTACATTTTTAGATCTGGAAAATTTGTGTTAGTGTAGACTTCAACTAAAGTCTACTAAACCATAAACTTTAAGTAGACTTAATAAAAAGTCTACTAAAATATGATTTAAATTTTATATTTTATGTTTTTTTCATAACTTTATCTTACTTTGCATATACTCTTTTCCAAGATTTCATTTGAGGCATCAAGATTATGAAAAACCAAACACACCCAATAATATTTTTTAAATAAATTGCTTTATAATAATTTCTCTTTATAAAATCTTCATTTATAAATAATTATTTGATGCAAAATCTAGAAACATTTTATTCATTTGTTGTGTTTCACTTTTATGATATTATTAATTTTTGTTAGATATAATTTTTTCACAAGATACTCTAATCAAGCAAACAATTAAAAATACTATTAACTAAAACGTTAACTAACACACATGTGAGAAGAAGAAGAAAATTTATACAAAATTCCCAAGAAATATTAGTTAATTTTTTGAGATATTAAACATAATTTCAGCATAAACAGCAGACTTAAGTATTAGTATTTCTACAGAAGTCTGAAGCATCTTCCTTTCTATAAGAGAGTTTCAATATTAGTCTTATTTTTGAGTTTTCAACACAATTTCAACAAATAATACAAAGACTTACGTATTAGTCTGCATTTGCAGTAGACTACCCAAGAAGTCAACAATATAAAGTTTAAAACGTAAGTTTGCACGACAGTCTTCATCAGTAGGTGATGTGTTTTCACCAACCATTCTCTGTATACAACACGTAATTGAACTCCATGCAAAAAAATACAGTTTACAAAATTAGCGAAAATAATTTTTCTTGTTTGATAATAATATAAAAGTAAACTTACAAAGAAGACTACACTTATTAGCTAACTACATAGTCAAACCAAAAAGTTGATATTTTCATAATTATAAAAGATTATCTTTTGAAAATAGTACAAGACCATTAAGATTAACTAACACACTGTAAAACTAAAAATTCCTGAAAATTCATTATGAATAATACATAAATCCACTTTTTATAGATTTCTGTGTAGACATTATATTCAATCTACATAATAATAGACTTTCTTTTCAGTTTACGTGTGTAGAATGTCATGTAGTTTTACAATTTGGGTTAGTTTTTGCAATTGCAAAATTCACGGGTTATTATCTGTATTTTTAAAAAATTGTGATTTTGTAAATGTAGACTTTCTTTTTAGTCTACATTTTGAAAATGTTTATTTTTGCAATTGACCATAATTCAACCAAGATTTTATTTTATTTTATTTTTTAGAACATGTTAATTTTTGCAATTGACAAAGTTTGACTTTCTACAAATAGATTGAGATGAACGTCTACATATATGTAGACTTCACCTGAAGTCTACTCCTAAATCCGATAGGTTAGTTTTACATTTGACCAAAATAAAATACTATACTTCATATGCAGTCTACGTTTTTTCTGAGATTACTAGACTAAATATAAAGTTTACACTTTTTTTTGTCAACTTTATAACATTTTAGTCAAATACAAAATTAACATATTCAATGCAGTCAAAGTTTTGGTCAAATGCAAAATGACCTTTTGTAGACTTTCAAAATAGTCTACATAATGTATACTTCCGATGAAGTCTACTAGGAAAAGTTAAAATTTACCCAAAGTTTGGTCAAATGCAAAAACTAACCTCTTTTACGTAGACTTCTTAGTAAGTTTACTTACTTTTTGTTTTGTTTTCAAAGGTTAAGACTTAGACTTCTAAGGAAGTCTTTTTTTTGCAAAATTTTTTTTGGTTAATTGCAAAAGCAACATATGCATTGAAAAGTAGACCGAATCGTAAGTCTACACATATGCGTATACATACAAAACAGTCTATTATCATGAAACAGATCTGAAAAATGACAAAAACCATGTTAATAGTTACATTTTTCCAGTGTAAAGCTCGTTTCCACCCTTTACCAACGTCCAAACTTCAAATATGAGCAAAACGAACCACCTTTGTCGACTCAACACTGAATAAACTCGAAAATATGAAAAATTTTAGCTTATAAAAAATGAAATTTATGGGAGTTTTAGATGAAAATGGAGAGGAAGTGAAGATTTTTTGGTTTAGAAAGAGAAAACGTGGTTACACATTGAATTCTTGAGCTTTTAAGAGCTAAAAAATGGTGATTCATGGTAGTTAGAAAATTGATAATAATGGCATTGTTGTAAATAAGAAATATGTTTAGGATATAATAACTTATTTTCCATTTTCGAAATAATTAAATAATTAATTAATAATGGCAATTTTGTAAATAATTCAAATACATAAGGAGAATTTGGACCTTTCAAGGGTGAATAGTAATGGAAAAAAAAAGAGGTTGGTTTTGGGTTTGACTTGAAATTGTTGGTTGGTTTTGAAAAAACATTTTCAAAACTCGATTTTTACCCCAAAAGTATACCCAAACTTGAATCAAATGCAAAAGTAACTCCAAAAGGCTAGTGAAGTTAAAACCAACCCCTAATGACCAAAAAAAAAAGAATTCATTTTTACGAATATAACCCCGTAAAGTCTTCTAAGGTTCTATAAGTTTTCTCATATAGTAGATTTTAAAAATAATTTATAAATTTCATAAAAAAAATATTTTGATGTGGGAAAAAATAAAATCATGTAATTATAAACATTTGTAAATGATATAAATTAAGATATAGTAGAATTGAATTTTAACATATATGTGTTTAGTTTTGTGTATATTAAACACTTTTAAGTTGATTTTGGTAACATATGTTGTAGTATTGTATGTATTCTTAGGGTTAGATTATGGAAGCTTAACTTTGTTTTTTGAAAAATTTAATTTTGACTTATATGTGTTTAGTTTTGTGTATATTAAACACTTTTAAAGTTGATTTTGAGTTTTATGAAGTGTTTGTTTCTATTTAGGTACTTATTTTGAGTTTAGAGTTTAAATGACTTAAGTCTTCCAATAAATAATGCAGTAGAAAACTTCTGCAAAATTCTCCTCGGGGAACAGTAAATTTAGGGTCTAGAAGACTTTCAAGTAAGTCTTTTAAGAGGTTTTCTATTTACTTGAAAATATTTTGAGTCAAAAATATTTAATTTTATTGGTATTTTTGTCTTTTTATATAAAGAAAAATTTATACATTCTATATTTTCCTCTCAAATGTCTGCAATAAAAATGTAATGTTTATCATTCTAAAATTCTTCAATCTCTCTCTAATCTATTTAAACTTTAAAACACCAAATTTTATATTAGTTTCTCATTTTTATCTTAAGTCTTTCTCACTGATTTTTTTTTTTTTGCAGGTCTTTCATTCTATGGTTATCATCTTCTACTCTTTTAAAAGTTTTATATTACATGATTTCTGAAGCTTTATTTTCCTGAGAAAGAGACATAAACTCTTTTGTGGAGATAACTTTTAAATTTGATTACCATGGTGCACGAAACTTACCTCCTAATGATCGATTTTTTTTATTTCTTATGCTTTAACTTTTTATCAAAAGCTAATTGAAAGGAAGATGATCAAAAGCTGCGTACGACGGCTAACCTATTTTTCTTTTTAACAAACAATTCTACTTATTTTATTTTAATTTTTAAGATAAATTTCAATTTAGTTCTGATCACATGTATATTATTAATTCAAAAAGTAATATCAAGTAATATATGTTTTTATTAGCGTCAGTATTTTTCTGATGTAAATTTTGTATTATTTAATAAACGATGGAAATAGGAAAATTAATTACATCATTTATTTAATTGATATAATTTTAAATAATAGAATCATTTATTAAAAAGTGATACCAATTAATTAAAAACATCTCTTTATTCAAATGATACCAAATAAATTAATAAACAAATTATTTTTTATAATTAATGCTAAATTACATATATTTGTATCATTTACAAATAAGTAAATTGAAATAAAATCACTTAGTTTTGTAATATAATTTAAGTGATCTAATCTAGCACCTTTTATAGTGTTTTATAATTGAAAATAACAAGATAGTTTAAACGATAACCGCTGTAAATTTAGAATTTGATGTCACAATATTTTGAATGAAGAAACGAGTTAATGTAATTTACAAAGCTTTTCAGACATATAAAATATTTTTATAATTTCAATACATTTATAAAAAAATTATATTAATATCAATGATTTTCTTATTTATAGAATATAAATATATTATATTTGTCCCGCAATTATACTGTTTAATACACATGTCACTATTCATATATTTTTTTGAACCGGTTGACTTAGATAAACAACAGTTGTTCTGCATGATATCTTACATATTTGCATGGTTTTGGTCATCTCTTTTAATTCATATTGAGCATATAGGATATCATTTAGACATATTTAGTTAGCATTCCATTACATTTGTCTATATCAGGTATTGGCGATGCTTATTAGTGAGTTTGGAGGCAATTGAGGCTAAGGAAGTGAAATTTGGAGCGAAAGAGGGGTGTAGCGACCAGGCGTGGTCGCTACAGATCCACAGAAGAAATGCGGAACCCGTAGAGACTTGGTGTAGCGACCAAGAGCAGTCGCTAGGCTCACATGCGGGCACCGTAGCGACATGGCCTAGCGACCAATCATGATCGTTACAGACGTTGAAGCTGTGATTTTTATGGGTTGGCCCAGGCTTGTTGGGTTGACCCGACTCGTTTTCAAACTACTATATATACTCTTTAAACCTAGTTTTTAAGACACATTGTTTTCCATCTGAGACATAGACTACTCTTGGTGAAGAAGATTGAATCTTGAATCATTTTTTATATTCTTATTTTTGATTCATTGATTATTCTGATTCATTAGAAATGATTAACTCTGATTCATCTATGGTTTTTGAGTTCATCATGTTCGCTAGAGAGTAGTCATCTTTCGGATTCATGGGTTAGGGTGATCTAGGATGATTAGGTGATAGGTTAGAAAGTTTAGTGCTAAGTCATTCATGTTCTATGATTATCGTTTGCCTCTAATGCTATATTAGACTTGATCAATTTAATCTAGATCATTAGACAGTTCATACCTGAAAGGTGTTCGATGAAATGTCTGAACCAAAGCGATAATTCTCTTTACTTGCTTAACCAATGACAATTGATGTTAGGGAAGTTTAGATAGTTAATAGACATGTTCTTAATGATTGTTTGATTTAACTAGACCAAAGACATTTGATGTTTAGTCATTGAAAGCAAGTGAACTTTTATCTTGATAAAGAACTATTTTAATGGTGCGTCTAGACTAATAGAACTGGATTGATTATAATGTTAACCATCTATCTTAGGTCTTAATCCCCCAAAGTCAAAACCCTTACCCATGGGTTCTTTGTCTCCCAATTGATTTATAATTCTAGTTTTTCACACCTGTGTTCTTTCGTTACTTCATCCCACACATCAAAACTGATTGCACTTAGATTAAGTTTATACTTGTATTCTCATTGCATCATGATCACTTAGGATTGGATTGACACTCATCTATACTACTTTGATTAGGATAGAGTAAAATCTTTTTATCAAATTTGGCGCCGTTGTCAGTTCTAAGTTGATTGTGACAGTGAGATTTAGTCATAACTTGAGACTAAGTCTTATTTTCTTTTACTTGCTTACTGACACACTTTGTTCATTTCTCTTTGAATCACAGGTGTATGAACTTGCGGAGCAGAGGACCAACAGACCTTGTTCCACGAGTAGACAACATCAGGGGTTTAGAGAGAGAGTTAGCAAGAAAGAGAAGAGAAAAAAACTGAGTCCTTTCGATAGGTTAGAGTTCGAAATGGATGTCAACCAGAATAACCCTCATCGAGAAGGTGCCAATGGAGTTGACAACAATGGACCACAACCTCAAGATGCACAAGTCCAAGGAGCTGCAAACCTTAGGGAACAACATCCTCCACGCCAAGCTCGGGCGATCATAACATATGACCAGCCCAACATCCATGGGAACATGGCTGGTATCAGAGCACCTGCTGTGGAGAACAACAACTTCGAGATCAAGTCAAGTTTGATCAACATGATTCAAGCTAACAAATACCATGGTCTTACTTTGGAAGATCCACTAGACCACCTTGATAACTTTGACAAGTTATGTGACACAACAAAGATCAATGGTATTTCCGAAGATGATTTTAAACTGAGATTGTTTCCCTTCTCTTTGGGAGATAAAGCGCACTTATGGGAGAAGTATACCTTAGGGATCCATTAAAACTTGGGAAGAATGCAAGCGTGTTTTCCTTAACAAGTTCTTCTCCTCTTCCAGAACTGCTAAGTTGAGAAATGAGAATCATGGGAAAGGTTCAAAAGCTACTTAACACAGTGTCCTCACCATGGCTTAAATAATGAGAGTATCCTAAGCACTTTCTACAGAGGAGTTCTGCCTAAGTATCGAAGCATGCTAGACACTGCCAGTAATGGTTTCTTCTTGGGTAGAACAGCTCACGATGGCATGAAACTTGTTGAGAACATGGCGCAAAGTGATTCAGTGTACAATGATGACTGCGATAGGCAGAACCGAGGTGGAGGTGGCGAAGACTCCAATACAAGAAAAGAACTGAAATCTTTGCAGGATAAACTTGACATGCTTCTTCTGGATAGAGTTAAACAGGAAAAGGTGAACTTTGTTGGCAAGAAGGGCCAAGAAGAAGTTCTAAAGGTTAATGAAGTTGATGGTTTGGAAGGAAAACATGAGCTATGTTTTATCAGCGTTAACGGACAATGGTACAGGAAAGAACCCAACTTCCCCTACCCAAACCCCTTTCCAAACAAGCCCCAGTACCCAAACAACTACCAGCAAAACGGTTACCCACCCAAACAACCATATCCTCTAGGTTTTCCACCCAAAGGCAACCAGTCTACTCAAACTCAAGGAAGTTCTCAACAAAATCAACCTAGAGATACAAGTGTGGAATCTATGTTGAAGCAGCTCCTCGAATCTCAAGCGAGAAATGAGAAAGCCATTGGAGATGAGTTCAAAAACATCCACACAAAGATTGATGGGAGTTACAATGAAGTCAACAACAAGTTTAAAGCTTTGGAGAATCAATTCACCACCATGAGCTCCAACTCTAAGAGACCCATTGGATCTTTACCTAGAAAGTCTGAGCAGCATCCTAAGGAGACAATGCACTCAATCACGTTAAGAAGTGGTAGAGAATTACCTTCCAGAGTTCTCCTCAAGGATGATGAGAAACAAGGTGGGGAGGTAGCAATCAATCTAGAGGATTGATATTGTTAATGTTAAAGATGGTAAGATTGATATTCATCTTGGAGAGGGGAACACTCTTCACTTTGAATGTTAAGGAGATGATAAAAAAAACCTACTATTCAAGGACAAGCCTTCTACATTGAGGCTATGGATGCTTTAGCTGATGAGTTCTTTGAAGAGATGACGCTTGAGGACTCTCTTCAACATGCTTTAACAGTTGATAGAGAGGTCCAAATGATTGAAGACAAAGAGAGCAAAGAGTACATGAGGATGTTGGATTCTCACAAGAGATTGAATGGAGTAGACAACTTCCAAGAGCTGTCTAAAGTTGTTTACCATGTTGCCTCGACCGCCTTACAAAAAGACCTTCAACAAGATGATTGGAGCGAGCTCAAAGCACCCAATGTGGAGCTTAAACCCCTTCTCATTGGTGTAAGGTACACATTTCTTGGTACTAATAACACGTATCCTATCATTGTGAGTAGCCAACTAAATGAAAAAGAATTATTTACACTTTTAAATGAGCTTAAAAAAGTATAGAAAAGCAATCGACTACTCACTTGAAGACATCACAGGGATATCACTCTCTTTGTGCATGCATAGGATACATCTAGAGGACGAATCAATGACTTCTATAGAGCATCAAAGAAGGTTGAACCCCAACTTGAAAGATGTTGTTAAGAAAGAGATTCTTAAACTCTTAGATGCTGGAGTGATTTACCCTATTTCTGATAGTACTTGGGTATCTCATGTGCATGTAGTTCCCAAGAAAGGTGGTATCACTGTCATTAAGAATGATAAGGATGAATTGATACCCACAAGAACCATAAATGGTCATAGAATGTGCATTGACTACCAAAAACTTAATGCTGCATCTAGAAAGGATCATTTTCCTTTGTCATTCATTGATCAAATGCTTGAGACACTTGCAAACCACCTCTACTATTATTTTCTTGATGGATACTCAGGTTTCTTACAAATACACATACACCCCAATGATCAGGAAAAGACAACTTTCACATGTCCCTATGGTACCTTTGCTTCTCGCATGATGCCATTTGGGCTATGTAATGCACCAGCAACTTTCCAAAGAGCAATGATGTCTATATTCTCTGATCTTATTGAGGATGTGGTGGAAGTCTTTATGGATGATTTCTCTGTGTATGGATCTTCTTTTGTTATGTGTTTGTCTAATCTATGCAGGGTTTTGAGAAGATGTGAAGAGACGAACTTTGTGCTCAATTGGGAAAAATGCCACTTCATAGTGAAAGAAGAGATTGTTCTGGGACACAAGATCTCAGAGAGAGGAATCGAAGTGGATAAAGCGAAAATTGACGTGATGATTGGATTAGCTCCACCAAGATCAGTAAAAGACACCAGAAGCTTTCTAGGCCATGTTGGGTTCTATAGGAGGTTCATCAAAGACTTCTCAAAGATAGCTAGACCGCTGACAAAAATACTATGCAAAGAAGATGTCTTTAACTTTGATGAGGAATGTCTAAATGATTACATGCTTTCGCAGTTGTCAGGTAACATGTTTTTGTGTTTACTCTTATGTTCTAGTAACTTTTTACATATCACTAAAGAACATGATTTACATATGCTTTCAGGTGAAGAGAAGGTTTACCTTAGCTCTGACAGTATTATCCCATTCGATGTTGACGTAGAAGAAAATGTTGTATATCCTGCATAGTTTTTGAACAGTGTTAAAGTGGCTGGACTGCCTAGACATAATTTGAAGCTAAAGTTTGGTGCTCCTATTATGTGTCTCCGTAACATGGATGTTGCAGATGGATTATGCAATGGTACTAGGCTAATTGTTACTCAGCTACTTCTCCATGTGATAGAAGGTAAAATTATAACCGGAAACAATATTGCTCGAGACAAGGTTTGGATTCCTAGAATGTTTGTAACACCACCTGAAACAAAGTTTCCCTTCAGAATGCGTCGAAGACAGTTTCCGGTTACATTGGCTTTCGCGATGACTATCAACAAAAGTCAAGGTCAAACACTAGAAAGTGTTGGTTTGTTTCTGCCTAGGCCAGTGTTCTCTCATTGTCAGCTCTACGTTGCACTTTCAAGAGTTAAGTCGAGATCTGGATTAAAAATCCTAATAACTAGTAAAGAAAGGAAGCCGGAGACAAAAATATTGAATGTTGTCTACAAACAAGTTTTCCATAATATTCCGTAGGCAGGATACGTAATTGTTATCTACTTTTTTCCAATATTTTTTTTTGAAATATATAAACTGTTACAATTATTTATTTTTTGAAATTTGCCAGATGGGTAGTGATGAGTATGAAGATCGATAATAATTTATTGCCAATCAGTTTTCCGACTATTCCGATCATGGTATGTCAGTTTAATATTTTTTTCTGTTCAATTAAGAATAGAAAAAAATAAATCTTTCAAATTATGTAGCATGTCCACTTGCTTAAAAAATTAAATACATTTTTTTGCAGGTTTCTAATGGAAGTTGTTTCATTATCGAGACAAGTACTTCATACTTGATCAAGTACTTCATACTTGATATAATTTATGGATAATACTTTTAATTTTATTATATTTTCTTTTAATATGTCTACAAAAACTTTTTGAAAAAAATAAACATAATAATAATTTTTACCTAAAATAAAAACTTACAACACATATACAATACAATTCTAATTAGTGATAATATAAAATATGTTACTTCTAAAACTATACACTATTAATTCCAGATTTGGAAAATAAAATATCTTCTTAAACACACAAATTATTTTGGGACGTTGCAATTATGCATACCGGAACGACTACCTCTTGATATTGAAGTTACTTTGTTCCATCTTGTCCGTGTAAAATTCGAGTACCAACATTTTCATGTGCCTGATGCTTTTTCCCAAAGACGGTGGTCTTATGATATAAAATCCGTTACTGCTAAAACTTTGTACTACTTAATCCATAATTTGAATCTGTTTATAACCCGCACAGGGTGCGGGTCGGTCACCTAGTATATTATTAAAATTGAAGTATGTTTGGTACTATTTGGAAACATGATAAACAATATAAATGATAATTGTTTGGATCCATGGATAGCAATATAAAAAATATTTCTTTTATTTACAAACTTAGTCTTTGCATTTACAATAAACTAAGTACTTCCTTTTTATATTTTTTTATTTACAGATTCTGCTACTGCATTTAAAATAAATTAAAATTAAATAATTACAATTCCAAAGTTTATCTAACCAAATCGATATTTATATATTGACCATTAAAAAATTTAGTATGTTGTTTCATTTCAAAATAAATTAACAAAAAACAACAAGTTAATATATGAATAATACAATTACATCAAATTGTATCAAGTTATACATTTTTAATATAATATTATGTAAAAAAATATTATCAACAGTTATATTATAATATAATATTCTACTCTATATGTAAATTACAAAACATAAAAATATACAAAGGATTTTTTATAAAACCAGCGATTTATAAGTTTACGTTAAATATAAATTAAATCAAACACCCACGCAGGGGTGCGGATCAAGTTCTAGTTTAATTTAAAGTTTAAAGTGATTTTTTTTAAGAGATTATAGATGATTTCAAAAAATTGAAGAGTTTAAGTGGATTTTTGATAAACTACCCTAAAATATCACATAAAACCATGAGATTTGAGTTTTAATTTTTTTAACTAAAAAACTCCACTTGAACACTCTAAAATCATTTAAAACTTTTAAACTTCACAACTTAAAATATTTTCAATAACAATAGATTTCAGAGTACTTTTATAAAATGTCAAGTTTAATAACAATGTATTTTACATGAGTTTTTAAAATTCATGTTTGAATAACAGTTGATTTGTCATTTTTATACAAATCACCTAAAACTCTCAGTTGAATACACCCCTTAGATTTTGACATGCGCTTTCAAAGCACAAAATTATTTTTGAAACAAACCACATTTATATGATATAAATTTACATTTTTGATTATGTATCTACATTTTTTGGTCAATAATTATGTATCTACATTTAAATGTTACACATGAAAGTTTTTGCTTTTAATCTCTGTCGTTGAACCACTCTTCTCCTGGTTAAAGTTGTTTATGAATGTGGTTTTAGATCAACACTCTAGCCCCTTCTCAATTCGTTGTCCTTGAAGCTTGATCCAAATGATCAACTATCTCAGGTTTACGCATTATCTTCCCAAACTGATGATCTTGAGAAGCTTTAGCTATGGAAGTTTAGCATAAAAAGGATTCTCGCTTTCCTGATCAAAATCTGTTCATACTGTCTGGTATAGACTGAAGAAGCTACACGCAAGTCAAGGTGTAAGATACAAGATTGATATAGACATGCGGAGGAAGAAGGATGAGGAACGCGAGTCAAAGGAGCTGAAGTTGGTGGGTCGATTAATTAATCTCCTGTTCTGTGCTGTTAGAAAGAAAGCTCAAATGTATGTTTGGATCAAACTGAATATGCAGCGATGAAAAAAATATTGTGACTTCACCTCAGATCGGTTGTATGTATTTCTCTTAATTTTATGCTTGATTAAGAATCAATTTATAGTGCTTTTTCAAAGTTTATTTCTGTGCAATCTCTGTGTTCTTGATAGTGGGAATGCCAGCTTCAACATTACAAATTGATGATTGGTTATTATGAAGAATGATTCACATGACTAAAATACAAAAACTCTAAAAAGCATTGACGAACTGAAGGGAAAACGGAGGAGGAGAAAAATGAAAGCTGAGAGGTTGGACATCAAAAGACTAAGGAGAAAGTAGATGTCTAGGATGTGTAACCACAAGAAAACTTATAAATGAAACCCCCAGAATGAAATAAGAATCATAAAAAGTATGGCCTTATCTAGCTTACTACAATCTGATGGGTAATGGGTTTGTTTTTGAAATGCTAAACACACTTAATGTTACGTATTCTCTTATACGGATATAAGTTTTATGTTTACTTTTCAGTCATAGAATTGTAGAATTCTAGATGTTGTTTTGGTAGTAGACAAACTTTTTGATTAGAAGTCACAGAAATGGGACTACGAGTTTCTGACAATATGTTGTTATGGTTTAGAAGGCCGAAACTTTACAATTTACTTTCATTCTAAAAAAAAAGATATCAAGCTTTTTTATCTCGGTTGTCTCATACGATTTTATCTCTTTAGTGGAATCTAATATAATAAAAATATAATAATAATAATAATAATAATAATAAATCTATTATTAAATTCAGTCATAGTAATTACAATAAATATATCCAAAATTTTATAAAACAATAGTTAATTTTCAAAAATTGATTTAAATTCCAACTTCTCAAAAGTCATTTGAGAAGTTCCAAAAATTGATAATTTCTTTGTATCTATGAAAAATAGTTCAATTGTTTTTGGTAAAAAGAAAAAAGCCAAATTGTTTGGTTTTGACTATTTAGCCTCTTCACACCTCATTGCAACTATGAGAGATTCATGCATCTTCAAAAACGGTTTTTAACTGCTCACAAAATTCATTGGTTGAGTTCTTCAAGCCGATTTTGATTTATTTGTATTCTTTCAAACATGGTTGTGAAAAAAAATTATGGGTTTTTTCTCTCCTTACCCACCTCTATTTTTTTTTGTTATGGTAGCTTATCAGTTGACCGTCGATTATTTGTCTGGTTGTAATTAACTTAAACCCATTAGACGTTCAATTTTAATATCTAATCTATTAAAACTAAAGTACAAATAAGAAATAACCCTTAATTTTACTTAATATTTACAAGGAATGCCACTAATGTTATCCTTGGATCCAAACATTAATTTTTATCAAGAAAAAAATAAAGCTTGACTAAGCCCATTAACAACTTTTGTCATTTGAATTGAAGACTTCATAAAAAAATGTATATGTATTTTCTAATTTTTTATAATAAAAACAGAATTATGCATATATATCATTAAATTATTTTTATTTTTATTCATATTCATATAAATTAATCAACTATATTTGAACCATAAAAAGGATAATAATGTTAATAATTTCCAATTATAATCTGAACTTATTCATTTACAGTAACAAAATCATGTAGCTTTCCATAATAATTTAATGACTAAAATACATACTAATATTTATTATAAATGATTATATATACAAACAAATACAACATATTATTCATTTGTACGGTATATATCTAATAAGAATAATTTATGTAATTTATAAATTTAAAAATTTTAATCACCATATAATACATATACACAATTTGGTCTAGGACAGATCAAATATTCAGGGTATTTTAGGATATACGGAGTTGGATATGCATTCGTCAGATTCGTAAAATTGTAATCCGGATCCGGATATTCGGAATAAATCTAAATACACACGGATAGCCGATCTGTTTTTTCAATTAAAAATAAATCAAAAACTAACTATTAACCATATATTCAGTCTATTTAAAATTATTATTTAAAAAACCTTAAAATAATTAAAATTTAATAAATTTAAAATTTTAGTTATTTTATATAAAAGTATATATAATATAGAAAACTATAATTAAATTTTAAATATTTAATATCCGAATCCGGATATCCAGACCTAAAATTTTAGTATCCGAATTTGTACGTGGATCAGTCGAATCCGTAAAATCACTATGACAATTCCCGAATATCCGTTTTTCAAAGCGGATCAGATAACGAATATCGAATATTAAGTTCCAGTCATATATATATAATTATATCAAATAAATTGCTTAAAATATTTGTCATTTATAAAAACTCCACGTGGCATTGCACCGTCATTTATAAAAATTCCTCTAACATCCGCGCGGGCGCGCGGATCAAAAACTAGTAAGCATTTATTATTCAAAAATAAGCATTTAAACATGTACTTGGCAAACTTAATATTTACATTGAAAACTTTGCATCTCAAATCATATAAAACTATATAATAGATTGACAATGATGAAACTTACACTATGAGACAACTAAGCATCTTTGTTTAAAAAGTTCAAAACATAAGTAAACAAAAATATAAAGTTGTCATAGTGAAAAATATAACCCCAAAATATATAAAAGTAAAATCAAATACAATCTTAAAAGTCCAATTTACTGATTAGTAACACCCTTATTTACATAAAATCTATTTCTTGCCTCATCATCGGTCACAAGTTTTACATTGACAAGACAATAAAAATCATTAATAACTTCAAAGAAATAATAAAATAGTTGATATCAACGGTGGACGAAGGTACACCAAATTCTTTTTTTTTAATATCCAGGTTTTCAGTATTAATTAAATTTTACATAATGATTATTTTCGTAGGTACAACAAGTTCGAGCCTTTCATATTAGCTTCCCAAGCAGATCAAGTTTGCTTCATTCCATACCCTCGGATTACTACCTCGGGAATAAACTGGTTAGCTGTTATCAAAGTTACACCTCGAGGACGAATAATCGCTGGAGATGAACCACCATTACAAGAAGAAAACACCAATGAGATCGAGGTAGCTGAAGCAGAAATTGATGAGTTCTTACTCATTGATCCGCATAATCGTGAATACGAAGATGTTCCTGATCACTCAACGGACGAAGGTGTAGACGACGAGTTTTTAGAAAATGATGATGTTTCAACAGATGACGACAATGTATCCGAATGAATTATGTATGTTTATAAGTTTGTTTAATCACAAAAATGAATTTGGATTATATATGTTTTAAGTTTGTTTAATCACAAAATCAATTTGCATTTGGGGTTTGGGGTTTATGTGTAGAAGAGGTTATAAGTTAAGGAAGTTGTGGTTTGGGGTTTCGAGTTTAGGGATTTATAAACCCTTTCCTCGTAAAACCCTAGTAAAAGAAAACACGGGCATATCTATTTCCTCGTAAGGTCCTAGTAAGATTTACTAGGGCTTTACGAGGAAAAAAAACACGGGCATAGCAATTTCCTCGTAAAGCCCTAGTAACAAGCTTACGAGGACCTTACGAGGAAATAGAAACACGGGCATATTTATTTCCTCGTAAGGTCCTAGTATAATTACTAGGGCTTTACGAGGAAACCAAATTCCTTATATATACTCGAGCAATCCAGTTTCTCATTTGCTAGTAACCTTCTCTCTAAATCCTCTAAAGGTACTCTCTAATTCGTAGTTAGGTGATTAGATTAGGGAATTTAGATTAGGTGGTTAGTTTAGGGAATTTAGATTAGGTGATTAGTTTAGGGAATTTAGATTATGTTGGTTTACTTTTATTTAGTGTTTTTTTAAATTATAAGGGGAATTAATGTTTTGATTTTTTTTTAAAAAAATATAGATGCCTAGACAGAGCAAGCTTGCTAAGGCTGCCGGTAGGAGGACGTCGTCTCTCGAGGGGAGTCACTACGGAGACATGTTTGGGCGTCAGGATGCTCCGGGTTCATCTTCGTCAGCTCCCGGTTCATCTTCGATTCCCGAGACTCAGGGAGCTTCTACGGCGTCCCGGGAACCACATCCTCCTCCTCCACCGGTCGGGGTTCATCCCGATTTGGATGTGCCGCCGAACGCACCCTTTGCGGTGTACACGGTGGAGGATATTTTGGCCCTTCCAGGCAGAGAAGGGCTGGCAGAGTTAGATCCTATCCGACGGGACGGCCGAAACGTATTATGGTATGTTTTAATTTTAAAAAAGTTTTTTTTATTTATTTCTTAATTAACAAAATATTTAGAAATTAATCTAATTAATGATTTATTTTGTGTCTTTCCAGGTTTGGTGTTGACAACTGTGTCGGATCTAGTGTCTCGGACTGCATTAAGGGATACTTTCCCGATCCAGCTCCAAACTGGAAGATGACGGCGAACCACACAAAAAAGACGTGGTTCAAATCGTTCGCTGTAAGTTTAATTAGTTAATTTATTTTTAATTATTTAAAATTATTAATATTATTGAACTAATCCGTTTTTTATTTTTTTCTGGTTACAGCAAAAGTATCGTTGGTCTATTGGGATTCACCAGCGGGTGAAGAAGGAGTTTGAGGCCAAGGCAAGAGCACGATTGCTCGACATGGTCTACAACTGGAAGGGCGACTACCAGGTATAGATTTATAAATTATAATATATATATAGTTTTAAAAATATTATATACTTTAATTAATTCTATTTTTTTTAAATCAGGTGGATGGTTACGAGGCCGGGAAACCCGATTGCCTCACAACCACGGTGTGGGATGGCCTCATCAGCTATTGGGAGTTGCCGGACTCGGTGAGAACCTCCAACACAAACTCCGGGAACCGCATGACCAAAGACGAGCATGGCAACACCAAGGTGCTTCACACCACTGGTCGAAAACCTCACGCGGGAATTCGTCTAGACATGGTAAAATGATTTTTAATAACTATTTAATTTTTATTTTATTTGAATATTCCAAATTAATATTTAATTTTATAAATTAATTTCAGGCTAAGGAGACAGAAGTTCTTCCGTCTCTAAAAGACCTATACGAGAGGACCCACCGGAACAAGGCTGGGCAGTTTGTAGATCCTGTTTCCGAGCGGATCTACAACGAGGTTGTTGCCCGAGTTGACGAACGCCAGACCCAGTTGACTCAGCAGGCTGGGACTCCAGTCATATTATCCACTGTTGAAGTGGATAAGATTTACGAGGAGGTAAATAATTTCGTTTTACTATTAATTTTAAATATTTTTTAAAATTTTTTCTTAATGTTATTAATATTTTTAATTACAGGTCGCCCCTGGGAAAAAAGGGCGTGTCATCGGGATTGGTTCGGTTAACGATGTCCCTGCAGCGACATCGTCTTATCATTAGGAGCAGCACGATGTCAATGCTCAGCTGCGCTCGGTTAACGATGTCAATGCTCAGCTGCGCTTGGAGTTGTCTTCGCTCACCCAGCATGTCACTTCTCTCACCAATGTCCTCGAGATTATGGCGGTTGGAAACCCGCATTTGGAGGAGATGTTGCGTCAGAGACGGGAAGGCGGAGAGATTCCAACCCAACAGCATCCACCATCACAGTCAGAGCCGGCCACCAACTATGGACAAGATTTCCCGAGCCAGGACGACTTCGTTCAGCAATTTCACGACCACCATCCGTAGTTTTTTTTATTTTAATTGTATATTATGAATTTTAAAACTTTCTGTATATTATTTAGTTATTTATAAAATATTTTGTTTTTTAGTTTTTATTTATAATTTGATTTTTTAATTTTTAAAAAATAAAATAATTATATTTATAATTAATTTTTTTAATAGGGAAAAAACCATTTCGAAGCAAAATCCTCGTAAGGATTCCAAGTAAAATCCTCGTAACATGTTCTAGTAAGTTCCTCGTAAGGATTTACTACGATATTACGAGGAAAAATTACTACTAAGTTACGAGGAAATGCTACGAGGCTCTTACGAGGAAACCAAGCCCACGCCTTTACGAGGAAATGTTTCCTCGTAAATTAGCTACGACCTTACGAGGAAAAATGTTTTACGATGAACGTGTTTCAAAGAAACGTGTTTCCTCGTAATTTCCTAGTAAATGGCCATTTACTAGGAAATTACGAGGAATACCCGTCCTAGTAATGGCCGAGTTTTCTTGTAGTGCATGTTGAATACATGAGTTACAGCTAAAGATCTCATCTACAACTCAGAAAATAATAATCGAGGAAACACAACTAAGTAATGCTCAGCGTCATCGAAACTGTTCATGTATTCTAAGCTCAGTTTTGGTATTTTAGCAAACTAATAAAAATATTTTTATTACATAAAAATGCGAAAACTATATGCAACAATTTAACAACAAAAACATAGTATATCTCTCCTCTTATACTATATCCTACACACTACATAGTTTTATACACATCAAAATTTTACAATATTTTCTATTTACATAACAAGATTAATAGTAAAATTGAAAACAACAATTATCTGCGCGTAGCGCAGAAAACAAACTAGTTTCTATAAAAAGTTAATATATAATACATATAATTACTTTATTAAGTTTAATGTTAGGTGTGGATTCCGTGCATTACCCATAAATTTCATAGAACCGATGCGGATATACAATTTTTTCTACGCAAATTAACAGATCAAATCTAATCTATGAAATTAGTGTCATATTTTTATCTACTACTAACAAGTCATAGTAGGACCACCTAAAGAATTAGTTAATATGACATATTTGATTATTTACATTAATAATAAACCAACTCTAAATTTAAATTTTACTTTTTAATTATAACAAAATCTGTTGATAAAAAATCTAACAAGATCTTATTTAAAATTTTAAATATTTTTTAACACATTAATAAATTTTTTAATTAGTAATATAATATTATTATAAATCAGTGTTAACTCAGATTTGATTATAAAACAAGAAACTAAAAATTATATACTGTTTTTAATAAATTCTATAAATAAATTCTAGATTATATAAAAACAACAGTGCTACATGAATTAAATATGATAAAAATTATATTTAATAGGTAATTTAACAAAATTTTATATTTCTATTTTTTTCATTTAAATAAATTATCACTCATCATTAAAATGGGTTAAAATTCATAAACTATATAATATTTTTACAAAATAAATTTATCAACATAGGTTAAACTTATATGTATATATATATATATCTATAATTTTTTATTTATTTTGAAACTTTCAACAATATATTGTTTAAAAATGTTTGTATACAAAAATATAATAGTATATAATAAACTTTAGTTCATATACTATTTAAAAATATATTATTAGAGAAATATAAAATTTTAGTAATTCATTTAAAATATTAATGACAAATACAATTTTAAAGTTATTTTTCCTTTTATTTTAATTATAACAAAATCTATTGAGATTTTTTTCAAAATAGTACCAAAAATTTAAATATTTTATTTATAAAATAATAGATTAGATGTAGTCACAAAAAATTCAAAATTAATTTAATGTTTCAAATTCAAAAATATTTGTGTAATTTTGCAAAGTTTTCTTGACAAAATATAAAATTTTGAAAATAAATATCTAAACTCAAAATCATAATATTAAAGTTTTTACAAAAGATAAAATTCTAGATAATAAAAATAACTTTTTGAAATGCACCACGAAAAAACTCTTTGTATATGTTGTAAAAATTAAAGTAATCTAACATTTTTGGAGTCTTAATTTAAAAAAATAAAACTTAATATCATAACATCCAAAAAATATTCGATATCAATAAAATTTACTAAAATAATATGATAGATACTATTATATATAAAATTTACTAAAAAGTTAAGGCTATATTATTTAAACAAGACAGTTTTTTACTTATAAATCCCGTAAAATACTAAAATAATATATGTTAAAGTATATTTTCTTATACACAATATGTAAATAGAAATGATCTTAAATATATTTATTTTATATAATATAAATAAATAAAATTTAAAATATATTATATGCAAAATATATAAATTAAAGAAAAAAACATATACTGAAAAATGTTCTCTATTTGATTATTTCATATGGTTATTTTATTGTATCTAACTCGAAAATATATTAGTAAATAATAAAAATTAATAACAAAGTAAAATATTTTAAACAAATCACTATATATTAATAGTATTGAATAAGAAATATAAACAATAATATAATAGATTTATACAATATATAGCACTAAAATAAAATTATATATTTGTAATAATATTTAATATATTTATAAAATAGAAAAATATCCGCACGGACGTGCAAATTAAAATCTAGTTTTTTAAAAAAAGAGAGTCGATCCGCTGGTTGACGGGTCAAGCGGAGCGGGTTGACCCGCGAACTCAGCTAAACTAACAAGCCACCCCTAATTGATAACAACCTCGTAATTATGTTATTGTTCGCAGCTCATTGTGATCGATCCCGTCACCAAGAACTCAAATTCTCTTTCTCTCGATCCTCCTCTGATCCCGCCATCATCATCATCATCATCGCGTAACTTCCCAAAACCTCTCCGGTGAGAAATTTTCATAGCGGAAGAGTTTCCCGGTGACCTAACTCACCGGAGTTACCGTGGAATGGACTCGATTGTATGTACCGCACTGGAGGAAATCTGTTGTCAGGGAAACACAGGGATCCCTCTAGTTTCCCTCTGGTCACGGCTCTCTCCTCCTTCTCTATCTCCTTCCGTCAAGTCACATGTCTGGAGAAACCTGCTATCAATACCTCAGCTCCAGTTCAAGGCGAAGAACACTGTCTACGGATCATCAGATCCTTCGATTCAACTGCTGGAAGATGCTCATAGACTCGATTTGAGGATCATCGCGAATGAGAAGCTCCGAGGTAACTTCGTTGGCTTATACGACGCTCAGTCCAATAACACGACTATCTCCGCCGTTCAGCGACGCGTTCTCGAGCGGCTAGCTGTTGCTCGGTAAGCTTTTTTGGTTCTTCAAATTGAGTTTAGTTACTGTATTAAGAGTTGTGATTGTAATGCAGATCCAATGGTGTTGCACAAAATCTACTTGCTAAAGAGTTTGACATCCAAGGGAGGAACTTCTTTTATATCGTGAAGCAACTTGAGTCTCGAGGTTTGATTGTTAGGCAACCTGCGATTGTGAGAACAAAGGAAGTTGATGGTGAAGGAGATTCTAAAACCACCTCATGCGTTAGCACCAACATGATATACTTAAGTCGTTACTCCAAGCCTTTGGGTTCTCAGCAGAGGTTTGAAATCTGTAAAGAGGACCCTTCGTTGGAGGCAACTGCTCCGGAAGATAGTACACAATCAAAAGAGGATACGCTCATTAAAGATTTTCTACCAGCAATGCAGGCAATATGTGATAAGCTTGAAGAAGCTAATGAGAAGGTTAGTTTTGCATTTTTAGCAAGCTGGATCTTTCTAGCTCCATATAAACTTTTCTTGTTCTGCAGGTTCTAGTCGTCTCAGACGTTAAGCAAGACCTTGGTTATCTGGGTTCACATTCAAGGCATAGAGCTTGGAGAAGTGTAATAGATATTTTTCTTCTGTTTGAATCGTATAGACGTATCTTTGAAACTTAATTCAAGTTCAGTTATGTTATTCTAAATGAATCTTCTCTGGACAAACACCAGGTTTGTCGCCGGTTGACAGAGTCTCATGTAGTAGAAGAGTTTGATGCTGTGGTGAACAATAAGGTGACCTATATAATCTGTATCTCATTCCGTCATTCTCTGCTGACCATTTTCCTGTATGTAGCATTTCTGTCCTGTTTTGTTTGAATTCAATACTGTTTACCATGTGGGTTGTTCTTTTGTAGGTGGAAAGATGCCTCCGTTTGCTAAAAAGTTTTTCAGAAAAAGATTTCACCTATTGTGGGAAAAAGCAATTCCTGAAATTTGGAAGGAGTACTCCAAAAACGGAGCAAACTTTGGAACTTCCAATAGATAATCAAATTTATGATATGGTTGATGCTGAAGGATCTAAAGGATTAGCTGTGATGGAGGTATTCATTTGATGGGTTTGGCTTACAGATTTTTGGAGAAAATTGAATACTTGAAAGAGTCTTAAATTGTTACTTTTACTAGGTATGCGAAAGACTTGGCCTTGATAAGAAGAAGAGCTATTCTCGGCTTCATAGTATCTGTTCACGAGTCGGAATGCATTTACAGGCAGAAAGCCACAAAAAGACTACAGTGTATAGAGTTTGGACTTCTCGTAATGCTGGGACCGATTCTGCTGATTTGTTTCCTGATAGAGCTGAAACTATTAACAGGGAAAGTAACGTACCGACTAATGATTCCAGCACACCTCATGTTACTGGTGGATTGGCTCAGCCTTTCATCGAACACAATCTTGCAGTGGCTGATGCTGATTTTGCTACGCCTCCAAGGTTAACTGATTCTGAATGCAACTCAGGCCAAGTTGATACACCTGGAAGGTTAACTGATTCTGAAAGAAGTTCAAGAGTTCTCCATTGTTCCCCATCTAATGCCACAGGAAGAAATGTGCTTGCATGTCGTGACTTGCAAGAATCATTCCATGAGATCAGTGATAAGGTTGTTGATACTGCAATGGGATCCCCTGATTTGGCTTTATCAGAAATGAATCATCTCGTTCTACCGAAGCCGTCTAAACCAAAAGTTCATCAACAACTTCCTATCACTGTTGAAAACGCTCGAAGAGAGCGGAGGATACTTGAGCGCTTGAATGTACTCACTGTTCTCTTTATTTTTCTCTATAATTTTCTTCTGTTCCCTTCAACTAACTGATTGTTTCTTCTTTCTTGGCTGGTCAAAGGAGGAGAAGTTTGTTTTGAGAGCAGAACTACACAAATGGCTTGTCAGTCTTGAGAAAGACAGGAGCACCAAGGTGGATCGGAAAACCATTGACAGACTTCTTAGAAGACTTCAACAAGATGGACTATGTGAGTGCATGGCCGTTAGTGTCCCAAATGTAACTAATTGTGGTCGTAACCGTAGCTCTGTGGTAGTTTTACATCCATCTGTTCAAAGACTGACTCCAGAAGAATTTGGTGTCATTCATGATAAGATTAGGTCTTTTGAACTAGGACTCCGTTGCCAGAGTTTGTCAAAGAGAAAAAGCAATGAACCAATTCCGATATTGAATGACATTCAGAGAGGTCAAAGTAATGTGGATTTGGATGCACGAGCTAGCAAATCAGGAGCCATGCGAGCCAACGGGTTCGTGCTGGCAAAGATGGTTCGCGTGAAGCTCCTACATTGTTTCCTTTGGGACTATTTTAGCTCCTTACCTGGCTGGGACGATGCCTTTTCTTCTTCACATGATCATAAATTTGAGAATTTGTTTGCACTTGATGATGCTTTTAGAGCCATGCCACTCGAACTGTTTTTACAAGTTGTTGGATCTACTCAGAAAACTGATGATATGATGAAGAAATGCAAACAGGTTATGCGTCTTTCCGAGCTTCCTAGCGAAGAATATAAGCTTCTAATGGATACTCTTGCGACTGGTAGATTATCAATGCTTATTGATATTTTGCGCCGATTGAAGGTAATAATAATCAAATTGCATCTCAAGTACTATTTCATGGAAGTGTGTAGTTCAAAAATCAGGTATTTTATTGCGTGTGCCTATTTTTGTTTGTAGTTGATTCAGATGGTAAATAATAGATTCAGACATGACGAGATTGAAGAGAAGTATGCCAATTTGACACATGCTATGGAGCTTATGCCTTATATAGAGGAACCTGTGTTTGTTGCTGCTACACCAAGTGTCATGTCCTTTGATCTTCGCCCTCGTATTCGGCATGACTTTATTCTATCAAATAGAGATGCAGTAGATGAATATTGGCTAACTTTAGAGTATTGCTATGCCGCTGCTGATCACAGAGCTGCTAAGCAAGCATTTCCAGGATCTGTTGTTCAAGAGGTATAAGCTTGATCTTCTATGGCTTATTACATAGATACAACAGCTGAGTGTATATCTTTTCCATAGACAAAAAAAACTAGAACATACTCATAATATGTACGTATGGTACGCGTATATCTTCCTGCTATATTATTCTGTGATGTTAATTTTCAGCTGCCTGGTATTTAGAAAACAGCTTCTAACTGTCAGTTCTTCTAGGTTTTCCGTTTTCGTTCTTGGGCCTCAGATTGCGTCATGACAGCAGAACAGCGTGCTAAGCTCTTACAGCGTATTGCAGCTGATAAGAAGGAAAAACTCTCATTCAAAGAGTGTGAGAAGATTGCTAAGGATCTGAACCTGACCGTAGAGCAGGTAAATATATGTTTTGTGCGGTGGCGGTGCTGTATAAATTGTGAAAGATGTCAAGGTCACTTAGTTATCTGAGACCAGGTGGTAATTTGACCAATAGTTTCTTATGGTCTTTTGATCTTAGAAATCATGCCGACTGGGAACCTTGATTCTTTAGTGTGTCAGCTTGAATCTGATTTAAGTTCGATTGAAAGCTTTCTCATCTCTGGTTCAGGATTAAAACTGACCTGGATATTCTCTGTTTTTTTTCTTCTTGGTTTTTGGGTGAGATATCTTATATTTTTGGTTGCATACTTCAGGTTATGCATGTCTACCATGCGAAGCGGGGAAGACGCCTAAAATCAAAAGAAAAAAATCACGCTGTAGAAGATAGCCCTTCTCCATCTTCTGGGAAAAGAAAAAGAGAAGCTCCCGTAAAGACAACTGGAAAAGGTGTCAGATCCAAAATAATAGATGAACAGAAGGTTCTATATTCAGATGCTATCGATGCCTCAAATAGTGAGAATATTCTAAATATGACACAAGAAGAGCAAACCCACATTCCGATGAATCAACAAGAAAATGAAGAGACAAGGGATCTTACTGAAGATGAGGGCCAGTGTTCTTCTCTAATCAACCAGCATGCAAGTTCAAAGACCACATCAACTCCTGCACAAAGATTTTCATGGACAGATGAAGCGGATAGGTAAGCTTGACACATCCAATGAAACTTCAGTAGTGTAGCTATGTGTTTATATGAGTTGTGATAAAAAAAAATCAACGTGTTTTTGTTGCAAATGTCCAATGTAATGATGATTTTAGGAGTCTCTCTTCAAGGGACTTTATGCTTCAGACGGCTCAATACCTCAAGAGTTCCATATGATTGAGTGTTCATTAATTTATTGCTTTTAGGCATTCTCCTATCTGTCATAGGGTATTATAGCTGATTGGGTTACACCACTGACAAATATTCTCTTGTCAGGAAATTGTTGAGTCAATATGTTAGACACCGCGCAGCTCTGGGGGCAAAATTTCATGGAGTAAATTGGGCTGCAGTTCGTGAACTCCCCGCTCCTCCTTTAGCTTGCAAGCGACGGACTCAAATATTGATGAAGAACGATAAATTTCGGAAGGCGGTCTTGAGGCTTTGCAATATACTCAGTGAGCGCTATGCAAGACATCTAGAGACGAAACAGAAGTGTTTGCCTGAGAGCAGTAGTTCACATGTTCTTGTTAGAACGGATTCTGGTTTTGTTGAGCATGGTAAAGATATTTTTTCTGATGATGAAAAATGGGATGACTTCAGTGAAAATAGTATACGTCAAGCCTTTAATGATATTCTTGAGCTCAAGAAGATGGCTAAACTGGTAGCCCCTAAACGGGCGAAGCCCAGCTCTCGGGAATGGTCAAACAGAGATATAGTTGATGAGGTGCATACTTTTACTTCCTTTTTTTTTTTTTTTCATTTTATTGCTACATTTACTGGAACCATTTGCCATCTCACGCTCACCTGGAAGGTCATTATTTCTATGGTTCGTCCTTTTTTTGGCAATTTATGATAAACTAAAATTATGAACTTGCAGGGGAGTGAAACTGTTCCACCTGCAATTCGCTCAGAGAACATTCAAAATCCTTCTGTGGATCAAGTTAAAGATACATCTCGACGATCTGGACATTATCGTCTTCATCAAACTATTAACCCTTTAGATGGAAACAACAATGGTAATATACAACTAAGGAAAGCTCTGGCAGTTTCTACTGCTGTAGAGCTGTTAAAGCTTGTCTTTCTGAGCATGCCCACTGCACCTGGTATGCCAAATCTGCTGGAAGATACGTTAAGACGATATTCAGAGAGGGACCTGTTTACAGCCTATAGCTACCTCCGAGACAAGAAGTTCCTGGTAAAACTACTGATCACTTTGCTGTTGTAGAATTAATATTGCTGGCTTCTGGCCTTTATTATATGTTTCTAGATTTTATGACGAGGCATATGAGTGTCCATGTGAAGCTCCATGTTTGACTTTGATGTATTATCTTTTCTTTCTTTTGTTGGTTCGATTTTGCTGTCAAAACCACATTGCGTGCATGCTTGATGTTTAGATGAGATGGTAGATAATAAACACCTTCCTTGACCTCACTTTGATGTTTTCATCTTAATATTCTATGTCAAAGCAAACTAAAGGTCATTATTTTTTTAATACGTTCCAGGTTGGTGGAAGTGGTGGACAGCCATTTGTGCTTTCGCAGAACTTCTTGCATAGTATTTCAAAGTCTCCATTCCCGGTTAATACTGGGACAAGAGCTGCCAAGTTCTCCAGTTGGCTTCTCAAAAATGAAAGAGACCTGATGGCTGGGGGAGTCGCTCTTACTTCGGATTTGCAGTGTGGCGATGTTTTAAATTTCTTTTCACTGGTTTCTTCCGGTGAACTCTCTTTATCTGTATCCTTACCCGAAGAAGGTGTTGGAGAGCCCGGAGATCGAAGAGGTTTAAAACGTAGAGCTGATGAGATAGAAGAATTAGAAGCTGATAGTGCTAAGAAACAAAAGCTACTGGGCGAAGGTGAAATCAACTTCCGAAAGGAAAAGGGGTTCCCTGGTATAGCAGTATCTGTTCGCCGTGTAAGTCTATCAACAGCCAACACAATAGAGTTGTTTAAAGACGATGACTCTCGCACTGGTGAACTTCACTTCAACCGGGTAGTAGCAAATAGTTGCTGTGAATCTGTTGATTTGAAGGAACTTTTCGACTCTACAGATGCTACAGTAGTACCGGGCAGTCTAGGTGATTCTCCCTGGCAAGCTATGGCCAATTATGCTAGTGTTGTTATGGCCAAATCTGCAGCCGAGCAAGTGAGTGTATTCAGTCCTGGTGTTTTTGAAACCGTTTCCGATGCCCTTCAGAAGGCTGGTGACCAAGGTCTTAGCATTGAAGAGGTCCAACGTCTTATTGATATTCCAGGTAAAAGCATCAGGCAAATTGGATTGTGCGCATGTGTTTACTAGTTTCTTCAGTGTTATTTCTAACATCTGCCGCTTGTTCATCTGCAGGCCAGGAAACTTTAGATTGTGTTGTAAATGTTCTTCAAACATTTCGGATAGCTTTGAAGGTTTTGTCTTTACATCTCTTATTTGACAAAACTTCCATGTTCTGCGGAAGATTCTCATTTAACACGGAACTTTTCTAAATGTTATATGTTAAAATTCAGGTAAATGGGTATGATAATTCCCGTGTTGTCCATTCCTTCTACCGATCGAAGTACTTCTTGACATTTGAGGAAGGTAAAACCTCAGACAATAATCTTCAACGGCCTCTACCAGTGAATTACCTAGAGAAAGCTGTTGGGGAACATAGGTCAAACGATGTCTCTAGGATCAGCATTGCTTCACAGGACGAGCGTGAGCACGTTGCTGGCAATAGCGTTCACAAGGTTACAATTCTTAACCTTCCTGAAACGGCTCAAGCAAGCGGTTTACACGAAGCAAGTCCATCTGTTACATTTGGAATGAGTTTCGGAGGTGAAACAAAGGAACCTACTTGTGAGAAATCACCTGTGCCTATATACCCATGGGTAAACGCAGATGGGTCCATAAATAAAGTCGTCTTTGATGGACTTGTTCGCCGTGTTCTAGGTACCGTCATGCAAAATCCCGGTATACCTGAGGTAAAAAAAAAACTACTTCTCCCTTTTCCTCACAACTATCAAAGCTCTCTGAAATTATTAACCAAAATCATTCCATTTGTGGCAGGACGAGATCATAAACCTAATGGATGTACTAAATCCTCAGGTAATTTACAACTCATCTGTATCCTTAATCCTAAACCTCTTCTCTAACGGTTTCATATGCAGAAACTTATCATGATCTCTTAATGTTCGTCTTGTGTCTATGTATATATGATCTCTGGTTGGTCTCTGATAACATTATATATGTATCTCTTTTGCAATCTCAGAGCTGTAGGAAGCTTCTGGAGTTGATGACACTCGATGGTTATGTGAAAGTGAGGGAAATGATGCAAACCAAGTTCACCGGTCCTCCGTCTCTGCTAACCAGTCTTCTCATAAGCGGCCCCAAAAAACCGGAGCTTATCAGCCGCAGACACTTGTTTGCTAACTCCAAAGGACTCTTTGCCTTATAAATGTACTTATATATCTCTTCTCACCATAGTCTATAGTTCAGTCCAAAATACTGTTATGCAATAATTCACTTTTGTTTCTTATCTTGTATACTTCATTCAAGTTCCCCTAAAGAAAATTGTCTGAAGTAGCATTATATAGAAGATATATATCTTTCAAAACATAGTGAAATGCAATCTTTCTTGATCGAACAGCTTCTTTTAACCAAGTTTAATATTTATCATTAATCATAATGTATGATACAAATAACTTCAAATAAAAACTAGGTTTGACTTATTTTTTACTGATTTAATTAGTGTTTTTATTGATGGTTAGTGTTAATTATGAATAAAAGAACACTGCTTATTATAGTATTTTTAGGTATTAAAAAAATCATAATAAGAACAATTGTGCTATAGATTTAACTGTTTAGGATAGTAGTCACAACAATCATTATTAAAATATCAAAGAGTTTCCTTTTGTTGCCTTATCTGAGAAGAATTTCCTTTTTTAAGGTTGCATTATTTCCTTTTTTCAACCTCTAGTCGTTCCTTATATAAACTAAATAGCGCATACGTTTTTTACCACCGAACACCTGATTAAGAGCTTTGCTTTAGTCTCTCTTCTTAAGTCTCATCTAGTTTTGTTTCTTCTCAAAAGTCATATTTTTGGTTCAATAATTTGTCCGAAGCGAAACATGGCGATAGAGAAACAAGAGTGCTCTCGTTCGGACGACGATTTCTCTCTCGTTTTCCAGACATTAACACCCTTGGGATCACCATATTCTACTGATGCGATCATCATCATAGACGACGACGAGGATGAAACCCTAGTGTCTAGAAATAAAAAGACAAACTACCTCAATTCTAACTCGTTGGTACCTTCTACTAATGAAGTCATCCTCATAAACGACGATGAAGAAGACGAAACCCTAGAGCCTACAAAGAAGAAGCCAAGATTGGGGTCTTCGTGGGACAACGTTGATGCCTTGGACGAATTAAGTTGCGTGTTCAAGGGGTTACCAACTTTGCATTCACGCTTTTCTTCAACTAATCTTCCCCAGACGAAGGAGGATAAGAGATCACTGTCTTCAAGTCATCATGAGAATTTGCTTGGTTACAGTGATAGTGTTACTAGTAACAACAAGGAAAATCAAGATCGTTTAGGATATGGCCACGTGTCGCTTGGGGATTTGGGTATCTTGGTGGAAGATCCAAGTCTTGGCGGCTACGTCAAAGACATCGTAACTCCTGTGGATTCCTGCTTTCCTTCTTCGTCTACTGGTCTTCTGGAGACGAAGACAAATACAAACAAGGGTTACGAAAGTCAATTATCATCATCAAATCATCATGGTGATAATTTCACTTATTTTGGAGAGGGCGGTGAGAGTACTAATAGCAGTAATAAGGGTATTCGACACGTGTCACTTGAGGAGTTGGGTGTTTCGGTGGAAGATCTCAAGAGTATGCCATGGGAAGCGTTTGATCCCACATGGGAGATTAGGTCAGTGACCATGGATCCTTGGCTTGGTGGCTACGTCAGTGGCATGTTTTCTGCTCATTAAATTTCTTCTTAATTTGATTATATGTAAAACCAACGTCAATTTGATTGATTATGTTAATCATATATTCATATGAGACAAATTGATGTTTCTATTAAAGATCAGTTCTAAATTGCATTTAGTTATTTCAATACTTGTCCAATGAAAAAATTAAAATATTTAATTTAAACGATATTACTATTTATATATAATCTGAATACCTATTAAATGAGACTTTTTATTTATATATATGATCTTATAAAATTTATATCTTTTTTATAAAAGCACATTTAAACTATTAACCACAAAATATTCTATATGAATTTTAAAAGTTTTAGTAATTTATAATCGATTTAAAAAGTTCAAAATATAACATATTTAAAAAAAAATTAATTTTTTTGTTTATATAGTTAATGTGATTCTTTAATTTATATTCATAATATAAAATTAAACAAAAAGAATACATGCTCCACAATTTTTTTTTCAAATGTTTTTATTTAAAATCATTAGTTATCACATATATATACATATATATATATATATAGTCACATTAGGTAATTCTATAACTTTTATTTAAAAAAATAAAAAAATACTAATAATAGTTTTATGGTGAGTTTAATAAATATATATATTATATGTCTATATGGACTAACTTATTTTTTTTAATGATTATAAAAATTCTTGTGGTGTTGACACGTATCATAACACGTGTCATAACTCAAAGATTTTAATGTTTTTAAATAATATATAAGAGATTAAATACTAACGACTAAATATACGAAAAACTTACAAATTCAATCTAAATTTTAACTTTGAACTAATAAAATTGAAAGAGACAGAAGAATAATATATGGAACAGTATGGTCTCGTTTACTACAAGTGCGTGGATATAACTCTTATGTTATAAAATATTTATGATGTTACTGGATTGAGAAATCTTAAAAAGGGCAGAATTTGTATACCTGTAGAGAGAAGATAATACTAAGATAAGATAATCTATCAGAGAGAGAATTATTATAAGAGCGAGAAGAGAAGATGTGTTTTCGACAATCACAAACGATCGTTTATATAGAGGTGAAAAAGTAAGTTACTGTGTGTGCATAGTGACGGTGGGCTCCACACAATATTATTCACACTCTGCGTATAATGTTGACTTATATTCTCCACGTTTATAACACTCCCCCTTGGAGACCAGTGTCACAATCGTCTTTTGCTTAACGTCTTTGTTGCCTCGTTAAAAACCTTTCAAAAAAAAACCAGTGGGAAAAATTATAGTAAGGTAAAAAGAGTGCAACCACGTAAGCTCCCCTTCGAATGATTAGTCATAGGTCCTTCTGATGACGCATTCCAATGTTATGGACATGTTTTCTGAATATTGAGGTTGGAAGTGATTTTGTGAAGAGGTCAGCTGCATTGTCGCATGATCGAATATATCTTACTTCAATCTCTTTATTTTTTTCGAGCTCTTGAGTATAGGAGAAGAACTTTGGATGTATATGTTTTGTCCTATCGCTTTTGATATATCCTTCCTTCGTTTGAGCAACACATGTTGCATTATCTTCATATAAGATAGTTGGCTCCGTACTTTTGTCAATCCCACTACTTGTACATATGTGTTGGCTTATTGATCTTAACCATACACACTCTCTACTTGCTTCATGGAGTGCGATTATCTCAGCGTGATTTGAAGATGTGGCCACGAGCGTTTGTTTCTGAGAGCGCCAAGATATAGCAGTGCCTCCGATCGTGAAAACGTATCCTGTTTGCGACCGAGCTTTATGTGGATCTGAAAGGTATCCTGCATTTGCAAAACCAACCATTTGATCTTTTGAATCTTTTGGATAAAATAAGCCTAAATAAATGGTCCCTTGGAGGTAACGAAAGACATGCTTAATTCCATTCCAATGTCTTCATGTGGGAGATGAGCTGAATCTTACCAAAAGATTAACAACAAATGATATATCAGGTCGTGTGCAGTTTGTAAGATACATCAATGCTCCGATTGCACTTAGATATGGTACTTCAGGACCAAGTTTCTCTTCATTTTCCGCAGATGGTCGAAATGGATCATTTTCAATGTTAAGTGACCTTACGATCATTGGGGTGCTAAGAGGAGTTGATATATCCATGTTAAAACGTTTCAATACTCTTTTAGTATATGTGGATTGATGCACGAATATACCATTTTGAGAATGCTCAATTTGTAGGCCAAGAAAATACTTTGTTTGTCCGAGATCTTTCATCTCAAATTCTTCTTTCAGATAGTCTGATGCCTTTTGTATTTCCTTCTGAGTTCCAATAATATTAAGATCATCAACATACACTGCGATTATCACAAATCTGGATGTTGTTTTCTTGATGAAGACACATGGGCATATAGGATCGTTCACGTATCCTGATTTTGTTAAATGTTCACTGAGACGGTTATACCACATACGTCGAGACTGTTTTAACCCATATTGTGATCTTTGTAATTTTATCGCACATAGCTCTTTAGATTTTGAGCTATGCTTTTGTCATTTTAAATCCATCAGGAACTTTCATGTAGATATTAGTATCTAATGATCCATATAGATATACTGTAACAACATCCATGAGACGCATCTCGAGAATTTTATCAGCTGCTAGACTCATCAGGAATCTAAATGTGATTGCATCCATAACAGGAGAATATGTTTCCTCATAGTCAATTCCAGGTCTTTGAGAAAAGCCTAGAGCCACAAGACGAGCTTTGTATCTCGTAACCTCATTTTCTCATTTCTCTTTCGAACGAAAACCCATTTGTAACCAACTGGTCTCACATCTGCAGGTGTGAGTACAATAGGTCCAAATACTTCTCGATTATTAAGTGAATCAAGTTCGGTTTGTATTGCATATTTCCATTGTTTCCAATCATGTCTCTTTTGACATTCATAAACATATTTTGGTTCTGGATCTTCGATTTCCTCATTTATTTCTGTTGACACAATATATGAGAAAACATCATCGACATCATCCTTTTCATTTCTTTTCCATATCTTCTTATTGTGGATATAGTTGATGGAAATCTCATGATTAATTTCTGAATCATGATGTTCCATTTTGTCAGTATTCTCATCATTTGTTCCTTCCAAAATACTTTCTGCTAATTTGGGTGTGTCATTTATCTCGACATCTTTTTGTTTTCTGGAATTTTTATTCTTAGAACCAGGAGGTCTCCCACGCTTCAGACGTATGATTGATGGAGAATCATAACCAACATATATTCCCAATCTTCTTTGCGGTCCCATCTTTGTACGTTGTGGTGGTGCTACAAGCACATATACTGCGCAACCAAAGATTATAAAATGAGAAATGTTTGGTTCTCGACCAAACACTAATTGTAGTGGAGAATACTTATGGTACGCACTTGGTCTGATCCAAATGAGTGTTTCTGCATGCAAAATAGCATGTCCCCATACAAATGTAGGAAGTTTTGATCTCATGATCAATGGTTTTGCAATCAATTGCAACCTCTTAATTAAAGATTCAGCCAAACCATTTTGCGTATGAACATGAGCCACATAATGTTCGACTTCAATTCCTGTTATAATACAATAATCATTGAATGCTTGGGATGTGAACTCACCAGAGTTGTCTAGTCCAACTCTTTTAATAGTATAATCAGGAAACTGGGCTCGCAGTTTAATTATCTGAGTTAAAAATCTTGCAAATGCCATATTTTGAGATGACAATAGACAAATGTGTGACCATCTACTGGATGCATCAATTAATACCATAAAATACTTGAATGGTCCACAAGGTGGATGTATTGGTCCACATATATCGCCTTGAATTCTTTCAAGGAACTTTGGTGATTCCTTATCAATTTTTGTTGGCGATGGTCTTATGATCAATTTTCCAAGAGAACATGCAACACATGTCACTTTGTTGCCTTGAGAAATCTCCTGGATTTTTACTGGATGGCCATGTGAGCTTTCTATGATTTTACGCATCATTGTGGTGCCTGGGTGACCGAGACGATCATGCCATAATGTGAACTCTTCTGGATTTTGTTTCACTATTAGATTTGATTCGATTTCATCGATATAAGTATGATGCAATCCTGAAGGGAGTGCTGGAAACTTTTCTAACATGTGTTACGTTACATATATGTACTTCTTTCCATTCTCAGTTGCAGACTGAGTATCATATCCGTGAAGATATATGTCTTTAAAACTCAACAAATTTCTTTTAGAATTCGGAGAATGTAGAGCATTGTTTATGGAGAATTGTGTTCCATTTGGTAATGTAAAGTTTACCAGTTCCTTCAATCACGTCTGCAGGACCTGATATCGTATTGACAAAAATTCTTGTTGGTTTTATATCAGAGAAATATCTCTTTTGTCTCAGAATAGTGTGCGTTATTCCACTATCTGGTATACAAATTTCTCGAACCCGTTTCTTGGATTTTGTTCCATTAGCATTGTGATCCATGTCTGTAATTGTCATAAACATTAATAAAAGGAAAAACATGAAAATCATTTATATATTAATCATATAAGAAACACACATAATAATTAAACATTACTGTGATGTTAAAGACATCATTATTTGCTTTAAACAGGAAATTTAATAATTATACATAACAATACTAGGGACTATTCAATAGTCTTATTACAAGCATTTTAGTTCTCTTCAGAAGTAATCTAGTCCAGCTCATTTGCGAAATCAGAGGCTTCGAGGTACGATGTCCCCTCAAAATTTTCGGTTAGATTCACTTCTTTAGCTTTGCCTTTCGTAGACTCTTTATATAACTTACACAGATGTGGAGGAGTACGACAGGTACAAGACCAATGTCCTTTACATCCACATCTGTAACAAACAGTTTCATGTTTCTGAGTGGTATCCACTTGGGTTTCTTTACCCTTAGAAACTTGTTTGGATCTTACCCATTTGTTAGATCCTCTCCATTTGGGACTGTAAGTTTTTCCACGTTTGTTGTTGAAACGGCGACCACGATTCCAATTTGTTTGGATTCTCCTCTCTGAGTTTTCTATCGCCGTAGCATTCACTTCGGGGAATGCCTTGGCTCCCGTAGGTCGAGAATTGTGGTTTTTAATCAGAAGCTCATTGTTCTTTTCAGCCAACATGAGCGCAACCATCAATTCAGAAAATCTCGTGTACCCACATTTTCTGTAAATTTCGGGTAGGAAGTGAAGTTGTTTGTGGAAAGTGTTGTATGTCTTATTCATCATTTCTGCCTCAGAGACAGGGTTACCACAGTACTTCAGTAGTGAAACTATCCTCAGGACAGCAGAATTGTATTCCTCAACCTTTTGAAAATCCTGAAACCTTAGGTTTTTCCACTCTTCTAAAGCGTGAGGGAGATTGATTTCCTTCTGGTTATCGAACCGCTCTTTTAAAGCTTGCCACAGGCCAGCTGGGTCCTCTATGCTCGCATAGTCATACGTAACATTCTCATCAAAGTGTTTCTTCAGGAAAATTATCGCTTCAGCCTTATGTTCAGGCGGCGATTTGTTACCGATTATAATCGTCTCGGTTAACTTTTTCATCACCAGGTAGAGTTTCACGTTGGTGACCCATCCGACGTAATTTTCACCAGTTATTTGAGAACCGGAAACTAAAGATGCTCAATTCTTGCCATTTGTATTTCTAAAAACACAACATAATAAATTTTATTAAAATTTCATATTATTTAAAATGAACCGTTTACATTAATCATGCAAGCAATTACAAAGAAAAACACAGCATAGAAAAGCATAGCAATATTAATGTTAAACTCTATCGGAGTAAATTCTCCAACACAAAGACCGTAAACACCAACGAAAATTACAACCGCACACAAAGCTAAAAGAAAACAAATCATCCTATTTTTTCAGAAAAAAAAAGAAAATCGGGAGAAAATTATTTGAAAGTTTTGAGAAGAGATGATAACGTGTATAATAATATATATAAATAATATAAATTAAAACAACCACTATAAAATAATAAATAGTAATAAAGGCGGTATACCGACCATTATAACAGGGTAAATATGATACATATAAATTTTACCAAATTGCAGAGTGATCGTGATGATAACGTGTTATAAAATATTTATGATTTTATTGGATTGAGAAATCTTAAAAAAGATAGAATTTTTATACCCGTAGAGAGAAGATAATACTAAGATAAGATAAAATATCGAGAGAGAATTATTATATGAGAGAGAAGAGAAGGTGTGTTTTCGACGATCACAAACGATCGTTTATATAGAGATGAAAAAATAAGTTACTGTGTGTGCATAGTGACGGTGGGCTCCACACAATATTATTCACACTCTGCGTATAATGTTGACTTATATTCTCCACGTTTATAACATCTTAGATATTATTTTTGGTAAACATGTTAAGTATTATTACTATTATTTTTTTGTGACCGAAGGGTACAAGAACAACACTAGAAACAGAGTACTAATCTAACTACGACAAAACAACAGCAAAATCTAATCAAACAAATGCAGGCAGAGGTCAAGAGCAAAACATGAACTAGAAGACTAAAACGAAAATGGTAAGTCACAATGAACTTCAGCTCAAGAGGAGTTCCACGGTTATAACATGACACTAGACTAGGTAGAAATTGGCGTGTCAAAGTCAAGCTCCAAGCAGGCCCGGCCACAGCTGAAGCAAAGGAAGAGGCCTCTTAGGGCCCACTTTGTTTTGGGCTAAAAGTTTAGTTTTCTTGGGTTTAATTTTAAAAACATCTGGGCTAATGGCTAGACTAAAATGTTTTGGATTAGACTTCAATATTTTTTTAAGTTCGAAACTGTAATTCTTGTTTATTCCTTTGCGTTTTCTTTTAATTTATTTTTGGAAACTGAACTCTCTAGCATAAAAAATATTATAATTCACTGAGTGATTTATTATCCTAATATGTAGGATATAACGTACATCTTTATGTAATAATGTAACTACACCCTTCAATGCAACTCGTGAAACCTACTGATAAATAGATATTAAAATAATTATTTAATAAAGTAGTAAATCTTTAATAGCGGACGCTTATTTTTGTTCCATATTATTATTTTTAATGGTTTTCTTTCATGAGATCTTCTTGACGGTCTTAATTGTGGCAATGACGACTAATTGTAGCTCTTCTCTTATTATTTCTGAAAGTGAAATATTTTTCTCCTCCATTTTTGACTCACTAGTTGTAAAACCTATAACCCAAAATTTTGATCTTTACTTTTGGACTCATGTGTTCATTCTATTTTACTTTTGATTCGTTTGTGAGGATGCCGAAACATGAGACACAATGAGGTAAAATATCAATAGCTTTCATCGTCGTCATAATTTCTTATCACCTCGTTACAATGTCTATTCTCTCTTCTACATATTGTGCCAACAACAAATTTTCTGCTTGTGGCGCTGTAAGATGCATCTTTTCCTCTGCTGCTCTCATGTGAATCTCCATCAGTTATTAAAATTTGATTGGAGAAGATGATGCTTTTTATTATATTTTGCATTATACATATAGAATAAAAAGAAACGTTACATGTACTATTTTGTTGTTATTTCATATGTAACACTCACATCATCACCACTACCAGCGGTTATTTCATTGCTGTCACAAGCTTCTCTCCATCATCATTTTTATTTGATGGCTCCTTACCTTCATCTCTTTTTCTGTCTTCACTACTCCGTCAACTCCATCTCTGGTCATTCTATTTGCATTGTATTATTTCTTTTGTTCTATTGTATTCGGTGCATGAATAGAAATGTATTTTACAGTAAATAAACATGTGTTATATATTGTTATTATATCATTCATATGAATCAACGGTCTTATACTTATACTTATTGATCAAGACCAATAATTTAGAAATGTCAACATATTAGAATTGAATCTTCCTATTGCAAAACATAACTAGAATTGAAAAATCAATTTGATCTTCTTCTCAACCATCCATGCAATTTGTTTAATCGTTTCCACCATGAGGAAAATTTTGATTATTTGGCAAAAAATTTCTTACCATTTGCAAGTCTATTATATATTTCGTATATATAGTATAATTTAATATTATAAAATATTATGTATTATTTTTAGGTTTGATATTTGAATGTAGAGATTTTATTTGGGTTTAGGGTTGAGTGATTAAGGTTTAGGTTTAGTGATTAGTGTTTAGGGTTTAGAGTTTAGTATTTTAGGGATTGGAGATGGGGTTGGAGTCTTATATTATTTCAGTGATATGGAATAGAACATTCCATGACTTTCAAATCATGTAAGTGTGCATTTTTGAACTTACTATGTGATGATGGTAGTTCTGGATCCGTAGAAGGGCTTGATCACGCTTTTCTTCGATCTGATCCAAGGCGTCCATCAACATGTCGCGATTGAGACTATCGAGATGGGGGAGTTTGCCGTGCCTCAAGCTCGTGACGTTTACTTCGGCGGGCGCCATTGCTTCGACTATGTATGCCAAGGAGAAAGGAGTGGCTTTTGTCGCTCCTTGGCGTGTTGTCCAATGCGACCGCATAACCCCATCGAGTTCGTCGGCCCAGGCTCCTTTTTCTAAATCGAGGCATTTTTTGATGTCGTCGATGATCAGTTTGTTCGAAGATTCGGCCTGGCCGTTACCTTGCGGGTATCGGGGTGTCGAGGAACTGAGGTGGATCCACCATCCTTCGCAGAAATTCTTGAAATTACCCGAAATAAACTGAGTTCCATTGTCAGTGACGATTTCGTATGGTAAGCCGTGTCGGCAAATGATGTTTTCCCATAAGAAGCTCTGGACTTCCTTGTCAGTGACTTGGACAAAGGACTCTGCTTTTACCCATTTCGTGAAATAGTTGGTTAGGACTAGGACAAATAAACTTTGTCGGGAACTAGGGAGGGGGCTGATGATGTCCATTCCCCATCGCATGAACGGGTAAGGAGCGGTTGTCGTCCGCAACAGCTCGGTCGGGCGATGGATGCTGGGGGCATGTCGTTGACACATGTCGCAACGTCGTGCGCACTCTTTGCAATCAGTATTCATCGTTGGCCAGTAGAAACCAAGGCTCTTAACCTTGAGGGCTAGGGCTCTTCCTCCTGAATGATTACCGGCGGCGCCATCTTGTGTTTTGGCCATTACGAGCCAGATCGCATCGCCGGCGATGCATTTGAGTAAAACCTTGTTCGCGGTCCATCGGTGTAGCTCGCCATCGATGACGACGTAATGCGCGTTGCGTGCTTTGAGTCGCCTAGCTGCCCATTTTTCCGTTGGTAATGAGTTATGCGCGAGATAGTCAATGAAATCGGTTCTCCAGTCGAGACTTGACTGTTCTTGATTTTGCTCGGTATCTGGGTTGTGTTCGTCACATGGGGATTTGGAGACTGAGGTGACCAGGAGGTGCCCTTCCACAGACAAGTCGATGCTCGTTTTCTCTACACGGTGAATCGAGATTGTCCGTTTGACTTGGTCGCAAAGTTTTCTTCCTAAGGCGGCGAGGGCTTCGGCGCACACGTTCTCCCCCCGTGAAACTTTTGTAAGCTCGAAGAAATCGAAATCGTTGGCTTGTGACTGGACCACTTTGAGATAGGCATCCATTCCTGGTTACGCGCGTCATAATCGTCGTTGAATTAGCTTGTGACGAGTTGAGAGTCGCAATAGATGCTTAGTCGCTTGGCTTTGACAACTTTAGCAAGTCGAAGTCCGGCGATGAGGACTCGTACTCGGCCTCGTTACTAGAAGCAGTGAAATCGAATGCAAAAGATTACTTTATCAGCTCCCTAGTGGGCGATTGAAGCTGCACCCTTTCTCCTGATCCTTTGGTAGTGGAAGAACCATCGACATGCAAAATCCAATTGGCGCTTGGGAGGGTGAGGTCTTGTTCGAGCTCTGGTGGCAGGTCGATTATGAAGTCGGCTATAACTTGAGATTTTGCAGGGGTTTGATTCTTGTAGATGATGTCATACTGGCTGAGCTCAATCGCCCATTTAGATAGACGGCCGGATCGGTTGGTGTTCTGCATAACCGTACGCAACGGCTGATTCTTGGGTACTTCAATCGAATGAGGTTGGAAGTACAACCTGAGTTTCCTTGCGGAGACTACAACAGCAAGGACCATCTCAGAATCGTTCATGAGCTTACTCGTGTAGAAGATGGGTCATTGTTCGCCGTGGTCGTCTCGAACGCTGCTAACGGCTGTCGAAAAGACAACGATGTAAAGCGCAAGAGTGTCGTCATTCTCAGGTTTAGATAGTACGGGGGGGGGAGAAGTCAAGTATTGTTTCATCTGAGTGAACGCCTCCTCGCACCTCTCATCCCAGAAAATTTTTTTTTGTTTCCGCGTAATGGATTGTAGAATGCACTTATCAGTCGATCGGGATATATATCAGTTTAGTGCTGCTATCCTGCCAGTTAATCTTTAAACTTCTTTACTATTCTTTGGGCTGGGAAGATTGAGTATAGCAAAATTTATTTGGGGTTAGCTTCGATCCCCCTCTACGTTACAATATAATATAACCAAGGAATTCGCCTGACATTACGCCGAAGGTGCATTTAGCCGGGTTATGGGCATGTTGCGGGTTCTGAGGAGCCGGATAAGGATTTTGTGGCGGGTTCCTGGGGAGGCGGAGGGACATACTCAGGTTCCGGCTCATAAGTGAAGAAATCCGTATCATCCTCAACGCGCAGATAATACGGAGGGACATACTGCTCCTGAGTAGTATGTGCCGGTTGGGTCTCCGGAACCGGGTCAGGGCCGGATGAGGTGCCGCCGGATGATGTGCCAGCCGAGGTAGATGACTGACCGAGAAAAGTACTCCCGTAGGAGTTTCTAGCCGCGAGGTTCCGGATTCTCTTTCTACCAGACATAGCGCAATGTATATATCTGAAATTTATAAAAAACATAAACGAGTTAAATTAAACAATTAAAATAAATCTAATTCCAATCCTAAACTAATTCCAAACCTAAACTAATTACCTAACTAACCACCTAAAAAAAAACAATTACCTAGAGAGATGTTGAGTAGTTGTTAGAGAGAAGGGAATGAGCAACTGAAATGCTTCCGCGAGGTCCCTATATATATACGGTTTTGAGCTTGGTCGTACATTAGTCGTAATTCTACGACTAATGTACGACCAATAGTCATAAAATAGTTGTAATATTACGACTAATGGACGACCAAGACGTGTTACGACTACGAGTTACTCGACGACACTACGACCAATGTGTGTCCATCTGTATATTACGACCAAATAGGGTCAAACCATTACGACTACGTTACAACAATTAGTTGTAACTTAGTCGTAATATTACGACTATTTAGACTCCAATGATTTATTAGTCGTAATGTAGTCATCTAAACCCTAAACCTTAAACCCTAAACCATAAACCACAAACGTAAACCCTAAACCCCAAACTACAAACCTCTAACCCCCAAACCCCAATTACCACAAACCGCAAACACGTATCAAATCTCGAAACTCCAAAAAAATTTCTTAATGCAAACATAATTAAGATATCGGAATATTATGCGGATCATAATTTTATAATGCAAACATAATGTATTTCATAACGGAATCAAATACAACTGACGGTAGAGTACATAATCAAACACACTTAATCATCACTCGTCCTCAGAAACATTTTTCACCTCATCATTTTCTTCAAATTCATCTTCGTTGGCTTCGTCCAAAATCGCATCGTCTGGAAGTTCTTCATATATCGGATTATGAGGATCAACAAGTAAGATATCATCAATACGTTGCTCAGGTACTTCTACTTCATTTACGACATCTTCTTGTAAAGGCGGTTGTTCATCGTTTAATACTCGGCCCCGAGGTGTAACTTTTATAGCGGCTAACCAGGAACTTCCAGATTGTCTGATCTTTGGGTAAGGTATAAAACATACTTGGTCTGCCTGAGAAGCCAATATGTATGGCTCAAAATTGTTGTACCTCCGTGTGGCATTTACGTCAACAACACCAAACTTACTATACCGAACACCTCTATTGACAGTGGGGTCAAACCATTCACATTTGAAGAGTACGCATTTGAGCTTCATGCCGGGAAACTCCACTTCAATGATCTCTTGTATGATTCCGTAAAAATCTGTTTCGCCTTTCACACATACTCCATAGTTCATTGTTGCTCTCCGGTTTCCATATTCGTAAGTGTCAAAAGTGTATCCATGTGTGAAATACATAGATGCTGTGGTGACCTTCGCGACCGGACCTTCTATCAATTCGTGTAACCACTGAGGATAAAATGGATCATCATAATCGACCTGCAGTATATATCGATAGATTTGAAACATATCCATATGAATATATATATATATATATATATTTACCTGCGTTTTTAACCACTTTAGAAAGTGTTGATCTTTTCTTTTGTTGATATCATTAGTTGATATCCCTGGTATAGCATCTTCGACTTGGGCAACGAAATCACTGTTTTAAAATAAATTCATGATATTAGATATTGTAGTATATGTGTGGTAATTAAAACATCACGGCATATAGAGAATACTACTTACTTTTCAAAATACTCAAGCTCCTCGTAGTTAAGGAGGATAGATGTGTGCGCATTGTGGGCGTCTTCAGAACTCGACCACCAAACTTCTCTCAACCTTCCACCTAGACGTCCAACCTGACAGAATATGTCTGGAACGTCTTCAACAATATATGTCGGCACAACACCACCATCATCATACCTGCTCGTTGTTCTTTTTCGAGTCTGCGCTTGTGATCCAAAGTAGTATGAAGTGAAATGAGATGTTTCCGCATTCAAACATCCAGCAACTATTGAACCTTTCACTCTTGCATGATTTTTTGCTTTCCTTTTTAGATGTTTCATGGCTCGCTCGTAAGGATACATCCATCCATTATGAACAGGTCCACGAAGCAGTGCCTCATATGGAAGGTGGATAACAAGATGTTCCATGACGTCAAAAAAAGTTGGAGGAAATATTTTTTTCCAAATTGCACATCAAGATCGGAATATTCTCATCAAGTTGTTTGATTACATCTACAGTTAAGGTGCGTGCGCTAAGATCTCTTAAAAAAGCTCCAATGCCTACGAATAATTATTTATGTACAAGCCAACGTAAGAAACTTTCTAATGTACAGGGCCAAAAAGTAATAATTGATAACTTTAATAGTATTTGTTACCTGCAAGTGCTTCGTGAACATCTTTTGGAAGTAACTCTGCAAATGCAAATGGTAAAAGTCGTTGCATAAACACATGACATTCATGACTCTTCATCCCTGCAAACTTTTTTCCTTGCTGATCCACACATTTTAATAGATTTGAAACATATCCATCTGAAAACTTCACATCAGATGCCACCCACTTGAACAACGCCGCTTTTGCTGGTGCTGACAATCTGAAAATGGGAACCGGAATTTTCCCATCGTTTTGAATATGCAGCTCAACCCTAGAACATAATCCAGGCAAATCCAACCTTGAATTCTTGTTATCTTTTGTCTTCCCAGGGACGTTCAACAAAGTATTGATGATGTTGTCAAATAAATTCTTCTCTATATGCATCACATCAAGATTGTGTCGCAGGAGTAGATCTTTCCAATATGGAAGTTCCCAAATTATACTCTTTTTGTGCCAATTATGTTGTGTCCCATAACCGTCGGGCATATTTGCAGGAGTGTGCCAATTACCCCCTCTGCTAACTGTGTCTAGTGCTCCATAGTAATCAATATCTTTCTCGATTTCTTCTCCAGTTAAATAGGGAGGAGTGGTGTCCCTTACAACCCTCTTTGACCGAAACAATTTCTTATTCCTTCGGTATGGATGGTTAATGGGAAGAAATCTTCGATGACAATCAAACCAGGAAGTTTTCCTACCATTCTTCAGCTGAAATGCGTTTGTGCTTCCCATACAATAAGGACAAGATAGTCTACCATGCGTCGTCCAACCTGACAACATCCCGTATGCAGGAAAGTCACTAATGGTCCACAAAAGAACTGCTCGCATTGTGAAGTTTGTTTTTGTTGAACAATCATATGTTTGCACGCCTGTTGACCATAATTCCTTCAACTCTTTAATCAAAGGCTGTAAAAAAACATCCAGTGACCTCTTTGGATGCTTTGGTCCAGGTATCAATATACTCATGAAAAGCAATTCCTTTGCATTACACATCTCTGGAGGAAGGTTGTACGGTGTCAAGAAGACTGGCCAAAGCGAGTATTGTCTTCCAGACATTCCAAATGGACTAAAGCCATCTGTACATAGTCCAAGATAAACGTCCGGGGGTTACTTGCAAAATCAGGGTACACCGAATTCAAGTGTTTCCACGCTTTTGCATCAGAGGGATGATTGATCTCACCTTCCTTCTGGGTATGTTCCGCATGCCATCTCATTGATGATGCCGTCTTCTCAGATTGATATAATCTCTTCAGTCTATCCTTAATGGATAAGTACCACATCCGCTGGTACGGAACCCTATTCCGTCCACGTCCTTGCGGTTTATATCGCGGCTTCTTGCAAAATTTACACTCTAACAATTCGACATCATCTCCCCAGAAGATCATACAGTTGTCTATACAGACATCTATCATCTCTGAAGGCAAGCCAAGACTATGAACAAGTTTCTGAATCTCATAATAAGATTCAGCAGACATATTATCTTCAGGCAAATACTCTTTAAACAACTCAGCCTATGCATCCATACAAACTTCAGGTAAGTTATGATCAGTTTTGATATTCATCATCCTAGCAGCCAATGAAAATTTAAAAAGACCTTCTCTACAACCTTAATAAATTGGCTCATTAGCTGCTGCTAGCATTTCGTAAAATCTTTTTGCATCCAAGTTAGGCCCCTCTACATTTTCTACCTCCTCTATAATAGATGTTGTTTCACGAAATGCATTTGTGACCATATCATGCATCCTATCATGATCTACCATATGATGATCCTCTTGAAGGTAACTTTCAGAAAGCAAATGTGGTTCCTCTTTGTTATGAACTATTTCAACCTGATTACTACTACTAGCTTCATTCTTATTATCACCTTCTCCGTGGTTATACCAGATATAGTAATGTGGAGTAAATCCTATATTTACTATATGTTTCCAAACCGTTTCAATAGCAGCAAACTTCGTATTGTTGCATTTACGACAAGGACAGAACATTTTACCTGTTTCCTGTGTGAGAGACGTTTGTTCGGCCTGGTTCATGAACGTCTCTGCTCCGTTGAGAAATTCATCAGTTACTATTCCTCTTGAATCTTTATGTGCATACATCCAACTCCGGATCTCATAAATATTTCTAGACATTTTTTTTTTAAATTTTTCTATTTTTTTTTTTCGTTTTAAGAATGAGGAAGAAGATCATATTTATAGAGAAATTTTGATTTTGGTAGGTAGTTAACTTAGTAGTTAAATAGATGCAAAATGGATGCAAAACATTTAGTCGTAATCTGGTACCACTTTTACTACCAATTTACAACCAAATAGTAGTTAATTGGTGGTAAAAGATATTAGATGTATATTAGTCGTAAAATTACAACCAATGAGTGACAAAAGGCATTTACGACCAATTAGGGACTACATTTGTAGAATTTTTTTAAAAAAATAGAGAAGAAAGACACTGGAATCACAAGTCCATAGATTCTAAGCGAAACCAACGTTTCAATGTTAGCCCCGCATTAATCTTTTCGGAGTTGTGATCCCAGTAGCTTTTTCTCTCTTTTTCTTAGATTTTTAAAATCTTTCGACTCAATTATCAACTATCTTTTTTATTATATTTTAAAATATTAGTTTAAATTTTCGAGATAACAATCGATACTTTTGAAATATTTGAAAAAGAAGAGAAGAAAGATACTAGAATCACAAGTCCGTGGATTCTATGCGGAACCAACGTTTCAACGTACGTCTCGCACTGATCTCTTCGGAGTTGTGATCCTAGTACCTTTCTTTCCTCTTTTTCAAATCTTCAACTCTTTATCTAAAATATTTGTTTGGCTTTTGGAGAAAACGATGGCTCTTTTATAGGGGACATTACGACTACCTAGCTTCGAAACTTTACGACTAATTAGCATCTTGGTCCATCATTTAGTCGTAATCTAGTCGTAGATTACGACCATTTAGCATCGACCTACCATTAAACCCTTGACCGAAATCCTAAACACGAGTGGTCGTACCCTAGTCGTAATTTAACGACTATAGTATGTTTACACGGACATGTGGTCGTACATTGGTCGTTATGTTACGACTAATGTACGTCAAGAGGAATTGGTAGCAAGTTAACCTCTGTTTTACGACTAATGCCTTTTTAGACGTAATGTAGTCATAAATGAGATGGTTAATTACGACTACACATATGTAGTCGTAATATCTAGTCGCTATAACAACGTTTTCTTGTAGTGTTGTGTCAACGGTCGGTTTTCTGGGAGATCGGGTTGATGTGGGACGTTGATCGTTGAAGTTTGACAGTAGCGATCAAGAGGTCCCTTGGAGCTTACTGGTCTCCTGGCAACGTATGAATTTGTCCATCCGGCCCAGGAAATTTAATGCATTGATTGTACATTGACGTAACTGCCTTCATTGAATGTATCCACAGGGTTCCAAGAATGATGTTGTATAGGGCCTCCGTGTTTATAACCGAAAATTTAACTGTGTGGGCGATGCTCATGCATACACCGGTATGCGTATTGCTCCTATGATTAACTCAGAAGATCCATTAAAACCGGTAAGGGATCGGTAAGAAGGCGTCATGTTGCGTAGGTTAATCCCCATTTTTTGAGGGTGTTGTGGAAGATGAGATTGACGAAGCCGCCAGTGTCGATCAACACCCTGGTGTGATTCTGAGCTCCACAATAAGTGGGTCATTATGGGGTGTGTGGACACCAATGGCGTCTGCGGCTGAGAATGTGATCGATGGATCATTCTCGAGCCGCTCGAGCCATTTTTGAGAAGTGACCGCTTGCCGATGATAGTCTTTAACTGATCGCACAAAGTCTCCGCAAGGGGGTGAGCCACCCATAATTACGTTGAGTTGCAATTGATAGTCATTTTGTTTTGCTTGTATGACAGTCCGCAGGTCGCTGGGTATTGGAGCTGAATTTTGCGTTGGGGACGACTTGGCGCGCTGGAGTTTCTTTGTAAATCGCCATTCGCAGATCGTCCTTGTTGGCATTAAGCTTGTCACGTAGTTCGAAGGCGGGAGAGTTCGTTTGTAGTTCGGGTGTGGACGCAAGAGTGAGCTGCTTGGCGCATGACGCGTTGAGGAGCGTTCGAAGATCGGATGTGTTATCGGGAGAGTCTTTGTCGATAACTGACTTGCGCTTCAATCGAGAACGTAGATCGTCGCTTTGACAGTGAATTGTTGCTTGTCGTGTTAACAATGTTCGTAGATTATTGCTTTGGAATGATACATCATCGTCGGATGAGTCCTCCGGTTGGGCCAAAATTACTTCAACATGCCTAAGGTTCCTCGGTTGCTCCTCGTCGGCGGAGGTATCAGCCTTTTCTCGCTTGGTTAGCAGGATCGCGTCTCCTTTATCACGAGGATCACCTTGCGGGGTTTTTCCATGAGGTCGTTGAGCCTTATTTTCCTTGTTATTGCTCCAGCTTTTATTGTTTTTGGGCCTCTGTTTTGGCGGCTCGATCTTTGCGTTTCCGTTGTTAAAGGATGCGAGCAACGCCCCGTGGAGCTTCTTGCACTCCTTGGTGTCGTGGCCCTTGATTTTGTGGTATTCACAGTACTTGGTTAGGTTGACCGAGTTTGAAGACGTGGAGGGGGCTTAGGGTTTATTGTACGGCTCCCTTTCCCATTGGTTCTAACCTTTTTCTTGGACGACAACGGTGGAGAATGGTAGTTTATCCTTGTCGACAACGTATACAAAGCCTTTTTACGGTCATTTCTCTCGCCAGATGCATGTTGGCGCGGCTCTTTCCGTGCGTCAACTGTTTTGGACGGTGTGTGTTTCGATTTGTTCTGCTTGCTAAGGATCGCTTGAGTGTCTTTAATTTTCCATACGAATGAAATTATTAGACCGGGCGATAGCGTCTTAAAGGGAAGTTTCCGGGTGCCGATATAAATCGTCACGAAATTTTGAGTGGACCCATAATGTATTCATCAAGGCGTCGATGGCGATGTTATCGGGTATGTTAACGGTTGAAACGACTGCTTTGAACTTCTCCATGGAGTCGCAAAGGCTTTGAGTCGAAGATTGAGACATTTGCCATAAGTCGGATGCGGTCGCTCCTTGTCGAGTAAACATCATGTAATGTTTTAGGAAAGCCGCCGAGAGGTCGCGGAAGCTATCGACAGAGTTTTCTGGGAGGCGCGAGAACCATGTCATCGCCGGTCCAGTGAGGCTTTCGACGAACAACTAGCAAAAACCGGCTTCTTTTTCGTCGTCGGCGAAGTTGGCTCTTCCCATCGCTATATTGAAAGCCGTCATGTGATCCGTGGGGTCTGACTTGCCGGAGTAAGAAGGTAGACAGAGTTTTTCCGTAGAGCAAAGTCGTACATCGTTGATGCGGTGAGAGAACGGTGTTCGGGACATTGCGGCGAGGACCCAGTCAATTTTAGGGGAGGAGCTTGTGACGTGATGGATCTTTGAGATTATTTCTGAGATAGAGAGTTTAAGAGCTGCGTTTTCGCGAACAATAGCTAGATCTGACCCTCCTTGATTCTGGACCTCGTTTACGAGTAAGGTGTCTGAGACGTCGGAGTCATGTGTAACGACCCATTCCCAAAGTATTTTTATTTTTAAAGATTAAGATCGTGGAGAGGTTGCTTTATAAGAGAGCAAAATATTTCTAAGTGTTGGAACACTTGTATTCGTCAAGAATGGAATAAGAATTTGATTTTCTCTAAGCACCGAATTATCCTGGCTAACTAAGTATTATTAGCTAAGACTAAATGGCAATAACTAATCATAAAACGATTGTAGTATAAGCAAGGTATCGAGGGACCGTGGAACCAATTAAGGAAAGTTCGGTCCTTCGAGAATGCGGGTTCCAAGTAAGGCAAGTTGACTAGTCATTATTGACGGGATTATACGTAAGGAAGGTCGGGTTGACGGGAGTCATATAAGGAAATAATTGTAGATCATTCAAGCCTTTAAGGGAAAGTTTTGACCAAGCCGATTAAGGAAACTGCACTTAATTCTCAGCTTGGTGAGCAAGTCCAAGGGTATTATAAAAGGGACCTCCAGCTCTTAGTTTTGGACATAGCTCAAAGCAAGTCCTAGAGAGAGGTCAGAGCAAGAACGCAGTTCTAGAGAGAGAGTTGGGAAAGAGAGGATCCAGCAAGGAGGACCGTAGGAACCTTCGCCGGAAAACGCAGCTGAGTTCAGAGTCTTCGATCTTTTAAGATCAATTCAGGTGAGGATGTGATTCGTGACAGTCCAATAAAGATTGTTTTGCCTATTTGATTCCTTAGGATCGAATTGTTCTTTGATATAATTCGTTTATGGTAAGTTGGATCATAATGTTCTTAGAAAAAAATGTGTGATGAAAATTATTTATGGAAAGTTCGTTCTTCGTTCTTCGAGACAGTTCTCAAGGATCGAAGAACATTCATACATTCATAGGATAATTGCATGATAGATTGTGTGAAAGGATGTTATGTTTTACTGAGATGTTTACGTGAAATACTTAGATTTGATCCGACAAGAATTGAAATGATAGATTGAAAATGTTATAGAAGCAAAGTGAGAATTGAAGTAATTTAAGGAAAGTACGGAAATAGAGAACGTGAATAAGTTAAGGAAAATATGATTTGGCTTCGGCCGTTTATATTGGCTTCGGCCGTTATGGACCTTCGGGTCGCAGGTTAGCTTCAGCCGCAGGTTAGCTTCAGCCGCAGGTTTGGCTACGGCCGTAATGGACCGACGGATCGCAGGTTTGGCTACGGCCGCATGTACGGCTACGGCCGCAGGTACGGCTACGGCCGCAGGTTGGCTACGGCCATAGGTTGGCTTCGGCCAAAGGTTTGGCTACGGCCAAAGTCTGATGGACCTTCGGGTCGGAATGTTAGGAAATGTTAAAGTAAAAGATTGATAGAACCGGATGTTAGTTTGTTTTGTTTGCATGCATGAAAATGGATAAGTAATTAGAAAAATGGCTAAGTAAGAAATGACGTGAAATACTTAGATTTGATCCGACAAGTATTGAAATGATAGATTGAAAATGTTATAGAAGCAAAGTGAGAATTGAAGGTAATTTAAGAAAAGTACGGAAATAGAGAACGTGATTAAGTTAAGGAAAATATGATTTGGCTTCGGCCGTGTATATTGGCTTCGGCCGTTATGGACCTTCGGGTCACAGGTTAGCTTCAGCCGCAGGATTGGCTACGGCCGTAATGGACCGACGGATCGCAGGTTTGGCTACGGCCACATGTACGGCTACGGCCGCAGGTACGGCTACGGCCGGAGGTTGGCTACGGCCATAGGTTGGCTTCGGCCAAAGTCTGATGGACCTTCGGGTCGGAATGTTAGGAAATGTTAAAGTAAAATATTGATAGAACCGGATGTTAGTTTGTTTTGTTTGCATGCATGAAAATGGATAAGTAATTAGAAAAATGGCTAAGTAAGAAATGATGGAAAACTGAATGCTAACTTGATAGAATGGGACTGCTAGGTTGGAATGGAGAATTTGACTGATTAATTATTGGACTGTAGTGGGCGGTATTGAGCGTCATCACTGAGTACTTGTATATGCTCATGCCTCCTTTTGTGATGCAGGTGACGAGTAGTTGTTTGGACCGGAGCGCGGGACGATGAAGACCATCAGGACGGGGTATTCAATATTGGAATTGTTATGGGATTTTTATGGGAATTTTTACGAACCTTATTTCCTACGATTATGATATATTGACTCGGATTTATTATTAAAACTGCAGTATTTACTTATGTTACTTAATGAAAGATTTCAAAATTAGTTTTACTTAGAATTTCTCTTACGACTTCGTAAAGATTTTCGGGTTGGGATGTTTCAATTTGGTATCAGAGCGGGGTTGACAAGTCAGCCCCGTCCTGGCTGGTCGTTTTTTTTCAAAATTGGGAACTGTGGGAATAGGTGGAACGTACCGATGGTCTAAGTCTCACGCGACATATAAGTGTTTACGATTATGTGAATGTTTGATATGAATGTGCGTTATGATTGGATTCTTGGTGTAATGGCCAAGAGAATTTCTGCATGAACAAGTGTTAGTGTGAGCTAACTTAAGTGTCGATGCAGATGGCTAACACTAGGAGAAATGTGGGGGATGTTCAGGAAGAGAATGTGAACGTGAGAAATGGTGGGACTGATGGAACTGGTGTTGCGGGGGTCGATGGTGTTGCAAGGGGTGCGACCAATGACGAGATACCACCCCCACTCCCGGGTGTTCCTCCAATGGATGCGGCAATGGCCAACATGATGCCGATGATGTAGGCATTCTTTACGAAGATGTTTCAGCGTCTTCAACTTCCGGTTGCAGCCTTGGTGCAGGAGGGAGAAGGGGCAAATGGGGTGCAGCAAGGACGACCACAGGCGCCAAGCTATTTGGAGCTGATGAACCAAATGACGAACCTCAAGTCGGGACAATTTACTGGTGGGTGTAAGCCGATAGAAGCAGATGAATGGAGGTGTCGGTAGGAGCGTAACTTTCTGTCGCTGCATTGCCCAGAGGAGCACAAAAGAGACCTTGCAGTCTTTTTCCTTGAGGGTGATGCATATCAGTGGTGGTAAGGAGTGCTTCGCATAGACCCGACAAGGGTGCACGATTGGGAGTCGTTTAAGGAGGAATTCACGAGAAAATATTTTCCAAGCGAGGCTCGTATTAAGTTGGAGACCTCATTCCTTGAGCTTCGTCAAGGCGCAATATTGGTGCGCGACTACGAGCAGGAGTTTAACCGACTCAAAAGATATGCTGGACGGAGATGGATGATGAGCAACGTCAAATTGAAAAGATGCGCGGGATGAAGCTTGAGCTTATGACCATGATGGTGAGCAGAGATTATCAGACCGTTGGGGAATTGGTTGAGAAAGCAGCTTTAGTTGAGAATGGACTGGAGGAAGTTGCAAGGCATGAGCGTTCACGGAGGAACCAAGTGTCGTCGAGGCCTAAGCGAGTTGAGAACCAGGCGGTCGGCGCGGCTGTGCCTACATGTGGAACGTGTGGTAAGATGCATCGCGGTGTGTGTCGTCAGGGTATTGGTGGATGCTTCAACTGTGGAAGTATGGACCATCAAATCCGGGACTGTCCTAATGGAGGCGCAGGGTACTGTTACCGTTGTGGTGTTGCTGGACATCTGCCGCGAGACTGCAGAGCACCAGCGAATGCGCAACAAGCTCGTACGCGTTGTCAACGCCCGGAAGGGGATCAGCAACCACCAGGTAAGAGGCAGAATGTAGCACCAAGGGTGCATATGCTGGGCGTGGAGAATGAGGCAAAAAAGATTGATGGTAATTTCTATCCCATACATTATGTTTTTATGGTTGAATGAAATGCTTAGCATAGGGAATACGTCACGGTCGTGTCGGAATTGTTAGTATTGGGAGGACTGAAACCCACACTTTGTTTGACTCCGGGGCGTCGCATTCATTTGTGCATCCTGAAGTGGTTGCGCGTTGGGCGTCTAAGAACGGTATCGAGGAAAGCATCAGGATGGTTCAAGCGGCGGGTGGTGCGATATTGAAGTCGCATGCTATTTATCGAGGTGTGTCAATTGTAGTAGGCGATGTGGACATGCCTGGCGATCTGATCGTGCTACCAATCAAGGGGTATGAAGCAATTCTTGGGATGGACTGGCTAGCACACTATTGAGCTAAGTTGGAGTGTGAGAAATTTTGAGTGACCTTTACTCAGAAGGAAGGGAAGCTGGTGTTTCAAGGGAAGAAGAAGGAGACTGGAATTCCTGTAATATCGGCATTAAGAGCAGAATGGATGGTCGAGAAAGGATGTGAGTCGTTCATAGCAAAGATCACCGTTGATGGTGCGGATCGGGAAGTGTTGTTGGATGAAATTTCGGTGGTACACGAATTTGAAGATGTATTCCAAAAGCTCACTGGATTACCGCCAACACGAAATGAACCGTTTACGATAGAGTTGTAGCCTGGAACTGCTCATATTTTCAAAGACCCTTACCGTATGGCTCCAAAGGAAATGGCAGAGTTGAAAAAACAACTGGAGGAATTGATCGAGAAGGGATTCCTTAGACCGAGCAGCTCGCCTTGGGGTACACCATTATTATTCGTCAAAAAGAAGGATGGTAATTTTCGATTGTGCATTGATTATCGAGGGCTTAACCAAGTGACAATAAAGAATAAGTACCCCTTACCTCGAATCGATGAGTTATTGGATCAGCTCAAGGGAGCATCATGGTTCTCGAAGATCGACTTGGCATCAGGTTATCATCAAATCCATATTGCAGAGGAAGGCATTAGAAAGACTGCATTCAGGACGAGGTATGTACACTTTGAATTCGTGGTTATGCCATTCGGGTTGACAAATTCTCCAGCGGCGTTTATGAAGCTGATGAACAGAGTGTTCCATAAGTTCTTGGATGAGTTTGTAATCATTTTTATTGATGACATTTTGGTGTTCTCGAAAAGTCCAGAGGAACACGAGGGGCATCTCAGGTTGGTGATGGAGAAACTGAGGGAGCAGAAGCTGTTTGCTAAGCTAAGCAAGTGCAGTTTTTGGCAAAGGCAGATTGGGTTCTTAAGCCATGTAGTCTCCGAAGAAGGAGTTGCAGCAGATCCCGAAAAGGTTGCAGCCATCGAAAATTGGCCAAGGCCGGGAACGCCCACAGAATTCAGAAGTTTCTTGGGGTTAGCAGGTTACTATCGTCGGTTTGTGAAGGGCTTTGCAACCTTAGCTAAGCCATTGACTCGGCTAACGGGCAAAGATGTGAAGTACGAGTAGACTGCAGAATGCGAGGCGAGCTTTACGAGGTTGAAGGATAGATTAATGAGTACACTGGTGCTAGTATTGCCTCAGCTAGGAGTGGCATATGTTGTGTTCACAGACGCATCCAAGAGGGGGTTAGGTTGCGTCTTGATGCAAGAAGAACGTGTGATTGCTTATACGTCTCGACAGCTGAGGAAACACGAGGAGAATTATCCCACTCACGATTTGGAGATGGCAGCGGTGGTGTTTGCACTCAAGATTTGGCGGTTTTACCTTTATGGGGAAAAAGTCCAAGTGTTTACTGACCATAAGAGTCTTAAATACATCTTCACTCAACCAGAGTTGAACCTAAGACAGAGAAGATGGATGGAGATGGGCAAACTATGATTTAGAGATAGCTTATCACCCAGGGAAGGCTAACTGAGCATCTGATGCACTGAGCCGCCGAAAGGTGAGTGTCTCGACCAAGAAGGAGATGGAAGGGTTGATTTCAAATTTGGGGATGCTACGGGTTAATGTGTTGGCAAACGAGTCCGTCTGTCTATATACGTCCTAAATCGGAAGGATCACTTTAGTTGGGTGTTGGATATGATCCAAGAAGGAAAATGACACTTCTGGAACTGAAATGGATTGAAGGGATCGTCAAGAGATGCGGAATGGCTCCTGGTATACCTACGATCTAAGGCTGACCACCTAAGAACGGATGTAGTGCGTTGGCTAACCACCAAACAACACACAAAGATGAATTGGCTGACCACCAAATCAACAAGCCGGTTCACACCAATGAACTAGCTAAAGAACTCTCTCTCTCTCTCTCTCTCTCTCTCTCTCTCTCTCTCTCTCTCTCTCTCTCTCTCTCTCTCTCTCTCTCTCTCTCTCTCTCTCTCTCTCTCTCTCTCTCTCTCTCTCTCTCTCTCTCTCTCTCTCTCTCTCTCTCTCTCTCTCTCTCTCTCTCTCTCTCTCTCTCTCTCTCTCTCTCTCTCTCTCAGAGAAAAGAAGAAACAAAAATAAACTCAAACTTCGACTTATTTTATTCATAGAAGAGTTCACATATTTATAGTACAATGAGTCAAAGAAAGACTTAAAGAAATTGTGGAAAATAATACATAGAAAAAGACATCTTTGACTAGAAAATCATAAAGGAGTCAAAGTTGTTGATTTTGATGAAGAATTGTCAAGGATGGCGATTTTGAGGAAGATTGGTCAAGGAAGACCCTTTATTGAATGCACGCATATCTAAATTTGCGAGAACCAAAGATCTCCTAATTTGTAAATGGCATAACTCCCACATGAACTCCGTTTGATGTGATTCTTCTTCGAGGAGCTCAGTAATTGAGTTGGGCACATTCTACAAGTAATTTCATGCGTAGAAGCTTCGTGTTTTGGAAGATATGAGTCAAACAATGAACATGTATCATTACTGCTTGCCATGATCAAGCCATGCATGTTTATTTTGTGCGGTTTGCTACTCAAGGGTGCATCATGTTGGCTTTGGCCGTTATGGACCTTGGCTTCGGCCACAGGTTTGGCTACGTCCGTAATGGACCGACGGGTATAAGGTTTAGCTTCGGCCGCAGGTACAGCTACGACCGCAGGTACGGCTACGACCGCAAGTACGGCTACGGCCGCATGTACGGCTATGGCCGCAGGTACGGCTACGACCGCAGGTACGACTAAGGCCGTAGGTACGGCTAAGGTCGTAGGTACGGCTACGGCCAAAGGTTTGGCTACGGCCAAAGTTTGATGGACCTTAGGGTTAGAATGTTAGGAAATGTTAAAGTAAAAGAATGATAGAACCGGATGTTAGGTTGTTTTGTTTGCATGCATGAAAATGGATAAGTAATAGGAAAAATGGTTAAGTAAGAAATGATGGAAAACTGAATGCTAAGTTGATAGAATGGGACTGCTACGTTGGAATGGGGAATTTGATTGATTAATTATTGGACTGTAGTGGGCGGTATTGAGGGCCCTCACTGAGTACTCCTGTATGCTCTTGCCTCCTTTTGTAATGCAGGTGACGAGTAGTTGTTTGGACTGGAGCGCGGGACGATGAAGAGCATCGGGACGGAGTATTCAATATTGGGATTGTTATGGGATTTTTCATGGGAATTTTTACGAACCTTATTTCCTACGATTATGATATATTTACTCGGATTTATTATTAAAACTGAAGTATTTACTTATGTTACTTAATGAAAGATTTTCAAATTATTTTTACTTAGAATTTCTCTTACGACTTCGCAAAGATTTATAGGTTGGGGTGTTTCATTATGCTCCTCGACTCCGGTCGCGGGGTTAGTGTGGAATAGATGACGACGTATCGTCGGGGGATTATTGGGTACACCGAAAGGGAGGGCGAGAGCGGCTACCAAGGCGGCCAGTTGTACGTTGGTAGCCTTCAGAATTTCTTCATGTTGTGCGAGACGCGCCATAACGGTGTCCATGAACTCCGTTGGAGTTTGAGGCGCGACGTCGGTAGTGGGCTCCGGTTCGTTCCCATAGGTGGAACTTGGGTGAGTCATCTGAATCTTTTGCTTTGTGATGCCCCACGGTGGGCGCCAATTGTTTGAACCGAGTTTTCACGGAGTGGACAAAACTCGTCGGTGGGTCGGTCACAAAGACGTCAATTCCTTTTCTTTATTGCTGATATGAACGAAAAAAAGAAAAAGTATAGGGAGAGTATGAGAGATGCTTAAAGACTACAAGAGAAATCGAAACCCTAGTTCTTGCCCCTTTCTCCCCGCCTCCTTTTGTTCTTCCTCGCCTTCCCCTTTATACTCTTCAGCGAGTACCCTAGGTCAACTCGCTTTAATGGGCCATTGCTCGTCGGGCCAAATGGTAGGCCGATGAAATGCTACCCCAAGTCGAATTACCCTTGGTTGCTTCAACGAGTCGGTTGTTGATCGCTTTAGCTAGGTAAAAGCAGTCAGCAGCCGAGCCGAACGTTTTTAGCCACAAACCGAACCTAGTGAGTGAGTCATGATAGACCAGGCCGGCTATTTCGCCGGCCCGTAAGAAAAGTAATCCTCTTCCTGATAGTTTTTTTTTTTTTGGGGGGGGGGGGAGGGGAAATAGAGCTTCATGAGAAATGACAGCTTTGTAACAGCCAAAATTACAATAGTGAGGGCGCTCATAAATAATGGTACTATTTTATATAAAGATCAGCGAATGCTCGTATCCTTGAAGAGAAAAAGTCGTATATATATTATGGTCATCGGACCTCAGTCTCACACATCATTTTTAGGACATGATCTTGAATCCTTGGCTCGGTAGAAACAACAGAATATCTCTACCCTATGGCTCGAGCCTTCAGTCTTTCAATCACTATACTTCAACCTGAATGTATCTATAAAGAATACATAATCTTGAAGATCAAAAACTAATCATAACCCGTATAGTTTGGATAATTTGTAACCCATCTTTTATTTTGCCCTTTTTAGCGGATTTGATCGCCATCCAGATGAGTATAACCCGATCATCCCTTGTTCAAAAAATACACCTCATCCATCAACGTTCTATAGTTCCTTTCGCCCATCACCGGATCTCTCTTCTTCCATTCCTCAAGCAGCTCAAGAGCTTCATTCCCTCTGCCTTCTCTGCACAACTCCCCCAAAACCGTATTATAAGTCAGCATATCGGGAGACAGAGAGTTCGCCAACATGTCAAACACAACCTCAACCGCTTCGTCCAATCTCCTCTCCATTGCAAGACTACATATCAAAACCATGTAAGAACTCCCACTAGGAACCATTCCTTTGCTTCTCATCTCCTTGTAAAACCCTAAACCCTGTGCCACCCTTCCTTTCTCACACAGCCCTTTCGCCAAGTAACCATACGTATAAGCATTAGGCTCAGACCCGTACAGAGCCATCTCACGGAACACCCTCACAGCTTCATCCACCTCAAGACACTTTGCATAGGCTTTAATAATCATGTTCAACACAAACGTATCTGGAATAACCCCACTCGATTTCATCTGCTTAGTGAGTGATCTAACGGCGTGAAGATACACATAGCAAACATTCAACTTGTTGAATCTCTTGAGCAATGAGCTTAGAAGCAAGGTATAGGTTTCAAGGTCAGGTCTTGAGTTATCTGAACGAAGCATCTTGTTGTAAACATCGAAAGCTCGATTGAAAAGGAACTTACGGCCACAGCAGAATCTGATGATGGTGTTGTATAGAGGAACGCTCATCTCGCAGGCGCCGGCGACGACTTCATCGATTAGGGTTTCGGCGAACTTGTTTCGTTTTCCGGCGATCGCTTGTTTGATCATAGTGTGGTAAGCCTCGTGGTTGTGCTTGTACCCTCGCTGCTGAGCTGTCCAGCGGAATATGTCGTAAGCGAGATCCGGATCGGATTGGGCACGCAACGCCGCCGCCACGTCGGAGTGTGTGAAGCCTGGTTTCAGATTCTGGATCCATGTCTCGAATTGCGTTTCGAGTGGAGTCCGGGTTCGAGTCCGGGAAGGGGACGGGTTCGATGGGGGCGAAGATGAGACGGAGGAGAAAGATTTAGATAGGCGACTCACGGCGGAGGAAAGGCACGGCGGGGTTGAATTTCCGGCGCGGTTTACGGAGGAGAGGAGTATGATGCGACGGAGGGTTGCTGACATCGTACCAGCGGCGGTGGAACAAGACTTCGATCGACGTCGGCGTTTGATTCTAGTGAGGAAGCTATTATCCAGTGTAGCCGTTCTATTACAGGTTGGATACATCCGAAGAGACGGTTTCTTTAGTAGGGTTATCACCCGAAAACCGGACCGGATATCGAATCGGTATAGCTATTGGTTGATTAGTTGGACCAATTCAATCGGTTGAACCAGATTTTCTGTTTTAAAAAGTTATATATAATCATGTATTTGCACTATATAAACAAAGAATAAACTAAGATAGATATACAAAATTTTGTCACCAAAATATATTTCAAGAATGAAAATAATGAAAATAAATTTTATTAAAATGTATGAATATACATTTATACCTCTTATGTTAACTAATTTAGATTTAGGGTTTAGATTTATGGGTATAGATTTGGAGGGGATGTTTAAAAGATATCAAAATTTTAAAATAAAAAAGTTTATTATGGTCATTTTATTCTTTGAAATCTATTTTTGTGACAAAAACATTAAAAAGTATATTTGAAAACTTTTCCCAAAAATATAAAACAAATAAATACTACGTAAGTTGACTTGATAAACTAAATGCTTGAGCATTCAAATTAATTAATTTATTTATTATTACAACTAATAATAGTATATAAGAATTGAGAACTAAAAAAGATAATTTTTACATCCCTTGTTAGAAAAATAAAATTAAATAGAAACTAATTAGATAGTGATAGTCAAATATTAAATCTAATAACAATTAAAAAAACTTTAATTATATATTGATTTTTTTAGAACTGGGTTTTGAAATTGACTCGGATCATAGGTTTTATCAGTATTTTTTCAAATACGGGTTTTAAACCGAAATTGGCTTCTTCGTCGAGCCACGGTTGGACAGGTTTAACCGGCCAGTTCAGTCCGATTTACAAAATCATGGTTATCACATTTTTTTTTATTTTAAATATAAATATATTAATAACCCAAAAACAAGGATAAAGATCTTATTACAAGTCGGCTTACACAAAATTTCCTAATTTAACTAATTCTGCTTCACTCAACTATTACCCCTAGGGCATTCCGCTAGACCGAATTTAGAATAATTGGAAATCGATAACCATTCTCTACCTTCGACAAGAATAATGGGAAGGAAAAATTTACTTTGTTTTCTCGGATGTCGGGGTCTCCCCGTATTATCTGCAATACCCAGTTTTTGAAGAGCTCGCCTAAGCTTGTAATCATAAAGAGACACGTACAAACCGAAGAAAATGTCTATAACCCGTCTATGCACCTCGCCTCCAAACACCAAGCCTACAAACCTAGAAATCCGAATATCACCCGAGCAACACCAAGAACACACAACCGAAAACATGGCTCGAGACAACAGCCTCATCAAGTTCCAAAGAAAGCTCCAAGACCTGCAAAAAATAAGTGAGAAACACTACTAGATTCCGTCAAGAGAAAGAATCCGATACTTGGATGTGTTGCTACACCAATAAGAGCCACCGAGGAAGAGGTAGAACCCGAACACCACCCTAAGCCAACAACTCTTCGCCTATTGTCACTTCCAAGAACCGGAAGTGATAACTAACCATGTATTGATGTAGAAATTCGGTGACATCGAACGAACCACAAACAAACTTAAATCCAGGAGCTGAAACACCGATGAAAACAAGCCGGATTGTTTCGTTGGGGATCCTGAATTGATGCCAGTAGAGTAGATCAAAGAGACGGGGACCGCCGGAGCTGTAACATAAGGGTCATATAAGACCTCGCCGACCAACATCTCCTCTTGTCTCCACGAACCTTACACGAGGACCACCAACACACGCCGGTATTCTGAAGCTGGGCACATCTCAAAGCAAGTGATAGCCTCTGGAGCACTCTAGACGCTGGTTAGGAGGCTTAGACACCCCAAGACACCAAGGATATGTCTCCAAGACAATGAACTGAAATCACTCACGAACCATCGAAGGTGAGAAGATATGAGCTCTACCCGCGACCTCTGAGTGGATGAGCCATCGCTACACCGCCACGCGCCACCACCTCTGCAAATGAAACCACACCTAGAAGAGAAGAGGATTCCGCTTGTAAAGCCTAAACGCCGACTCCTTATCCTCCCACCGCCACTCAAACCTTACAGGAACACCTGGGCATCGCCCAGTCACCGGATCCAGCTGTGGTTTCTTCGCCGGGGAATCTTGACCTCCATAGCTACAAGCATATCGGAGGGAGTCTCGCGGCATGAGAAGAAGCAAATAAAAAAGCGTAAGGGAGAAAGGAACCCTCCGGCGGCGGTGAGCCTGCACGCGCCAGAGGTTGAGATGCAGTTGATGTTAAGTTTAGAGGGAGCGAAAAATAGATGGAAGAGAGAGAGTTGTGAAAAAAACTGATAGTCAATAGTTTCTAAAGTTTCACGCATTTTAATTTGACCATCAATATTTGGTTAAACGAACTATATCCACACCAGAAGTGTAGTATAGTAACATTTCTACATAATCTTTCATGATCATCCCAATTGAACACATTTTAAGTATATGAACCTAATTGCACACATTTTAAGTATATAAACATATTTACCCCCATCTTCAAAGATCAAAACCTTAAACCACACATGCAAAGGTTTAGCTTGGTTTAGAATCTAAAACGATATTAACTAGTTGGTATCGAACTAAAATTAAACCCGATCTGACCTGATATCTAAATATAACATGAACCAACATTCTACTAAAGAGTTAGGTCGAGTATTATTTGAATATCAGGTTGGTTGGGGTTTTAATTTCAGTTTGTTATTAGCTAGTTTGTTTAGTTTAACTGGTTTAATATCGGTTTAGATTTTAAATCAGTAAAACCAAATTAAACCTTCGTCTGTGTGGTTTCGGATTTCGATCTTTAAAAATGGGAGTAAATAGTTTAATATACTTAAAATGTGTGTAATTGGAACTTGCATGAAAAATTGTGTGGAACTATTACTATATGATACTTCTGGGGTGGAAATAAGTCATTTATCCTCAATATTTATTTGTTTATTTAAGTTGTAACTTTATCTAATGTTTCCCTATATAACCGTAAGTACACATGCTATTTTAGTAAAAAGAATAGCAAAGTATTATTAAATTAATTATTTTAAAACATACTAATTTAATGCCATTGTATCAGTAATTTTTTTTTTGTTTTACTAAATAATGAATGTTTTCTATACAATTAATAAGTTACGACCTTTTGTAAATCTACAAATTTAGAATTTTTTAAAAAAGATTATTTTATAACAACTAGTGATTTTTCCACACGTTGATTGTATGTTCACATATAGTTCTAAATAATACTTGATGATGAGGAAGTATAAAAAGTGTGTGTTTAAACACAGTTGCAAAACGTAATAAGCATAAAAAGTTATAGTTATATAATATATATATGAAAATAATGTTTAAGAATATAATGCTTCCAAAGAGTTCATTGTAAGTTACCTTTTTAAAATAAATTTGTATGTCTTATTTTTTTCTTTTTGAAAAATATTCAAATTAAAAGACAGAAAAACATATAAGGTATGGTTTTTCAAACCATAAAGTTCGAGAAAATATGATGAAACAAACCTCAGCTATGCAACAACTTAGAAAACAAAAAAAAAACTTTTCTTTTTGAATTGAAAAGAAAACTTATAAGTTTACTGAAAGAAGAGGAGGGAACAAATCACTAGGGAGATGTGTTTTTAGTTTTTTCTTCCTATAAATATTAGTTATTTTTATTTCCTAATTCTTAAGAAAATTAAAATATATTTAAAATAGATATGAAATGGTTTATAAAAACAAAAAAAACTTTGAAATTACTATAATTTTAATGTTATTTTGTTTTTATATTAGTTAGAACTTTATTACAATTATATTATTTTAAATATATATAATTATGTTTTGCCTCAGGCCTCTGAAAGGGTTGGCACGCCACTGGTCTAGTCCATAACTTTATATTTTGAAGGGGTTTATTGGCCTTTTGAAACCACGACCAAAATTGTCGTATAGGAGGAAGTATTGCTAGTTAGGTCAATTAAAACCTGTGTACTTCGAAACAACGACCAAAGCGCAAACAAAAACACCAACATTGGAAACTTCCAATCATGTGAAATATTTCCAAATGTTTATGTTGATGTAAGATGTCCGCCCTGAAGCAGTCGATGACGTAGTTGCTGAAGCAAACGTCGTGGTAAGTGGTGAAGACCATGTGGAGTCAAGATGCTGAGCTGGAGTCGTGTAGACTTGGAGAGCAAGGGAGTATCTTGAAGAAAAAGGAAAGAAGAATAAACTTGATGAGCAAGTTTATGACTTAAAGAAAGAGGAATAAGTGCATTCCAAGAAAAGGAAAGTTGCACTTATTGTTATGGAAGATGTCCATATCATGTTGCCTTGGAGACTAGGGTTTCGGGAACGTGGAGACTAATATAAGATAGCTATGGGGTCGTCTGTAGAGGGACAGAGACACGGAGGCTGATCTTATAGAAAGAGAGAGAAGCTCTTGGAGGTGTTCTTGGGTCGTGCTGAAGCAGTGGCTGAAGTACTTGACGGAGGAGAGACATAAGCGAATAGCTTAAGAATCTTTCAGTAGCGTGTGTTAGGGTGTTAACACTAGACGTGTAAAAGCTGAATAAGCAAGTCTAGTAAAGATTGTTTAAAGGAGATTCTAATAAAAGCTTGGTGTTTGCTTGTGTAATTTGTCTCTCGGATTTGGTGTCATCTTTGCACTAACAAGTGGTATCAGAGTGGGTCATCTAAGTTACTGGTGTGATCCTAGAGGTAAAGATGGACACGGTTGTTTCTGTTTAGAAGGCAATCATGTTGAATGCGGACCAGTATGGTCATTGGAAGGCTCGCATGAAGCAGTTGATTCGAGGAATCAATGAAGATGCGTGGACAGCTGTGGAGAATGGTTGGGAGGAGCCTACCATAGTCACAGCAGATGGGAAGAAGCTAAAGCCAAAAGAGGATTGGTCTGAGGCAGAACGCAATGCATCAAAGTTTAATGCAAAGGCGTTGTCGGCAATCTTTGGAGCTGTTGAAGTAGAGCAGTTTCAGCTGATTCAGGGGAGTACTTCGGCTAAAGAGGCATGGGAAATCCTTCTGAATTCGTTTGAAGGAGATGACAGTGTCAAGAGGACACGTTTGGATCATCTTAGGTCACAATTTGAGAATCTCAGGTGGTCTGATAATGATTATGTGGCGAGATTCAGTGCCAAACTCAATTCTATGGCGCATGAAGCATATGTACTTGGAAAGAAGTACAAGGAGAAGAAGCTAGTGAAGAAGTTACTGCGCTGTCTTCCACTGAGGTTTGGAGCTCACAAGGCAGTCCTGAGTATTAGTGCAAACACGGATGAGCTCAAGTTTGACAAACTAGTGGGCATGCTGAAGGCAGAAGAGATGGAGACATGCAGTAGCTCGGTAGTCTCTATATCAAGTGGTGCGCCAAAGAGTATAGCGCTTGTGGCTGGCGAAGAAGGTGATAAACTTCACAAGTTTGAGATGCCGTGGAGTGGCTGGTTAGAAATTTCAGCAGGTTCATGAGTCATTCTGATAGGAGGATGCCTCAAGCTGTGAAGCAGTATGGTGGTCGTAACAGAAGAAGAGAAGGTCTCAAATGTTACGAGTGTGAAGGAGTTGGTCATGTGAGGGCTGATTGCCCTACATCACAACGAAAGGAGCTCAAGTGCTCTGAGTGTGGAGGTATTGGACACACACGGTGTGAATGTCCAAACGCAAAGAAGGGTAAAGGCATTCCATTGCAGTCGTCTGATGAGTCAGAGTCTGAGGATGATGAAAAGGGGCTGAAGAATATGGTTACATTTGGTGCACACAAGAAGGGATCTAGTAAATCCTCTGATTCATATATCAGTACATGTGATGAGGAGTATCACGTGCTGCTTAACAAGTGGTTGAGGGTCAAGGATCAGAATCTGAGATTGGAGGATATGGCTCAGAAGCAGAATGAGCTGCTTGAAGAACTTCGTGAAGAACTTGCGGCTGTGAATGAGAAGAATGAGTCTCTTGAGCAGGAGGTTAGCAAGCTTAGGAAAGTTAAGCAGAAGGGGCTATCACACTTCGTGCATGCGAGCACATCAAAAAGTGGAGCCAAAGAAGCTTGTCAGGAAGTACGTTAGGACGTGCGACAAGGAGTACGACAGGAAGTTCTACAGCGCGTGGCTGTGAGTAACAAGCCGAAAATGGTACATCAGTGCAACAACATGAAGGTCAGACAGGAAGTTCTGAAGCATGGTTGTGCAGCTGGTACAAGGAAGGAGACTAATCGGTGCATCAGTAACTGGGCCAGGCCTAGCAAGAAGCAACATCAGATGTGCTGTTGGTTCTGTGGGAAGTTTGGACACAAGAAGAGGGAGTGTTTTGCTCGTGAGAAGAGCAGAAACATGGCCAAAAAGGTGAACAAGGCGTTCACTAAACCAAAGAGAGTTGATGAGATGTTTGTAGCCAATAGTGGCTCACTTGATGAGGTCAAGGAAGAAACATCAGAAGATGGATGCAGCTCTGATAGGAGTGACCTTGAGGAAGGTCAAGGAGCATCAAGTCTGGAGCTAGGACACGGAGTTTTCCATAGCACAAAGGGGAAGGAGATCGAAGTGCGTCAGGAAGTGATGTGAGATGATCTTCAGGAGGGTGATAGTGAAATCACTCCAAGACAATAACAACGAGTGCAGAGGGCACTCGGTGTGGATGAGGAGGGACTTATGGTCAAGGAGACAACGCATGAAGAAAGCCAGGTCCTCATCAGAAGTGGGTCGGAAGGTAGTTCGACGGGTGCGTCAGAGCATGATGCAGTATTCATGAAGTAGCAGACGGTTGGGTCTGTAAGGCTTGACATCTAAGCATCTTTGTTTTAGCTTAGTATGCAATCAAGCAGGGGGAGAATGGTGACATTCTGGTCCAAGGAGTGCATATCTCATGGAGGAGAAGAGCATGGTGATGGATGTCCTGAAGTAGATGGTGTTATTTCATGGGGGAGAAAATCATGTTGTGGTGCACATCTCGTGGGGGAGAAAAGCACATTTAGCATTGAAGTTGCCAGGTGCAGAACGTGGTTGTTGAACCAAAAGAATGTTGTGCTTGATCGGCACACAAAGCTAAAAGGGGGAGATTGTTGATGTAAGATGTCCGCCCTGAAGCAGTCGATGACGTAGTTGCTGAAGCAGACGTCGTGGTAAGTGGTGAAGACCATGTGGAGTCAAGATGCTGAGCTGGAGTCGTGTAGACTTGGAGAGCAAGGGAGTATCTTGAAGAAAAAGGAACGAGAAATAAACTTGATGAGCAAGTTTATGACTTAAAGAAAGAGGAATAAGTGCATTCCAAGAAAAGGAAAGTTGCACTTATTGTTATGGAAGATGTCAATATCATGTTGCCTTGGAGACTAGGGTTTCGGGAACGTGGAGACTAATATAAGATAGCTATTGGGTTGTCTGTAGAGGGACAGAGACACGGAGGCTGATCTTATAGAAAGAGAGAGAAGCTCTTGGAGGTGTTCTTGGGTCGTGCTGAAGCAGTGGCTGAAGTACTTGACGGAGGAGAGACATAAGCGAATAGCTTAAGAATCTTTCAGTAGCGTGTGTTAGGGTGTTAACACTAGACGTATAAAAGCTGAATAAGCAAGTATAGTAAAGATTGTTTAAAGGAGATTCTAATAAAAGCTTGGTGTTTGCTTGTGTAATTTGTCTCTCGGTTTACCTTATGTACTATTTATTGTGGTGTCATCTTTGCACTAACAGTTTACACACTGAAATGATAAGAACAAATCAACAAATTGATCAACAACGATGATTACAATCAAGATCCTAAGGTTTGACAAAAGGTTACAAAATATGCCTATTTTGTATTTAAACTACAACGACATGGGAGTATTTGAACGCTTTTCGATAAGCTGTTGTACAAACATGAATTTTTTTTTATATGAGATGGGTTGCATCTCTTCACAAAGCTCATAAAATAGAATATTTGTGTAACGTCCTAGCTGCCCACGGCTAATGGGTCATCCACGCCCGCTCTTGCGGTCTGTGGGCCCCATCCCATTTCAATGGTCAATGCATTAATTTTTTCAAGGTTCGAAATCATTGTTTATTGTCCCTAAAATAACTACCCGATTTTTTTCCGTGTTTTGGCTTCACTCACACGATATCGCGAATCACTTCCCGATAGGTCATATCAGCCTAAAGTGTAAAAGCCCCTTGGCTTAGAGCTTTCACTTTTTACACCGGTGCCCTGGCCAGGAAAGACCGATCTATTTGTGCGTCTCACATAGATGCATTGGTGAAATGACACCACGCCCGTGAAAAACTCTATTAGGACCATTCACCGTACCCCGCATGAGCTTAAGCACACCATCATTTAATAGAAAGTCGGGCTACCCCCGCAAATACTTACGATACACATAAATTACCAAGCATCCCAAAACATCTAAGTAGTTACATGATAAGCCGAAAACATTCTCACCTAATAACGATTCTAATATAGGATAAGCCAAATCAAATTTGCACCTAAAACTACCCAAAAATAATTCAGACCCCCTGCATCTGGCATCCTTTGCAAACATAAATAAAAAGGTTTGTCACAAAACAAAAAAGAGAGATACATTTAAAAAGGAAAACCCCCCTTAGGCATTTGATTAAATAAAGCCTCCTCATGCACTTGATCGGATTAAAACCTTCCCGAGTACCACATGTCCAAAAATATAAAGAGATAAAGAAGGGAAAAACAACAGAAGAAACAGCATCCAAAGAGATCATTCTCGAGCTTGACGGGCATCCACAACCGAGATCAAAGCAAGATTAGATCCAAACTGATCAGCAATCAATACCACAGCAGCCACGTCGAAAATCTCTTGATAACACCCAGGACCGACATCTTTAACATTGGCAGCACTTACCTCGGGAATCGGCTCCAATTGGAAGCTACTGCAGCTAGAACCATCAGAGACCGGGGAAATCCTTAAGTCCTTCTCAGGATCAATCCGGACAATGTCTATCTCATCAAACTCTTCTTGAAAATCCTTAAGTCTTTGCTCCAAATCAGCCCTCTCAGCTTCCAAACCTTTGTATCCTCTCTTCTCGAGATCGTCAAGAAGACTAGAGCGACAAGAGGCAATGAGCATTACCAAGGCGTGTTCTTGGACGATATTGGCATCGGCCAAATCCCTTTTTACCCTGTCGAAATAAGGTTGGTATTTCGCCATCGTAGCTCAGCGAGCACTCTTAACAGCTTTACGAGACTCTTTCCCTTCACAGCGCTCATCTTTTGGAGTTCATTCCCATGAGTCATCCGTTCCAACTTAATTTGACTCCCAATTCTTTCATTTTTTCCTCATCGATCGTCCAGGTCCTTCACAAGATTAGCCTCGCGACGTTCAGCTTCCGCCTTGACAAGCTCGTCCTGACATTTCACGCCCTCAACACAACAACATAGCCCGGTCTCAGATACATCGAAGCTCCCTAATATTTTCATCCTTGGCCTTTGAGCTCACTTCTATTTGACCAAGCTTCGCTTCCAAGACGGTATTCCTGGACAACACCTCTTGATTCTTGGAACGCTTTGCTGCAAGTGACTCCTTACAACGGAGAGCCTGTTTTTCCACCTCAGTCGTAGCTCGGCGAGCATCCCACATCTTTCCTTCATATTCAATGCGATTTCGATTCACCCAGCCCATATGCTACAACAAACCAAAATCAGACCAATAGAAACAAAACAAAGGCATGATTCCAAAGGAGTTAAAGATAACTTACCCACACAAAATAATGGCACAGTCCCCCATAGGATGCATTGTTAATAAACATCTCTTCCGGGAAGCTCAGATCCTCGTCGAGACGTATTTCATGGCATAAGCGGGCACATGACTTCCCATCATCAGCAAGGGGCATATCCCCCGGAAAATCAAAAGAAAAGGCATACATACCTCTCCGAGAAGAAGATAGCGGCAGCCCGGGGAACCGACCCACAACCCGAGATCGTTTATGATTGCGGTCTCCCAATCCTAAGAAAGTATGATTTCTAAGATCAATTTTTCACGTCTCATCTTTAGCCCCTATCTGACGATAAAGCATAACTCGACGGCCTCAGTGAATCCCGAGATGGCCTGCGAGAAGAATCAGTCATCCAATCTTGACCGTCGGAGGGACGTTAGAAAGCCTCCAAAGTAGCCTCCCTTGGGATAGATTCCGGAAAAACCCTTGCAGAGGACAGTGGGGGAGGCATCAAAGAAGAAGGCGCCATTGGAGCCTCACCACAACATCAGAGCCAGAAACCCCGACCGATCGAGAGGGCCCAAGTTCTGCAATTGTGGCTCATTATTGCTAAGAAAAGCTACACTAACCTCTGGAGCCGCCATCCGAGCTGCCTATTCAGCAGCAGACTTCTTCCTAGCCTCTCTAGCTTCCCTCTTCCCGGCTGAATCGATGGCCCTATGTGTTATGTCAGGAATAACAACAATCGGCTTCACCATTTTCTAGCCTAAAACAAGACGAACCATCGCGATCAAAACTAAACACACAGAGTAGAATACGGAAAACACAAAGATTTACCTACTTCAAACACTTGCGCGGATACTAGAATCGTCAGTATCAATCCGTAAAAACTAGAACAATCCAGAACAATCTCCCGAATTATGAAACCCTAGTTAAATCAAAGCAAGAAAAGAACAATCACACCACGGAGCTTCGAAAAAAATAAAGGAAATAAAGGAGAACCAAACCTTTCATTTTCTTTGGAAATGATAACGATAAAAGACTGAAGTAAGAAATAATTCATACTCTATAAACCAAGAACCACAAAAAGAATGATTACGCCTAAAGATGATTCAGTTTCCAAGGAGGGAAAGTCGAATCCCTTGATTTACTTTAATCAAAATCCACTAAATTAGACCCGTAAACAATACACCAAACCGGAATCTCGAATCGGATCTCAACACGAAAAGACTAATGAGTCTACGAAACGTCATACAAGCCAGACTCAACACCCGACCTATACAACGACTCGAGACACATCGGACTCAGGAAGAGGGCTATTGTTGGAGCTGGATTTCACCCATTTCAGACCCGGTCCGAGATCCTAAACCAGGCAGATAAAAGGCCCAACAACAATCAAAACTGAAGGCCCATTAGAAGAACAAAGGCATGTCAAGGTTCCAGCCCACCTCAGATTCTCTAAGGTCGGGAAAGTCAAAATAGAAAACGAGGGAGTCAAAGTCCTTAAATAACACCATAAAGGAAGGAGAATTCATGCTGTGAAGGATGCCTCCGTTGAGATTCACCGGAGAGACCTATAAAAGGAGGAGGAGGAGAAGACAACAATGAGATCCAAGTTCTCCATAGCTAAACTTTATTCTGATTTCATTCGATTCTCAATACTTTTGTATTCATATTCGATGTTATCAATAAACATCCTGTAACGACCCGAATTTCAAGAATAAAATAAAACAGAGAGTTAATATGGTTTGTTTCTAATTTTATTAGATTTCACCTAAACCAATTGGTTTAAGGTTAATTAATTAGTTTTTTTTTAAACCAAGGGCTTGTGTCGTTGAAAAGCAGCATATATATAATTATGTAAATCATCTCCTTCCCCAATGACCTGGCCGTCTCTATCTCATGTTATGAGGAGATACGTTTGTCTCGTCACCACAAAACAATCTTATAATGATCTACGTACGAGAGAAGCTTCATATCACCAGCAATGGAGCATCGGTTACACAATGATCCACCGCCTCTCCTTGATGGTTGCCGTGCATCAGATCCGAGAGGCTTAGTTGTGGAGAAGAGACGCGCGTTCACGGAGCCACCACGTAACGGCACGTCCGGTGCTGATCATCACCATCTCATCACCACCGTTCCCCTCCAAAATCTGATCCACTCGCTTGCACCGTGATGTCACCACCTCCTATGCCGTCGTCTTGGATCCATCACGCCATGTCAAAGAGGCAGCCTCGCCGTCGGTGCTCAAACGCCTTATGTGTTGTTGTCTCTCATCAAATTGAGAGAGATGTATATATGACGTGAGGAGGAGACACACAAAAACGGAGCCACCGTCTCACCACCGATCGGATCCACACCGTTGTAAGCTTGGATCCATTGGAGAAGCATGTTATGTCATCGGAGAACCATGCGTGATCACCCGTACCTTCCACCTTAATCATCACGTGCTAGTTATGTCTCCACACCCTCATCATCACGTATTATCCAAATGATGTTATTAGTTACTTGTGGTGCAAGCAACCTAAATATCTTTAAATTCTTATTGGTAAATGCGTAGGAACAATGGTGGACTTTAGGTTTGAATTTGCTCTTTTGGATGGAAGAGGCATATTGGTTTGGACATCTTTTTCTTTTATATATTTTCGATATGGCAAAGGTGAGGGGCTATTCCGTAAATTCCGTTACTAGTGTAGAATTCTTTCTATCGTAGTTTAGTTTCGAAACATGTTCCGTCTGATTGGATCGAGTCTTGTGTGATAGTTAGGATTCAATGTAAACCGGAACTAGGGGTCTAGAGGATTCAACTTGACATGGATTGAGTGATGTTAAATGTATACGTATACGTAGTTATGAGTAGGGACTTTGTGATGAGGGCGGCTGTTCAGAGAGATCTGGATTAGCAACGCTTATGAGGGCGGCTATTCAGAGAGAGCTGAATAGCAACGCTTATGAGGGCGGGGGTTCGGAGACATCCGGGCTATCGACGCATATGGGAGGGCGGGGGCTCAGCGACGTTTGGGCTGTCGGCGCTTATTTGAGTGGGGCGTGGTGCAGAGACGTTTGCATTCGACGCTTATGGTTACGGGCGGGGGTCCAGAGATGTCTAGGCTATCGACGCTTATTATGATGACGTATATCCGTATGAGGAGAATGCGGGGTGTATGAGCTAGTTATGCACTATCATCGCATTGTTTGTTCTGTGTGATGCCATAGGTGTCTTGTTTGATCATGCTAGTGCTAAACTTCCATAGTGGGAGTTCTATTTATTTAGTCAGTGGTTTGCGTGTCTAGCATCTCATACCTCACTGAGTGACTCCCCTGTTGCTCACCCCTCTTTCTTCCCCTTTCAGGTGAGCACGACGAGTAGTCGGATATCAAGACGGTTTGGTGTCTTGGGAATCGTCGTATTTATATCGGTTTTTATTCGGTTGTATACGAAGTTTCGATATGAATTATTCTGGTTATTAAATATAAAAAGTGATTTATCTTGCGTATATTTTATTTTGGTTTGTAAATTTAAAAATGATTTATCCGCTTTTATTTTATCAAATATTTTAATATTTTATTTGATATTTTTTTAAAATTGGTTTAATTTAATTTTGTACCGGTAGTAGCACGCCTTTCTCAAGAGAGGAGGAGACGGGTGTTACACATCCATTTTCCTTTGATATTAAATACATATCCTTTCTATTTTAAGCTTTCTTGTTAGTTAAGATTTAATCGATTCAAAACCCTATTTCTGAATGAATTTTAGGATTTATCACTATTTTATAGACTTTACTATGGCCGGCCCACGCTACACGCGGGAATTGTCCATTATGTTTTTTTTTTAATATTTGTGTTTAGTTTTGAAGGGCTTGGTGCTATTGTTGATTATTTTTTTTTGTTATTTTCTTATCTTTTTTTTTCGTCGAATTTGTTTGTTGTAAAATGATCGAGTCTCAATTTCGCACGGTTGACTAAGTTTTCTAACAATTATTGTGATTGTTTGAATAAGTTTAAGTCCTATTTGTATTATGTCGGTGTACATTTTCTAATTTGTTTGTTTTGTATAAGTCATCTAGTTGCATTTCTTTCCTTTTTTTTTGTCATTTTATTTGATATTCCGTCTCTTGTTGAACTCTTCATGTATTTTTTTTCTTATCAATATTGAAATTACATTTATGTTTTTTTTTTCAGTTAGTACGTAACATTTTTTTAGTTCTCACAGTTATTTGGATATAATAAATTTAGATCTTATGTTCACATAACTTATGATTTATTTATTTTTTATTTTACTTTCAATAATTAGTTACATTAAATTTCACTATTTTGTTATCATCATTTTTATAAATCATATAATTGTTTAACTATTAAAACAATTCACAAAAATTTAAATGTGTTATTTTATTTTTGATATTTGTTCTTTTTCGACTTTAATATTAAGCATATTTCTTATAACTACAGTCATCTGAATTTAACATATAAATATGAATATTTTCTCTTTTATACGTTTATTTCTTGAATTTATTGAAATTTTATTTATATTTTTAAAATATATTTATATAAATACAAAAATTAATAGCTAATGCATTATACTAAACATATTCTAAATTAGTTATGCATAAAGATAAATGTTTGTTGGAATTGTATATGTATTATATTTAATGTCCAAGTATACCATGTTATCCAAATAAATAATTATGACATTCAAAATAAAATGATATTAATTAATTTTTAGAATATTATTGCTGAAATTAAATTTATTAATATAAATGTTTTGTCACATATTAACAATTTACTATATATTATCATTAAATTTAAATATTTTTATTGTATTTTATTAATATTATGATTTTACTTAAAACTATTTACTTATATATAATGTTAAAAGTATTATTAAGTCTAAGTTTTAATTAACAATGATCACTAATTTTTTCAATAGAAAATTTAAAACTTAACACAAATAGATTAATATAACTAGATTTATTAATGCTATTTTTTATAATTTATGCTGTTTTTATTTAAGATATCAAATGGAAAATGACTATTCGTATTCTTTTTAGTTTATTTTCATTATTTAAATTATAAAATTATGTAAAGATTCTAATATTTATTTTAAACGAATATATATTAAAAATAAATATTAAAATGACATAGATAAATTGCTAAGAATAACATAAATTAACTACCACTTTTTAAAAATACACATTATCAAAAATATATTAACATTGGAGTTTATACTTTAATGATTATTGTTTAGGGTTTAGTGTTAAAGATGTTATGTTGAGTTTCTTAATTTTTTATAGATATTTAGAAAAAATAATTAAGTTTATTTTCATCAAAAAATTATGATATTTTTGAAAATAGTCATTCATTAAAAATAAAATTGAAAAGTGGTATCAAACTTATGGTAGAAATGAAATTTCACCTATAATATAACATATATAATGTAGATGATTTTATATATTGTAAATGATTATAGTGCTTAATGAAACAATATAAATTCTTGAATACTTATTTTAATAAATTTCCTGTTTTTATGGTTTATGATATCAAACGATAAATGAATATTCATACCAAATGAAGATTTATTTATGTTGAAGGTAACGTGCCATCAGACCAAATGACGATTTATTTATGTTGAAACTATATCAGGTTTAATTTTTGTTATTTTTATGGTGAAGTCAAGATATCATACATTAATAATAGGATAAACTATATATATTTGTTGCATATTATGGCTTTATTGAAGTAATATATAGTCCGTCTTTAAAAGCCTTAAAGGCAATTAACTAATTATGTTTTACTGATCAAAGCAAATAAACTAGCCCTCTAATAAAATTGTAAACGTCACCACTTACATAGTCTTAAGGATCCAAGCATTGACATGGAAATAGTCATAAGCGGTGCACGTTGTGTTTTTTACTTGTTTCCAGTTTTCTCAAAGTAAACAAAGAGGAAAAAAAATCAAAGAAGATGATAGCTGCTTTAGCAAATTTGATCTTCTCAACTGTAAGTTTCTTGTCCGATTCTATTTCTTATGTGGTCTTCCACGTTGCTGCATGTTCCTTCTGTCTATTTGTTCAAACCTTCAAGATCCCAGGGGAAGTCATTTATGCCTTGATCAAACTGGTAAGAGATACATCCGAGTCTTGTTTTCTCAAATTATGCAATCTATGTGTTGATGTAATCAGTGAAATGGTTACTACATTGCTTGATCTGGCGAAAGAACGAGTCATGAGAATATCAGATTCGATTTTATTGACAATCGGTAATGTGAGTGAGAAAGGAATGCCATGGCTTAATCAATTTCTTGAGGAATGGCCGAAAGTTGTCGACGGATTTATTGAAATGGTATTAACCGTGGTTAGTGGTTTGTGGAATAATTACAAAGATGCTTTGTATTATGTTTACCAAAATTTACTTGAGTAAACTACATTTGATGTAAACCTATGCATTCCAACATTTTCTTCAAGCTTTCAAACTTCAAATTATAGTTTCGTTATTCCTAATTGTAATTAAAAGATAGAGAAACAACACATATTTTAGGAAATATGACGTACCATAAAAATCTTTTTTTTTTACTATTGCCATTTTCTTAATACCCAACGTGCTTTTTTATTACGTTGTGACGAAAACACATTTACAAGAATGCCATCACTTTTTAATGTCACGTAAGCAAAAAAATTAACGTCACGTAGGAAATCGCGGATGTGGATCAATAAACTCAGCCGTAAAGTGCTACAAACTGCGTTACGACTGAGTAATGGTTACGTTGCGACTGAGTTAAACAACACGTCTGACTTATGATAAACTGGTTGACTTACGTACACAAGTTACGGCTGACTTATACATCCGCAAGGTCATTTTTTGAAAATTCGACTGAGTTGTAGTTAAGACACGACTGAGTTATGTTTCACCAGCTGATTTAATGATCATCGTCTGGCTGAGTTATTAAATTAACGGCTGACCTATGGGAGGTTGTTACGGCTGAGTTATATTTAATCAGTCGTAATTGGCTGGATTAACAATAAACTCAACTTAATTACGGTTAATTTATTAACGAAAGGTTAATTGCTAAAATATCATTAATTTGACAATTGATTTATTTGACAATACGACTGACTTAAGATTTTCGATCAAAATTACAGCTAATATATTAGAGAAAGATTATTTACTAAAATAGTATTCACATTTCGGCTGACCTACGTTGTACTTGATGACTGATTTAATAAGGCTAAGTTATATATTAGTTTGGTGACCGATTTAGACTACATACATTGGAGGTGTTGAAAGATTATTTTCAATGGTTGAAAAAAGGACAAAACAATGGGGGTATTTAATGCTAAGTAGGATTGAACTATTGAATTTATTCAATACTTGAATAAACAAAAAGTGGGATCCATTTTTAACATATTTCTTTTTGCTATTGGATTGTGTAGATTATGGATTTTTTTTTCTTATTTGAATTATTCAACAACAATTATTTATAACTAAATTAATTTATGAATTTATTGTTTATATATCAAAATTTGTAATTCTTTCTACTCTATAAATAGAAACTTGGTTCATTTGGTTTGGCTAAAAGAAACTTCTCTTTCTATTATAATTTTTTATAATTCCACCCTTAAGCTCTTGATTATTTTCTTAACTATATTTTTTTCCGAAATGAATCCTAACAATAACCTAAGTTTATGTAAAACTTTTTTAATAATATGAGTTTTTTTTAAAAAAATCATATTTTGCTTTTGGTATTTATAAAATTGTGATCAAATAAAAAAATGTTTTATTCTTGATCATTTTAATTAAACTTATTGAGAAATTTTAGCAATATAAAAATTTAGGATATAATGTTGAATTTTATTAAACAAAACTATTGTAGAGTATGAAAAATGAGTGGGTGTTGAATTGTTATGTGAAAGAGAGAGAAAATGATGTGGAGTGTAAAAAGTGGAAAATAAGGTGTTGAATCTTTTACACCAATGTACATAGTCTTATTAATTTTCTAAGTCATCATCCATGTCATCATCTCTTATTTGTCATGTCATTAGTAACCTTACAACAATAAAATAAGGTTTGTGTTACAAAGTCTGTGTCTTATTCTTCATTCTTCATCTTCTTTATCTATCTTCTTCATCTTTCTCCGAAATCTTTTGGATCCTGTAATTATTGTTTCCTGTAACTGGACTAAGAAAAACATATATGTATTCAACACCGATAGTAGAGGCTGTAGAGTTCTGCATATAAATGAGTAAACAACACACGAGGAACTCGCAAAGTCGATTCTCGATGTTTACAGATTGAATGAGTCAAGGCATCAGATTCAATTGAGCTACATGTTTTTGAATAAAGTTTTGAAAACAATGGCGAACAACACACCACCAGTTTACGTCTCCAACAGTCGACAATTGCGAGTTTTCTAAGCCTAAGGAAAATCAAACATCTACGTCTCCGTATGGAGATTACAAAGAACAAGGATGAGTAAATCAATCGGAATGATGAAGCAAGAGAGAAGAGTAAAAGATTATTCAGTTTTAGCTCAGAAATAGAAGTCTCAGAAGTTGAATCTAGATACAAAGATTACGGTGGGGGTTACGAGGATGGTTCCAGATTGGAGGAGAAACTCGACGAAAATAAGAATGACTGTCTAGTAAAGTGGAAGGAGAAAAACACAAAATAGGCAGGGACGATGAAGTTAGCGAAGAAGATGATGAATTTGAAAGCCGATTTGATATGTCCGAGGACTCGGATGGTGCGTCATCTAAAGATGATAACTTCAGCTCATACAGTGAGTCTCCAACACAAGACAAATATTCACCGACGCTACCTCCTAAGAAGAGATCTCAAAACTTATCGATGAGTGGATCTAAAAGGAATACAAAGGTTCTAATGTTAAAGATGTCTTTGCTAAACCTTGTGGTAGGGTAACAATACGAGGTAAAGTCTATTTGGAGAGACGTCTAAAATATCTTACAATGAGGGATCAATTTGATTTTAATGTAGACGTATCCAATTCAAAATTATTCATTGTTAAGTGTTGGGTTGATGGTTGTCTCTGGAGAATTTGTGCTTCTACACAAAGGGATTCCCCGACATTTTATATTCGTATTTAAAATTCATACATGTTCTGTAATTAAGCGTTCTAATCGATCTCGACAAGCAACACTAGATATTTTAGGAGAGTTGTACAGAGTCTTTCTCGGCAACGTCGGTACATCTGTTTGACCTACGAGTGTCAGAGTAGCTATCAATAAGCATTTTAATGTAAAGGTAATTAAAATTTTACGGCTTAGTTATTTAAACGATTGAGATGAGTTATATTAAAATACTGATGAGTTATTTGTAGCAATATGGTTGAGTTATTTAAACGGTTGGGCTGAGTTATGTTAATGATACGGATGAGTTATTTGTAACGATACGGCTGAGTTATTTAAACGGTTGGGCTGAGTTATATTAAATATATGGCTGAGTTATATTAACATTGCAGCTGAATTAATTTTGTGATGTGGCTGACTTATTTATATCATTTTTCATGTGGACAGATGGATTATTGGAAATCATATAGGACGCTGAAATTTGCAAGGGAAACCAATGAGGGAACCTTTGAGAGTGGGTTTGAAAACTTGCCTTCTTACTTATACATGATAAGAAGGGTAAATCCGAGTGCAATTACGCATCTTCAAATCGATGAGTTTGGAAGATTCATGTATGTTTTCCTTGCGTTTGCTGCGAGCATAGATGGGTTTCCTTTCATGCGAAAAGTTATGATTGTCGACGGTACATTTCTTAATGGTAAATAGAAATGGACGCTTCTCACAGCACTAGCTTAGGATGGTAACTTTCAGATTTTCCAATAGCCTTCAGTATGCTGGACACTAAAAATGATGACTCGTGTCACTGGTTTTTACGCAACTAAAAGTTTTGATTCCTGGCGACGAGGGTATTGCAATAATCTCGGATAGTCATAAATCTATAGGGAAAGCCATTGCAAATGTGTATCCATTGGCTTCTCGGGGAATTTGCACCTATCATTTATATAAGAACATTTTGGGACGATACAAAGGAAAAGATGTACTTCATATGGTGAAGAAAGTAGCAAGATTTTTAATATTCCTAACTTTACTGCGATGTTCAAGTAGATTGAAGCGAGTAATCCTGAACTTCATCGCTACATCCAAAGAGTTGATGCCCGACTGTGGGCGCATGTTCATTTCTTGGGTGAAAGGTACAATTTGATGACTAGGAACATAGCGGAATCAATGAACATAGCACTGTTAAATGCTAGAGGTCTTACCATTTTCAAACTATTAGAATAATACGGTTTATGATGACCAGATGATTTGGTGACCGTAGAGAGGATGCTAAATCGCAGCCAACTACCCATATGCGTGGTGTAGAGAAACTACTACATTCAAGCCAGCCATAATAGTTCATAAACTTGGCGTAACAGTTCATAAGTCAGCCGTAACATTTTTTATTACGTATTTATAATAGGGTCGTGTTACTACCACCAAACTGTTGATGGTACAAAGGATTGATTCTCATCACACTGATGTTACATATGGATCTTTTGAGGAGTCTTTTCATGTTGTTATCTTGGAAGGGAGAAAGTGCACATGCCGGCTTTTCGAACATGAGAAATTACCATGTGTTCACGCAAACGCAGCTGCCGAGTACGATAATGTTTGTCGTATATCCCTGTGCAGTCCTTACTATTACAATTCTTATATGGTGAGCGCATACGCTGAATCGGTCATGCCAGTTGATTCAACGCAACAAGTTCCAGAAAACGTGGCAAACCAAACATGCTTGCCTTCGTTTATTCGTCAACAACCAGGACGGCCTAAGAAAAATAGGATGAAATCTTCTTTAGAAGTAAAACTTGCAAACAAACGTCCTATCAAAGAACACACATATTCTCGTTGTAGACAGAATGGACATAATGCGAAAACTTGTCCGATATAAAAGTGTTGTATGTATTTTAGCGCTTTTTTTACTATGGCTGAGTTACTTTTAGTTTACGACTGAGTTATGAATTTTAATGCTTTTTATTACAGCTGAGTTACGTTTAGTTTACGACTGAGTTTTGGATTTTAATGTTTTTTTATTACGTCTTGAGTTAAAATTACCTTCCAAAATATGAAGTGTCGCGATTCAATTTATTCTTGATGAATGAGTTACAGTTAAATTACGGCTGAGCTTTGGAAGGACTCGGCTAATATTGAAACACGTAACGTCATGAGTTAAAAATTTTCGCCCAAAATACAAAACATCGTGATTTAACTTAATTTTGACGGCTGAGTTTTGGAAGGACTCGACTAATATTGAAACACGTATAACATCGTGAGTTAAAAATCCCACCCAAAATACGAAACGTCGCGATTTATTTTACTCTTGACGGTTAATTACAGTTAAATTACGGCTGAGTTTTGGAAGGATCCGGCTGATTACAAAACATTACAGCTGAGTTACAGAAATCATAAATATGAACACCTTTGTATTCTCGAACAAGACACCTTTTCAAATCTCTATTTATACACAATAACTGTTTATCTCGATATCAGTTTGACCCCTCTATATATCAAGGAAAGTCACATATTTTAGAGAAAATGGAACGTTTCTCGATTCTTGAAAGGCCTGAAGAAATTCAAGAGTTACTGGTTGAACGTGTGGCCGGTAACCTCTTCACATATATCTCTATAGTCTGGGAGAATCGTGCAAGGCAATGAAGGCGTTAACAGAGCAGCGTAGGGTATACCGTTTTTTCAATGTGTTATCCTTTCCCTAAGGAGTCAATATGCCTCCTTCGTTATTGGAAACTTTCTACGCTGAGGGAAACCCAAGCACACTTTACATCAATGGTGGAATTTTTTCTTCACATTTAACCTTTAAGAAGAAAGAGTTGCTTTCATGAAGAGTGCAGCAGATGCATGATATGAGTGTGCCGTTTATACACAATAACTTGGAAAATCTTTTGGGTTGATGAGGAGTATTTTGTTCGTTTTACAAGGGAATCAGCTAAAAGTATTGGGAAAATAGTGTGATTTGTTAGATGGGGATGGGGTTAGTGTCATGGTGACGAGTTTCACGTAAAGAGGGACGAGTTCATTTCAAACGTTGTTCTATCGTTCTGCAGTTGCCAATGTGTTCATGTTTTGGACATAGATTGGGTCTTCTGGTTCATTGAGAACAATAAAGGTGTAAACATGTGTAACCGCTGTTTCTGGATCAAAGTGGTGGGGCTGTTTTTTCGTGATTTTGAACCGATGAGCGTATTTAGGGACACAAGGGAGTGGTGAAGATGTGATAGGGCCTGATATTTACCACTATTGTGCCATGATATCAGACCTATTTAGAGTCTATTATATTTGTTTGGAGTATGTTTTAGAGTATTTTCAGGTTCAGGTACGTTCTGGAGAACTTTGGTGATTCTGGAGCTTTTAGAGATGTAGAACTGCGCAGATGTATCAGATGTTTAGAAATGGATGGAGACCTTCCCACGGTGCGATTGAGCTTAACTTTTGACAGAAGATATATATTTGATTTATATTTCCAATGCAACCATTTTGAGGTCAGTCAGGATCATACAGCCAAAGTTATACTTGTTTACTGGAGTGTGGTTTATCTGCCTCGCAAGAGGAAGCTGTCGAGAGATGAATGAGTTCCGATCGATGGCACAGCCTTGGTTTAGATCAACAGTGATTCCAAAATATATGACTGACTTTTTTATGACCGACTTAAGCCCAGAAGCTACGAAAAATTACCATAATATCCATGGAAGACCTACAACCCTATTTATATGTTTTCTAAGCCATTGTTGACGGCTACGCTTGAACGCTAAGCAAGCTTTCTTTATTCATTTTTCTAGGGTTATGAGAGAAGGGAGGAACTCCTTCAGAGTCTTCCTGGAACTACTTTGGTTTTATATTATATATATTCTATTCATTTATGATTTTTGTGACAAAGATTATGTCTGAGTAGATCTTTTGTTAGGTTTATGGTTTATTAATAGTATTGACGGATTAGCCAAACAATAGAATTAATAGGGTGATTATTAGATCTATCAATAAAATTGTTTTTATTTCTTATGTTTTAGAGTAGCTAACTAGAACTCTGATCATAGGATAGTTAGGTGCAAGCGAGAGCATGATCCACTACCAGAATTAATCCTGTTGAGCTAGGTTGCTAGAAACAAATGAGAGTTGATTTAGTTAATTTAGTGAACTTATCGAATTAGGTCATAAAGATTGACTCAAGAGACCATCGATCGACGCAGGATCATTGCCATCGATCGACGGTCATTTCGTGTCAACAAGCGAAAGCTGAGACATCGGACTTAGACAATAGATTAGACTCGCAGCGAGAGATGGTCGTCTTTTACATTAGGCATCGAGTTATATGATTAATACCCTTAGCTTATATCCTCTATAATCCACTTGCTTGAAACCCTAGATCTAGCTATTTATTATTATTGTTTACTTACCAATCAATCAATTATCTGCTATAGTTTATTTACTGCTTATTAATCTATTTACCTAGCTTAATTGCGATTGTATTAAGTCTATTGTGTGCCCACGCTCCATGTGGATTTGATACCTAAATACTACAATTTGACCTCTCTTGGAAAAAGTAGTTCATAGGGTTAATTTGATAGAGTTTGCATTGAAATACATAAAAACCCTCCTGTCAAATTTGGCGCCATTGTCGGGGAACGAGGATTCGCTATTAAACTCAATTTGTTTGATTTAGTCCAGGTACTTTCTATATTAGTTTACTTACATACTAGTACCAGGAAGCAATGATGAAAGGATTTTTGGTCTCTACAAAGGAGTCTACTGATTTACGCACGATCCATAAGTCGAAGGGGGAAGTCGACACCTTCTACGCAGTGATCAACAGTGAAGAGAAACGAGTATTGATCCGACACCAACACCTCGTCGTCGATCGATACCAGCACTATGAAGTCGATCGACGTTAAGACCTCAGCATCGATCAACGCAACTTGCGAGAAGACAGAGGATATTGAACTTCTTACACTTAAGGCTCATGAGAATGGAATCTTACGAGAAGAAGAAGGTCGTCCTCGCAACAGTATAGGACAATTGATTAATGCACAAGGAGCTGCGATCCCTGATGTTAATGACTTCGAGTTGAGCCGTGAATGGTATGATTGGGAAGCTCATAACTCTTTTCAGGGTTTTTCTTATGAAAATCCGATGGAACACATAAAAGAACTTGTGGATCTAGTCTCAAGGATCGAGCAGAATGAAGTGTCTGAATACCACATGCTCTGCAAGATCTTCCCATATTATCTATCTGGAGATGCATTTAGATGGTTTAGTCAACTGCAGCCAGGATCTCTAACATGTTGGGAGGACATTAAAAGCACTTTCCTCAACAAATTTCTCATTGATGCTACAGCAGCTCGACTAAAGAAGATTGATGATATGTTGGACATGATGGTTAAAAGCCGGGAGAAGGAGCTGATGATTAAATTCAGTTAGATGTTGGGTGTTCCTTATAGTGAAACAAATGGAGAATGTGAAATAATGAGCAATCGCGCTAAGAAGCCAGATGAACATCATGGATCTGAGCCAAGCAGAGCAAAAGAAGTTGTTATCAGTGATCCGACCACAACATCGATCGATGCTAATACCTCACCATCAAACGACATTGTTCATTCGACATCGACTGACACTGTTCATCATGACATTGTTCATCACAACACTTTTCATTGTGATATTGTTCATCACAACATTGTTCACCCGGCATCGATCGACACTGTTCATAAGGCATCGATCAAAACTGTTCACCGTGACACTGTTCATCCCGAGACTGTTCATTGTGACACTGTTCACCCCGACATTGTTCTTCTAGGACAATATTCTCAGGGCACTGAAGACTCGACACTAATGATTACCAATGTATCAAACTGTGATCTTACCTCAGATGTAGACAGAGACATCACCAGGGAAAAATTCTTGAAGCTAGAGGACAGAGAGCAACTTGGAAATTTTAATTCAAGTAGGAAAGTCACTATGGAAGACTTCTTGAGTTGGATGAATGGCTTGAAGATATAGTTCATGACTCGGAGCAGAAGCTTGATGATGATCAGCACACTTCGGAAAGAGATCTGGAGACTTCACCAAAAGCTAGCATCGGTTTACACCAACCCTATATATTGATTGACAGCCACCCTACTGTCGATCAACACCCAAAGCCCATCATCGATCGATACCACCTAGCTGACATCGATCGACACTCATTGTTGGACGAACATCCAGGTTACATGATTGAAACAGAACCAGTTGAGGAGAGAATGCACAAGTCTGAGACCTCACACCTTGCTGTCCCTGAACATCTACGATCACCTATCTGCACAGAAGAAGCTGCTGGTTTTTAAAAAAGAGCAAAGATGGCACATGACCCTGTGAAGTTTGTGGTTCCCAGTGCCGTTTTTGAGGTTGTTTCTTCTATTCCACCAGATGAAAGTGTGCATATGGATCCCCACGTTGAGGTATTTGATGATCCTCTTTATGCAGCAGTTTCTCAGAGAGTATTAAAGTATGAAGGTGAAGTTGAGCAAGGACCATCGGTCGCAGCATCGATCGACACCATCATTTGTGAATCGATTGACGCCACCATTAGAGCATCGATCGACATTAACACTAGACCGTCGATCAACACTCATCACGGATCAGAGCAGAATAAGTTTGAAGTATCTCATAATCTCTTCGATGGAGGCACCACGAGATCAGACAAGTCTAGGGGAAATAAGAAGAGGAATTGGAAGAAGATGAAAAGAACCAAGGGCGGTCCTCAGTTATCATTGATTCCTCACTTCTCAGATGGTGTCAGGAAATACAGAGTGTGCAGCAGATGCTTCTTTCAGCCATTTGCAAAGCTTCGATCATTTCTTATTGCTGAAATGATAGGCAAAGGAGAAGAGTCAATGGAGGTTTTCACAAAAAGGGTGATGAAGCTGTAGACATTGAAGATTGGATTTTTTTTGGAGCAAGTCCCTAATCTCACCAGAACTCCAAAACGTCAAGCTAAAGACTATAAACAAGCGCTGAGTGGAGGCAAACCACTATTTAGTAAGTTTTTAATTAGTTTTTGATTATATTATTGCAGGCTTTCAAAAAAAAACCTGAGGAAGATAGTCTGCACAGAGCATCGACCGATCACTGTCGATCGACGGAGAAACCCTAGTATCGATCGATCGATGGTCACCATCAGCAAGCAGGTATATCGTTTTTCCTTATTAAATTTGGTCCTTATGATTTATTTTTTTCACTAATATCAGATTGCATAACACTGGTGGTAGTGTTGTTTAAGTCTGGGGAGGTGTACTAATATTGTGTTCTATTTTGAGTTTTATTTTCTATACTTATTCTAAAAAAAGAGTAGAAACTTACAGGTGTACCATCAATCGATTTTGAAGAATCAACATCGATCGACCATGGAACATGACCATCGGTCGACATCATGACATCGATCGATACTCTTTTACAGAGTCTGGTTTCTAGTTTCTCTCTTAAGCTATTTACTAATGATTTGTTTTTTCCTAACCAATCCGGGACGGATTACACTGGGGACAGTGTAATTTAAGTCAGGGGGGGGGGGGTTCGCTGATGCTATTTGATTTGTTTTGAGTCTTATTTACTATATATATATATATATTTAAAAAAAATTATTGAGTTAAGAAGGGGACTACGATCAAGATTTATTATTGACTAACCACACTTTAGCACAATTCTTAGAAGGTTGTTTGCAGAGTTTACTAAAGATACCAAAGTGGATCATCTTGCGACTATATCGCACTTGCTTAGAAAGTTTGAAGGAACCGAAGTTGATTTCCAACACTAATCCTAACATTATCAGCTTGCTTTGGGACTTGGTATACACTGGATCAGATTCATTCTGCAAGTCTGGAAGGTAAAAGTTTGTGTGCTTCTGATTCCCCTCTCTCTCCCCTTCAGATTTAAAAGGAGCCGAACATGATTTGGTGGCTACAACTATTAAATCTTGATTCATATGATTCTAGAAAGATATAAATGTCAAAAAGAAGTGAACATGATCTGGTGACAAAAACCATTATGGCTTGATTCATGGAAACTGTCCAAATATCTTAGTCAATTAAAAAAAATGATATCCTTAGAAGAAGGGAGACATTGACTGAGAAAAGTTAGAAAAGAGAGAGGAAATGAATCAGAGAAGACTACTTGTGTACTCAGATACTTGCAGGGGTAAGAGTCTACTTTTCCTTTGATCGATACTCCCAGGGTAAAGCATGCACTTTTATTTTATGCAAAAAATGAAATAAGTAGAGGGGTGAGTCATACTAGTATTTGCTAAGTTGTTGGTAGAATGAATTTGGTTGCTATACTAGGATAGGGTATATATGGTTTCTCTGTGATTGACTTGACAAGATGTGGTTGCAACAAAGTAGAGTGACAGTTATACTTAGACATTATGTGAGTCCTCGCATTTCAAAGCTCTTTCACAGGCTGCCTTGTTTGCTTGAGGACAAGCAAAATGTTAAGTCTGGGGGAATTGATAGGGCATGATATTTACCACTATTGTGCCATGATATCAGACCTATTCAAATTCTATTATATGTCTTTGGAGTATTTTTAGATTATTTTCAGGTTCAGGTACGTTCTGGAGAAATTTGGTGATTCTGGAGCATTTAGAGATGCAAAACTGCGCAGATGCATCCAATGTTTAGCTATGTATGGAGACTTTCACAAGGTGAAATTGAGCTGATATTTTGACAGAAGATATATCTTTGAGTTAGCTTTTCAATGCCACCGTTTTGAGTTCAATAAGGATCCTACAGCCGAAGTTATGCCCATTTTACTGGAGAGTGGTCTGTTTGTCTCGCGAGAGGAAGCTGTCGAGAGATGAATGAGTGTCGAGCGACGGAACAGCGTTGGTGTCGATCGACGGTGATCCCAGAATACAGGCCTGACTTTTTTATGGCCAAATTAAGCCCAGAAGCTACCAAAAATTACCAGAATACCCATAGGCGACATAAAATCCTATTTATATGTTTTCTAAGCCATTGTTGACGGCTACACTTGAACGCTAAGCAAGCTTTCTTTTATTCATTGTTAGAGGGTTAGGATAGAACGGAGGAACTTCTTCAGAGTCCTCCTGGAACTCCTTTGGTTTTATATTATATATATTCTATTCATCTATGACAAAGATCATGTGTGAGTAGATCTCTTGTTATGTTTAGGTTTTATTATTGGTATTGATGGATTAGCCAAACAATAGAATTCCTTGGGTGATTATTATTTCTATCAATGTAATTGTGTTTATTGCTTGTGTTCTAGAGTATCTAACTAAAACCCTGATCATAGGATAGCTAGACGTAAGCGAGAGCATGGTCTACTACCAGAATTAATCCTGTTGAGCTAGGTTGCTAGAAACAAACGAGAGTTGATTTAGTTAATTTAGTGAACTTATCGAATTAGGTCATAAATCTTGACTCAAGAGACCATCGATCGATGCAGGATCATTGCCATCGATCGACGGTCATTCCGTGTCAACAAGCGAAAGCTGAGACATCGGACTTAGCCAATAGATTAGACTCGCAGCGAGAGATGGTCATATTTTACATTAGGTATCAAGTTGTATGATTAATAACCTTAGCTTATATCCTCTAAATCCACTTGCATGAAACCGTAGATCGAGCTATTTATTATTCTTGTTTCCTTACAATCAATCAATTATCTGATATAGTTTATTTACTGTTTATTAATCTATTTGCCTAGCTTAATCGCGACTGCAGTGAGTCTATTGTGTATCCATGCTCCGTGTGGATTCGATCCCGAAATACTACAATTTGACCACTCTTGGAAAGAGTAGTTCGTAGGGTTAATTTGATAGAGTTTGCATTGAAATACATAAAAACTCTCCTGTCAAGATGTCTTATTGAAGAATCATTATTATTTTGATGTTCTTTGCTGTGACATTATGTTGACTTTACCGACTAACACATTGATGTATGAAAATGTTTTATGGCTGATTTTTGGTTTAATTAAGGATGAGTTTGGTTTAATTACAGCTGAGCTTTGGTTCATTATGGCTGAATTTGTTTTAATTATGACTGAGTTTTGATGGCTAAGATATGACAACTATAAATAATTACATTTCTCGGTTGTGCTATAAAACGTTACGACTGCATAATAAAAACGTTATGGCTGAGTAATAAATGTTATGGCTGAATTATAAAAACGTTACGGCTGAGTTTTAAAAATGTTATGGCTAAGTTACATAAAACATAAAGGCTAACTTATGATTACAAAATATAACAATGCAAATAGGTAGTAGTAGAAAAGTATGGCCATACAAAACCCACAAACCACCACATTCCTCAAACACCCCACCTCAATCATACATTCATCTCCTCTTCTCTTAGATTCTGTCTTCATTCCTTCAAAAAAGTCTTTCTCCAACCGAGTAACATTAACTCTCACCTTCGACATGCCTTTGTTCATGTCTGTTATCACTGACTTCATATCTTCAACCTCTTCCACCAAACATTTATCCGTCCATTTGAATAAATCTCTCTGATTTCTCCAGTATAATCAGATCTCAGTTTCTCACTTAGAACATGCCAAATAAGATCGAAAACTAAAATTATTATATCATTTTGAACATCAATAATACAATCTTCCTGGATTTTTAGCTTTTCCATTTTAGTAGGTTCACCACACCAACACTGTTTCGGCGTTCCACTATCCGCATTCCAACGTCGCATGTAATAGTTTTATGTAACGAACTCCTATTAATTTTAGAGAAAAAAAAAGTTGATAGGAAGAAAAATCGAAATCCACTTACCTGAAACGTAAGATGAGGAAGACATTTTCTTTTTAATTTCAGAACCTAACTCCCAACTCTATAAGAAAAAGAAGATAGGACAAAAACTGCGACATTTAATTTTATTATAAAAAATATTAAGTAAAAAGTGAAGCATTATCCTCTCGATATTAGGTTTCACTCGTATTTCACGTTGAAATATGAATTAGACGGCTATACATTGAAATACAAAACATCCCTAATATATTAGATTACGGTTGAGTTATTTATACAGTGAAATACGAAACATCCCTAATATATTAGATTACGAACAACTTATTTATACATTGAAATACTAAACGTCTCTAATATATTAGATTACGACTGAGTTATATAACATTAACAAAACTGCTGAGTTATATAATTCTATGGTTGAATTATATAATTTGGCGGCTGAGTTATATAATTTGACGACTGAGTTATAAAACAAAGACGGCTTAGTTATAAAACAAAGAAGGCTGTGTTACATTAGACGGATGAGTTATATAATTAGACGGCTGAATTATTAACATTCACGGCTGAGTTAAAAAAAACAAAATAAAGCCAAACAGCTGAGTTAAAACAAGATAAACACGTCGAATTACTTTCTAAAACCAAAATTATCATGTCCAAACTCTTCAAACATATCAACAAGAGAAATCCAAACTCTCTTTAGCATCCACTCAAGCTTCTCACTACCATGAGCCCAAATCCTCTTCAACATGCGCATTTGAGAACGAAATATCGTCCTGGCCAACAGATTAAAATGTGTCCAAATTGTCAAAATATGCCTCGGATCACACGTGTTTTTTGCTACATAAAAACAAAGATAAAAAAAAGTATTGTTTGACTTAAATCTAATATGGATACATAATCGGTATGGTCCTTACAGTGCGTATAAGAAACCATCATTCCTTAAAATGATCTCAAATGAAACAGTATGTCGGCCACTCATGAACCCATTCTTCTGCTAGAATCGAAGGGATCACCTGCGATGGATCACTTTAAAATCTAAATCACGTCGCATTGGTTTTTTCAAGCAAGGGAATGGGACCAGAGTTTAGAACGGGAAGGTTATTCCAATCTGGAGAGCTTAGAATAGCATTAACACTGCTCCCTAACCTTGTCGACCAATGAGGGACAACCGACATAACGTATGCGATGGGACTAGGTTTGGATGAGATTAGGTTTTTATAGATAGTAAAAGATGGGAGATGGAAGGTATAAGAAAAGGGAAATAAATATAGACATATATAGAACACAAAAGGTCACGAGATAAATGAATAAATTTGTATGTTTAAACCCCCACCTAAAAATATGAACAATCGCTAGTAAATTATAATTCATGGCTGAGTTATGATAACTTTACAGCTAAGTTATGATAGGTTTAAGGTTTAAGATTTAGAGTATATGGTTTAAGGTATTTGTTTAAGGGTTTAGGTGTCACTAAGAAATAACAGTTCACACATTCGGTTGAAAGTACATTATATATGGTTTACTTTATTTGAATTAGGATCACAACTTATATCTAGACAACATAACATATAATGTTTAAAATAGTTGCAAGACAACATATACCTCAAGATCATGATAGAGTCTCAACTTGTAAACTTTTAAAAGTAGACACATTCAGTTCATTTATATCATTTAATATTGATAAGAGGAACTTATATAAAGCTTTTAAAAGTATTTTGATATCATTTTGCTATTTTAGGGTATGTTTAAGGTTTGGCTCGGTTATATAAAGTGATACAGTTGAGTTATTGAGCGCACCCGGCTGATTTATAAACATTTTCTCATCTTAGGATATGTTTGAGGTACGTCTAAGTTACAAATCTATGACACGGCTAAGATATATAAACGATAAATCTGAGTTATATACATATACCATAAGTTAAGTCAAATACAAAATAAAAAGTTCAAGCGTTCAACATACTGTATAGCACACCATTTCCTCCTTCATCGAGGATCTCTGCTTCCATCTTCACCCATAAACCTTGAATATTTTTATTGTTTATCAATCAAAAGTTACACCAAGTGCTAGACATTCGGCAAACTTAAATGAATGCACCCCACAATCACCAAGTTGGACGTTATGTGGAATATATTTGCCTCTCCTCCTTCAGAACGCAAACTGCTTCTTGCTATGTTTTCGGAGATTGGCAGGAATAACATCATTCAACAATTTCATTTGCATAAGAGACCTACATGAATTTAGAATTTCCAGCTCACTTTCGGGTGATACCTGTCGAATGATTTGATCGTAGCAATCAATCTTCTCCTTCAGCAGATCCACGTGAAACACCACCAATGATCGCCTTTAACTTGAAGCACTCCGTACAAGTGATCCACATCTTAAAACCAATTCAAGTTTGTTTGAGCGTCAACGGGAATTCTATTGTTTGCTAATTCTTCATAACCAATGTCTTTGAATTTCATCATCTGCGGTTTTATCTTGAACTGCTTGTAATCGTGAATCCATACACAGAGAAACCAAAGGTCAATAAAGGCAATACGCTTAGACCAGAATGGGCTGGCATCTCGCATGGACCTTCCAATGAGGACTCAAATATACAAACCGACATGCTATACAAAAAAGATTAAGTCAGTCATCAAATAATATTTAACTCAGCCGTAAAGTATCGCAAGTCAGCTCCGTATAATGTATTACTCAGCCACATAGAATATATAAATCAGCTGTAAACTACTTAACACAGACGTAATATAGGCTTACATTATCAAACCACCATCCATATTTTTTTTCTGGCCACGGTCTTTCAGTGATGAGGATTTTGTAGAAGTCACCCTCATGGTCAGCTTTTAGTTAGGTCCTGGTTTTCTAACTGGAAGGTTCTTAACGTGTTCCATAAGTTTATCCAATTTAAACGGATCAATAGGTGCTAAATGATCATATATTCCTGATGAAGGTTCAAAATTCTTCTTCATGCACGTCGTTCCATTGTCTCCAATGTAAGGAAAAACTCATGTTGAAGGACCACATGCTGGCATCAATGAACAATCATTTGGAGATAATTGAACATTTCACTCCCGATAATGCTTTATTCTTGAAAAACTAATCCTTTTCCTCCATTAGAATCTGACAACAATTCATTTTCTGCCGCAACAAATTCGTAGGTCACACATCACAAGCTCACTGTCATCTTCAGCATGTTTCTTATTACACCAGCACGCGTTGTACTTTTTGGAACATGAGCCTTCTTCTTTAACTCAGCCACCTTTCGCTTCTTTAACTCCGCCTCCTTCTTCTTAGCAGTGGCTTCTTGCTTTTTTAACACAACCTATTTTTTCTTTAACTCAGCCGCCTCCTTCTTCTTAGTAGCAGCAACCACATCCTTCTTTTGTAACTCACCCACATCCTTCTTTTGTACCTCATCTTCATTCTGTTTTGGTTTTACCCTACAGCCACGTCCATAGGCTGTGTCCTTAGCAGGAGAAATAGTAACGAAATTAAGATTAGTATCCTTAGCAGCTGTTGCACCGCCACTCCCAAACTCCTCATCCAAATTATTTTTCACCTATGTAGTCTTAGCATGCTCCTCTGCCAAATTATTTTTCGCCCCCAAACCTTTACCAAGGGTTTTATCTAAAGTTGGACTATTGACATACATATGCGGTAAATTCTGCGGTGGTGATGGCAACGGTAAATATTGTTCGGAGACTTTTAAGAGGTTATTATAGTTTTTTGGCAATTTTCCCTACCCCAAAACTTTCAGACGCTCATCCACTGCAACTTTGACAATATCAGCAATGTTCAAATATTCATATTTGCCATGTTCTAGGCTAACTCACCAAAGTTGGAATCGTAGGCGGTTAACCACGAGTCAAACGTTTCAAATCTTTTAGCGGCAGAAAACAAAATGTTTCTGGAGTCTGATGTGGAGGAAGAGAAAACATTAGACGTGAAAAAATAAAGCGTTATCGGGAGACAAATGTTCAATTATCTCCAAATGGGTGTGCAGTGATGCCAGAATGTGCTCGTCCAGCACGAGTTTTTCCTTACATTGGAGACAATGGAACGAGGTGCATGAGGAAGAATTTTGAAATGCAAAATGCTTCTTGCTAGGTTTGCGGAGATTGGAAGGAATAAAATCATTAAACAACGCAGAGATCATTTGCGTAAGTGGCTTAAATGCGTTTAGAATTTTCAGCTCACTTTTGGGTGTTACTTGTCCAATGATTGGATTATAGCAATCAATCTTCTCCTTCAGAAGATCCACGTGAAATGCCACCCAATGATCGCCGAAAACTTGAAGCACTCCGTACAAGTGATCTACATCTTCAAACCACTTCAAGTTTGTTTGAGCGTCAATGGAAATGCTACCGTTTGCTAATTCTTCATAACCGATGTCTTTGAATTTCATCATCTTTTGTTTTATCTTGAACTGCTTGTAATCGTGAATCCATACACAGAGGAACCAAAGGTCAATAAAGGCAATGCCCTTGGACCAGAATGGGCTGAGATCTCGCATGGACCTTCCAATGAGGACTCAAATATACAAACCGACATGCTATATAAAGAAGATTAAGTCAGTCATCAAATAATATATAACTCAGCCGTAAAGTATCGCAAATCAGCCCCATATAATATATAACTCAGCCACATAGAATATATAACTCAACCGTAATGTAGACTTACATTATGAAACAGCCATCCATATTCTTTGTCAGACCACGGTCTTTCAGTGATGAGGATTATGTAGAAGTCACCCTCCTTGTCAGATGTTAGTTTACCTTCTGGTTTTGTAAATGGAAGGTTCCTAACGTGTTCCATAAGTTTATCCAATTTAGCCAGATCAACAGGTTCTAAAGGATCATATATTCCTACTGAAGGTTCAAAATTCTTCCTCATGCATGTCGTTGCATTGTCTCCAATGTAAGGAAAAACTCGTGCTGAAGGAGCACATTCTGGCATCACTACACACCTATTTGGAGATAATTGAACATCTCTTTCCCGATTTAGCTTTTTCAACTCTTCTTCCTCTCCTTCCCTTAGAAACCATCGACGGCGCATGAAAAATTTGGGAGCCTCGATCTCTTAGAGATTTCACGAAGATCTTCCTGCTTGTGGTGTTGTCGTCGCCGGCGGTTAGATTCCCGGTGAAACCCAGTTTCGATTTTGTTTGTATGAACCCTAGATTCAATTTTTAGATTTCTTTGATTTCTTTGATTAATTTCTTTGATTTCTTTCAGCTTTTACAATTTCGATTGAACATAACCTTAGTATTTGAGGACACGAAGATTACGAGGAGACAAGTCAGGTTAGAGATAATCAAATCTGTTTCGGATTCGATATCGTGAGGAGTGAAGTTTGATTCTTTTGGTTGCGAATACGATTTGATATGTGGTTCTTGTTTGTTCTCTTTTGATTTGCAGATTTGAGCTTTAGATTGTTCCTTTCTGGAGTGAAGTCGAGTTGAAATCTGAAGGATCTTAATTGAGGTGATTTTTTTCCGACCACTTTTATGTTGTGTGTTGTTTTAGTATCTGATTGTTTGACGACTGAATAGTTGATTGTTGCTTGCTGCTTATGTGAATGAAAATGTGTGTGTTTGGTGTTTGACATACTCCTATGTTGTGTGGTATTTGTTTTATTTTGTTGGTTATCGGTTATAAACTTAGAACATAGAAATGGTCTCAAAGTCATGGGTTCATCTAAACAGGTAAGAAAAATCAATATATATATTATAATTACTGATTTTTGTGGGATTAAAAGAGTTTAAACTATGCTTTAATGTCTCTTATCTGAAGAGCTGATCCTGGTTATGAGAGAGGTGCGTGGGAGTTTGTGAGGTGTGTTGGTGAAGATTTAGCAGAGTCTGAGATGATCATTTGCCCATGCATAGACTGTCGCAATGTAGATCGTCACTCAGCCAGGGTTGTTGTTGATCATCTAATAACTAGGGGAATGGATTTGAGTTACAAGTTGGGGGAGGATTGGTATCATCATGGAGAAATAATATCAGGGGCTGACTGTAGAAGCAATTCAAGCGAGAGGAAGAAAGAGATTTTAGGGTTATACCAAGCAGCTGAGTATCTCGATGAAGATTTTCTTAGGCAGCGTGATCAAAGTGAGGTTGCTGAAGGTGAAGATAAGGAAGAAGATGAGTTTATTGCTAAGCTAGCAGATGCAAAAACAACTCTATATCCAAGTTGTGCTAACCACAACAAGCTGTTGGCGATAGTTTCACTCTTTAGGATAAAGACAAAGAGTGGTTGGTCTGATAGAAGCTTCGATCTTTTGCTTGAGACTTTGCCACAGATTCTACCCGAGAAGAATGTCTTGCAAACATCCTTGTACGAAGTGAAAAAGTTTCTGAGATCTTTTGATATGGGATATGAGAAGATACACGCTTGTGTGAACGACTGTTGTCTGTTCAGAAAAGAGTTTGAGAAGCTAGACAACTGTCTGAAATGCAATGCTTCAAGATGGAAGATTAACATGCGCACATGTGATGTGAACAAAGGTATTCCACAGAAAGTTCTCAGGTATATTCCGATAATTCCACGTCTAAAGAGGATGTTCAGGTCAGCTGAAATGGCGAAGGACTTAAGGTGGCATTTTACTAACAAAAGCAATGATGGAAAAAGCAAACATCCGGTAGATTCTGTTATTTGGGATCAGATGAATGACAAATACCCGTTATTTACTGTTGAAGAAAGGAATCTTAGGCTTGGACTGTCAACTGATGGGTTAATCCTTTTAACATGAAGAATGTGAACTACAGTGTTTGGCATGTTTTGCTAGTGAATTACAACATGTCACCTGAAAAGTGTATGAAGGAGGAGAACATCATGTTTTCATTGCTGATTCCTGGTCCAACCCAACCTGGAAACAATATTGATGTGTACTTAGAACCACATATAGAGGATCTAACCATCTGTGGGAGAAAGGAGAGGTAACGTATAATGTATTCAGTCACAACACTTTCACGTTAAGAGCAATGCTTCTCTGGACAATTCAGGATTTTCCTGCGTATGGAAATCTTGCAGGGTGTAAAGTTAAGGGCAAAATGGGATGTCCTGTGTGTGGGAAAAACATAGATAGTATGTGGCTGAGTAACTGCAGGAAGCACGTATATATGTCCCATCGGAAAGGTGTACCTCCGAGACATTCTTATCGAGGAAAGAAATCATGGTTTGATGGTAAAGCTGAGCAAGGGAAAAAAGGTAAGATTCTGAGTGGTCATAACATAAGCCAAATACTCAGAAATTACAAGAATGATTTCGGAAATGTGAAAGTAACTGGAAGGAAAAGGAAGATTAAAGAGTCTGCTGGATTTAATTCCAATACGAAAGATGAATCCAGTGAATCAGAGGAAGAGGAAGAAGTAGTAGATGAGGAGGAGCTATCTCGATGGAAGTAGCGGTCAATCTTGTTCAAGCTGCCTTATTGGGAGGTATGTATGTTTCTTTAATTTTATGTCTATTTTGCAGAATTTTTCTATCTCTAGCTTTCTTTGACACTCTCATGTGTGTTTGTTTTGTATAGAATCTCCCGGTTATACACAATTTAGACGTGATGCACGTGGAAAGAAATGTTGCTGCAAGCTTTGTCGCAACGTTGTTGCATTGTGGAAAATCAAAAGATGGTCTTAACGCTAGAAAATATCTGGAACTGCTTGGCATTAGGAAGGATTTACATCCTCAACCCCGTGGGAAGAGAACTTACCTTCCTCCAGCTCCTTGGTCTTTGTCCAGCAAAGAGAAGAAAGTATTCTGCAAGCGTCTATTGGACTTTAGAGGCCCGGATGGGTAATGCTCAAATATATCAAGGTGTCTCAAGATTGAAGAATGTAAGATATCAGGAGTGAAATCACATGATTACCATGTGTTGATGCAACTGCTTCTTCCCGTTGCTATTAGAGGTATCAAATGAGACACTTTGGTTCACTTTGTATTAGTCCATAATTAGATGTCTTGAATTTGATCTCCAATGGTTCTTTCTTGACAGGGTTATTACCTAAAGGTGTTAGGTTAACTATTGGACGTCTTTGTGCTTTCTTCCATCATCTCTGTCAGTGAGTTATTGATAGAGAGACAATTTCAAAAATGGAAACAGAAATTGTGGAAAATCTCTGCATGTTTGAGAGGTTTTTTCCTCCAAGTTTCTTCGATATAATGATGCATTTGGTAGTTCATCTAGGTAGGGAAGCTCGGTTATGTGGAGCTGTCCATTTCCGTTGGATGTACCCATTTGAGAGGTACAACTTATGTTGCTTATTAGTTGTTTACTTATGCAGGCACTACTCATGCTTCTAACCTTCAATGTACTTGATCTTATTCAGGTACATGAAAGTGTTGAAAGACTTTGTTAGAAACCCTGCAAGACCAGAGGGTTGCATTGCTGAAGCGTATCTCGCAGAGCAATGCATGAGGTTCTGCAGTGAGTTCTTAAAGAAGACAACAAGTTATGAGGAGAAACCTGAAAGGAATACTGAGTTTGAGAGCAGCTCTATTCTGGAGGGTCGTCCAATATCGGCATGCACTTGTTGTGTGCTATCGGAAAAGGATATGAAAATTATTTATCTTGTTGTGATTCAGAATATGGCAATCATGGAACTTTATGTGGAGTATGTATTGTATTTTTTTAAATTACTATTGAATGCTGGTATATTGAGATGCTAATAACTTTTCATGTATTCCATTTGCAGCATGCACCTACAACATCTACAGGACACTAATGAAAGATTTAGACGTGATGCAACAACGTTATGGAGAACCCATACACAGACATTTGTGTCTTGGTTAAAAGAGCAGGCAAGTTCATAATCTGAGAAATAATTGTTTGTTCTGGTTTGGTTATAGATATGTATTGACACTTAGCATATTATTTATAGATACCAATTACTTCAGAGAATCACGAAGAAACACTGAAGTGATTGGTCTACGGTTCTCGTTCCAGCACAAGGTCTTACACTGGCTATATCATTAGCGGACTGCGGTTTCACACTATTTCAGTTGACATGCAAAATCAAGAACAACTTCATGGCTGCCATGGAAGAAAAACATGTGTCTATGAAGAAACAGATTGATGATTTACAGCAGCAAATTGCCAGAATGAATAATGGACAAGACTGATGTCAGTGAAAACTCGCATAACAAGGTATGGACTGCTTCCTCTGTCGTAATCTATCTCAATAAATGTAGTTATGAATTGATTTGTATCTATTGTACTTCATGTAGAGTGTTAATACCAAGTTACTTCCCAAGTGTTATCTTCTGTACTGGTCTGGTGTCGATGTCAATGTTGCTGAGGGACGGGTTGTTCCATCAGAACCTGGTGAGTTAGTTAATGAGATTCCGTTAGGGCCTAATGTTGTGAATGTTTTAGTTGAAACTGCAACAAAACCATATACTTTTTTATGGAGACCTGCGCCTAATATGTTTAATATGGAGGATGCAGTAGGAGAAATGATTGCATGGCATTCCGATCATTGTATTTTTCCAACAGCAGGTTTACAAGACAACAATGCTCTAAAGGTTAATTTTCCTCTTCCTCTATGGTTGATGAGTCTGAAGCTGAGTCTTTCTTATACAATTTTTTTTTGCAAATCCCTTTCAGCAGTTCAAATAACAAATGCAAACTCATGGACTATATATGAATTAGGAAGTCATTGTTGTAGGTCTATGGCAGACGAAAGAACCAAAAACGTTGGTCAATGGACTTCTGCTTGGTCAAATGCAATAAAAGTGTATGTGGATGAGGTAGTAAACCCTGATGCATACATATGGAGGCCTACTGTGGGGAAGAAAACTATGGAGGATTATCAGAACAGTTTTGTAGCATGGCCAGCAAATAGAGTTGTGTTTGACTCAGAAACACCAAATTCTAAAACATGAAGTTCAAAAGCAGGAAGTTCTATAGCAGGAAGTTCAAAAGCAGGAAGTTCAACTTGTAAGAATCAAAAGTCTCCACTAAGTGCAACAGCTACTGCAAAACCTACAACGAGTGTCAAAGATCAGTCTAGGAATGAGGATTCTCCTTTAACTCCACTAGCTCCTACAAAGAAACCTGCAGTGACTATGAAAGAGAAGTCACCTGTAATTCCAGCATCTCCTCTTCGCAGATCAGAGATACTTTCTTTCCTTGCATTACTTGATTGTTCTGGTTGTGATCCTTGAATATTGGTTATGCTTTGTGGTTTGTGGTTGCACAACAAATTCAAGCCTAATCAGAAAATCAAGTTGCTGGACCTATCCGGAAATAAGGTGGTCGTTGCTGAAGGACGTTGGTCATCGAGTAATCCTGATCATCTTGTCCACTTTCAACCTTTGGGGCCTGGTGCATGTCGAGTCTTTGTGGATGTTGTGAAGATTAAAGATGTTGATGTGTGGAGGACATCATCAACGATTGAGTATATGGATGATGCACTTGGAAGCTGTCTTGCTTGGCTAGAGGATAAAGTTCTACTGGTGAAATCTTGTTTATTTGTTACATATGTGTAAATATGTCAAACTAATCAGATTTGTCTTTCTGTGCTGGTTTAAAAACAGAGCCAAAGGAACCAAGCAATAAGACTGTCTCTGTTTTTAATGACTGGTTTTCAATGACTCTGTTTTTTAAAGACTGTGTTTTTTTCTTCTAAGACATCATCGGCTTTCCGTTTCTGTGTTTCAGAACGTGACTAAGTGTAATTTACCTTGTATCTTATGCTTTTATAATCTTAACTAATTATGGGTTTTATGATTTCACGTTTTTGTCTAAATTCACAACAAGGCCAAAATTATAATGTTGAAATATATAATGTTGAAATATATAATGTCTTATGAGGATGCAAATTTAGTGGTTGTAAGTCTTTGTAATAATTTCATTATACACTTGAAATGTCCAAATACAATTTCATATAACAAAGAAAAAGATAACTTTTAATGTTTAGGGAACCGATAAGGTTAATTGTGTAGGGATTAGTTTTAGAGTTTAGGGTAATGATAGTGTGAGTGATTCATTAAAAAATATGTGATAGTGTTTAGTGAAGGTAACCAAAAGATAACAACACACAAAAATAATGATAAAATTAAGAATCAAGTAAGCTTTCCACATTTTTGTCATTGATGGTTAACATTTTAGTGTCAAGTTTAAGGGGTTAGGCTATAAATTGATTGACTTTGAGTGTTTAGTGTTTATATGTTCACAATGTGAAGTTTTCTCCACATAATTTAGTTTTTATTGATTATATGATCATTTTAAAATGTAGATATAAATTCAAATACAAGTATACACCATCCTAAATCATATCAAAATCAAACAAAATCCATGATGTTCTTAGCTTACAACCATATTTTCGATATTTCATGTAGGAGAAAACTAAAAAAAATTCCACTCATTATATCGATTGGATTGAGATGATTCAACGGTGGAGATTAGTGCTTTAGGTTAGCCTTGTCATTGTCTCTCATTGGTCGAGCTTTTTTGGAGGCAAACCGAAAATTTTCTAAATTTCGGAGACAAAGTAAAATATATTTTGTTTATCGACTTCTATCTCCTTCCCTCAAACCACCACGAAACTCTCTCAAGCAACAACGATTCTCTCTTAATCCACCACGAATCTCTCTCAAGCCTTCTCTCCTTCCATCTCAAACCACCACAATATAAGCCACCATGATTCCATCTCAAACCACCACAAATCTCTCCGACCTCCACAATTTCATCTCCAATCTCTCTTCAACAGCCACGGTTTAGGTTACAGAGTTCTCTCCTTACAGGTTAGCACCTCTTACAGATCTCATTGTTATTTTTCTCTGATTATGAAGGTAATGAATCTTACAGATTTCAGAGAAAATCCAATATCTTGTTCGATTTGTAGAGATAGTCAAAGATCTATCTTTGGATTAATTTTTCAATTTAATCTTCACTAATCTATTCTTCAAATTTTCCAGTTTAATCTTCACTAAAGATAAATAATCAACAGATTCAATTTCGAGGTCAGAGAAACTCCAATATCTTGTTCGATTTGTTACCTTGTGTTGAGATAGTCAAAGATATAACTTTGGATTAATTTTCCATCTAGCAACTCTAATGGAAGCAAGGAAGGGCATCATCTGTGGCCTCGCTGCAGCCGGAGTGAAAGCACAACTCAAACAACAACAGCCACAACATGAAGTTCAAATGCAACGCCCAATACCATAACCAGGACAGTCCTTAGGAGGTAATGATGTGGAAGAGATAACCAGAGCCGAGTTTAGAAGCTCTCAAGGCTACCAATTGATACGCATTGAGAAACCTGAAGAAGACATCGACCCAATGTTCCTGAATTTTATCAGATTTCTGAATGCCCGCAACTCAGCTCCTGCGAGACGGCCACAAAAAGAACAATGACAGTCATCACGAGCCATGGGTTCTCCTCAAGACTAATGCCTACATTTCTATAAACCATTTGCTTTAGTTTGTGTTTTATTTGCTTCTGGATCTATTGTAGTTAATCATTTTATTTCTTTTGGAATGTTTGTAATTTGTCTCTCTTTATTTACTAAAAATTTATATATTTCAATTTTGTTTTATTTACAAATTATGCTATTCAATATTCCAAATAAAACAATTATATCAGGAAATTTCAAAATACCTATCAAAATTAATTTACAAATGGTTCACCATACAAATATAGGGCATTTGAAATTAGCTATGAAAATCAACATCCTAGCACAAGAAACAAGCTATTTTATAATATTAAGTAGCACACATAAAAAGGTATTATAGGTGCAAGCATCAAAAATAACAAAAGTTATAATAATATATTCCGTGACAAGATATATGTGATATTATAAATAATGTTATAGCAGACACAAAACGCCATATTATAATGTAATACAACAAAAATATGACTCTACAAAACACATTTAATACAACACTAAATAATCGCTATTATATCTATATTCTTTTGCAGCACACGATTAATGCTACAATAGGGGGGAGGGGGGTCTATCATAGCTGTGGCTGTCAGAGCGTTTACAAAAACGCTACGAAAACCCTATGATAGCGTTTTCTCGGCGATGCTAATGCTGATATTTCTTGTAGTGATGGATTGCTAAACAATATGTTTAATGGTTGAACCTTTTACTTTCTATTTGGCTTAAATTATGTTATGTGTATATAACTCAGCCTTATCGTTTATATATCTCAGTTGTATCGTAGATTTGTAACTCAGCCAAACCTCAAACATATCCTAAAATTAGAAATTGTTTATATAACTCAGCCTTATTGTTTATATATCTCAGCCGTATTGTACATTTGTAACTCAGCCAAACATCGAACATACCCTAAAATCAGAATTTTTTTATATAACTCAGCCATGTTGGTTCGATAAGTCAGCCTTATCGCTTTATGTAACTCAGTCATACCTCAAACATACCCTAAAGTCGAAAAGTAAAGGAAGTACTTAAAAAATTAAATTTTAAGCTCCTCTTATCATTTTTAAGTGAATATATAATCATCTGAATGTGTCTACTCTATTGAATTTACATGTTAAGAATCAATCATGATCTTAGGTATATGTTGTCGTACAATTACTTAGAAACCTTACATGTAAATATAAGATGTGAGCCTAATTCATACAAAATAAACCATATACAACTGAATTTGTGTACTTTATTAATTTTCCTAGTGGTGCCTACACTAAATAAATCCTAAATCCTAAACTCTAAACCCTAAATAATTAACCCAAAACCCCAAATAATTAACCTTAAACCCTAAATAATAAGTCAGCAGTTAACTAATAATAATTTAGCCGTAAAGTGGAACTTAGTTTTGACGTTTCGTATTCTGGGCGGGAATGTGTCTAAACCCTAAACATATCATAAGTTATGTATTCTCGCGACCTTTCGTGTTCTACATTTTCTTATATATATTTCCCTTTTCTTATACCATCCATCTCCCATATCATACTATCTAGAAAAAAACTAATCTCATCCAAACCTAGTCCATCGCATACGTTATGTCGGTTGTCCCTCATTGGTCGACAAGGTTAGGGCGCAATGTCAATGCTATACTAAGCTCTGCAGATCAAGATAACCTTCCAGTTCAATACCAAGGTTGGGGTGCCTTGCTTGACAAAACCAGTACGACGTGGGTTAGATTTTTAAGTGATCTATCGCAGGCGATCCGTCGATTCTAGCAGAAGAATGGGTTCATGAGTGGCCGACATATGGCTTCATTCCCGATCATTTTAAGGAACGCTGGTTTCTTATATTCGTTGTAAGGACCATACTGATTATGTATCCATATTAGAGTTAAGTCAAACACTAAATTTTTGTTATCTTTATAGCGAAAAAAAAACATGAGGGATCCGAGGCATAATTTGACAGTTTGAACACATTTAATATGTTGGCCAGGTCGATATTTCGCTCTCAAGTGCGTAAGTTGAAGAGGATTTGGGCGCTTGGTGGCGAGAAGCCTGAGTGGATGCTAAATAGAGTTTGGTTTTCTCTCGTCGATATGTTTGAAGAGTTTGGACATGATAATTTTGGTTTTAGAATGTAATGCGACGTGTTTATCTTGTTTATAACTCAGTCGTTAATGTTAATAACTCAGCCGTTTCGCTTTATGTAACTCAGTCGTCAAAGTATATAACTCATTTTTTAAAAAAAAATTATATAACTCAGCCGTCAAATTATATTACTCAACCTTCTTTCTTTTATAACTCAGCTATGAATGTTAATAACTCAACCGTCTTTTTTATAACTCAACTGTCAAATTATTTAACTCAACCTTCTTTCTTTTATATAACCCATCATTCTTTCTTTTATAACTAAGCTGTATCACTTTATATAACTCAATATTGAATGTTAGAATATTAAGACATTTATAATATCGAGACGTTTATAATATATATCGAGATATTTATAATATCGAGATGATAATACTTCCCTTTTTTACTTAAATTTCACCATTTTTTTCATATCTTATTTTTCTTATAGAGTTGGGAGTTGTGTTCTAAAATTGAAAAGAAAATGTCTTCCTCATCCTGCTTTCAGGTAAGTGTATTTCTCGATTTTTCTCCTATCAACTGTTTTGCTATAAATTTTAATAGGAGTTGCAGAAAACTATTATAGGCGACGTTCGAACGCAGAGAGGAACGCCGATACAATATTGGTGTGGTGAACCCGCTGAAATATTTACATCTGGAACAACTAAAATCCAGGAAGATTGTACTATTGTTGTGCAAAAGGATAGAATAACGTTAACTTTAGTTCTTATTTGGCATGTGTTGAGTGGGAAAATGAGATATGTTTATATTGGTGAAATCAGAGACATTTATTCAAATGGACGAGTGAATGTTTTGTGGAAGAGGTTTAGAATATGAAGTTTGTGATAAGAGTCATGAACAAAGGCATGTCGGAGGTGAGAGTTAATGTTGCTTGCTTGGAGAAAGAGTTCGAAGGAATGAAGATGAAACCTGAGAGAAGAGCAGATGAATGTATGAGTGAGGTGTGGTGTTTTAGGAATGTGGTAGTTTGTGGGGTTTGGTATGGCCATACTTTGCTACTACTACTTTTTTGCATAGTTATGTTTTGTAATCATAAGTTAGCCTTTATGTTTTATGTAATTCAGTCGTAACGTTTTTATTAGTCATCCGTAATGTTGTATAATTAAACCAAAATTCAGCCATAATTAAATTAAAACTCAGCCATTAAATATTTTTATACATTAATGTTTCATAGATTAAAATATTTTCATACATTAATGTTTCATACATTAAAACATTTTCATACATTAATCTGGTATAATACATCTTCACCACTCCCTTGTGTCCCTAAACACGCTCATCGGTTCAAACTCACGGAAGAACAACCCCACCTCTTTGATCCAGAAACATTGGTTACACATGTTGTTGCCTTTATTGTGCTCAATGAACCACAAGACCCAATCTATGTCCATAACATGAACACATTGGCAACTGTAGAACGATGGAACAAGGGTTGAAATGAACATTTCCCTCCTTGCTCAAAACTCGTCACCATGCCACAAACCACATCCCCATGTAACAGATCACACTAGTTTCCCAATACTTTTAGCTGATTTCCTTGTAAAACGAGCGAAATACGCCTCATCATCCCAAATTATTTTCTGAGTATTTGCGTATGTATACACGAAACGATCATATCATGCATCCACTGCACTCTTCATGAGAGCAAGTCCTTCTTCTTGAAGGTTAAATGTGAATAAAAAATGCACACCCTTGATATAAAGTGTGCTTGGGTTTCCCTCAGCATAGCAAGTTTTCAACAACGAAGATGGCATATTGACTTCCCAAGGAATGGTTAACACATAAAAAAAATTGTATACCCTACGCCGATCTTTTAACACCTTTGTCGCCTAGCACGATGCTCTCAGACTATAGAGACATGTGAAGGAGTTATCGGCCACACGTTCAACCACTAACACTTGAATTTCTTCAGGCATTTCAAAATCGGGAAACGTTCCATTTTCTCTCAAATATGTGAGTTTATAAGACTTTCGTCGGAATAGAGAGAGGTCAAATTGATTTGGAGATAAATTTGGATAAATAGAGAGTTGAAAATGTGACTTTTCTTAGCCGAGTCCTTCTAAAAAAACCGTCGTAATTTAATATTAGCCGAGTCCTTTTAAAACTCAGTCGTAATTTAGCTTAACTATAACTCAGCTGTGAAGAGTAAATTAAATTGAGACGTTTCATATTCTGGGCAGGAATTTTAACTCACGATGTTACGTGTTTTAATATTAGCTTTAATATTAGTCAAGTCCTTCTAAAACTCAGCCGTAATTTAGCTTAACTACAACTCAGCCGTGAAGAGTAAATTAAATGGCGATGTTTCATATTTTGGGCGGGAATTTTAACTCACGATGTTACGTGTTTTAATATTAGTCGAGTCCTACTAAAAATCAGTCTTAATTTAGCTTAATTGTAACTCAGCCATGAAGAGTAAATTAAATTGCGACGTTTCATATTATGGGCGGGAATTTTGACTCACGATGTTACGTGTTTCGATATTAGTCGAGTCCTTCTAAAACTCAGCCCTATTTTAGCTTAACTATAACTCAGCTCTGAAGAGTAAATTAATCGAGACATTTCATATTTTGGCGGGAAATTTTAACTCACGACGTAATACAAAAAATATTAAAATTCGTAACTCAGTCGTAAACTAAACGTAACTCAGACATAATACAAAAAACATTAAAATCTATACAACACTTTTTCAGCGGACAAGTTTTCACATTATGCCCACTCTGTCTACAACAAGAACATGTGTGTTCTTTCCTAGGACGTTTGTTTTCAAGTGCAATTTTTAGAGCATATTTCATCCTATTTTTCTTAGGCCTTCCTAGTTGTTGAAGAATAAACGGGGGAAGCATGGTTGGTTAGCCACGTTTTCAGGAACTTCTTGCATTGAATCAACTGGCATGAACGATTCAGCGTATGTGCTCACCAAATAAGTTTTGTAATAGTAAGGACTGCACAGAGATATACGACAAACATTCTGGTACTCAGAAGCTACAATTGCGTGCACACATGGTAATTTCTCTTGTTCGAAACGCCTGCATGTGTACTTTTTCCCTTCCAAGTTAACAACATGCAAAGACTCCCCAGAAGATCCATCTTTAACTTCAGTGTGATGAGCATCAATCCTTTGTACCGTCAACAATCTGGCGGCAGTAACACGACCCTATTATAAATACATAATAAAAACGTTACGGCTGACTTATGAACTTTTACGGCTGGCTTACATGTAGTAGTTTCTCAACACCACGCGTAAGGGTGGTTGGCTGTGATTTAGCATCCTCTCTCCGGTCATCAAACCATCTGGTCATCATTACCCATATTGATTCTAATAGTTTGACAATGTTAAGACTTCTAGCATTTGACAGTGCTCTGTTCATTGATTCCGCTGTGTTCATAGTCATCAAATTTTACCTTTCATCCAGGAAATGAAAATGTTCCCACAGGCGGACATCAGCTCTTTGGAGGTAGCCATGAAGTTCAGGATTAATCGCTTCAATCTGCTCGAACATTGCAGTAAGGTCACAAAGATTAAAACATCTTATTTCTTTCTTCACCAGACGAATTACATTTTTTCTTTTGTATCGTCCCAAAATGTTCTTATATAAATGGTAGGTGCAGATTCCCCGAGAAGCCAACTGATACACATTTCCAATTGCTTTCCCTATAGAGTTAGAGATTGTTACAAAACCCTCATCGTCAGAAATCAAAAAATTTAGTTGCGTAAAAAAAACAGTGCCACGAGTCATCATTTTCAGTGTCAACCACACCAAAGGCTATTGGGAAAATCTGAAGTTACCGTCCTGAGCTAATGCTGTGAGAAGCGTCCTTTTTTACTATTAAGTAACATACCCTCGACAGTCACAACGTTGCACAAGAAAGGAAACCCATTTATGCTCGCACCAAATGCAAGGAACACATACATGAATCTTCCAAACTCATCGATTTGAAAACGAGTAATTGTACCCGGATTTGCCCTTCTTATCATGTATAAGTAAGAAGACAATTTTTTTAAACCCACTCTCAGAAGTTCCCTCATCGATTTCTCTTGCATATCTCAGCATCCTATATGATTTCCAATAATCCATCTGTCCACATGAAAAACGATACAAATAAGTCAGCCACATCGTAGAATTAAATCAGACGCAATGTTAATATAACTCAGTCGTATATGTAATATAACCCAGCCTAGTCGTTTAAATAACTCAGCTGTATCGTTACAGATAACTAAGCCGTTTCTTTAATATACCCATCCCAATCGTTTAAATAACTCAACTGTAACTTTTTAATTACCTTTACACCAAACTGCTTATTGATAGCTATTCCAACACTCTTAGGTCGAACAGATGGAACAACGTCACCGAGAAAGTCCATGTACAACTCTCCTAAAATATCTGGTGTTTCTTGTCGAGATTGATTAGAACGCTCAGTTACATAACATGTATGATGTTATTCATAAATATGAATATAAAATCTGGGGAAGACCCTTGTGCAGAAACACGAACTCTCCAGATACATCCATCAACCCAACATGAAACAATGAGTGTATCCGAATTGGATACGTCTACATCAAAATCAAATCAATCCCTCACTGTAAGAAGTTTCAGTAGTCTCTCCAAATCGGTTTTACTCTGGTTTAGCGAAGACATCTCCAACCTTAGAACCTCCAGATTCCTTTTAGATCTGCTCATAGAAAAGTTCTGAGATCTCTTCTTAAGAGGTATCGTCGGTGAATCTTTGTTTTGTGTTGGATACTCATGGTATAAGCTGAAGTTATCATCTTCAGATGACGCACCATCCGAGTCGTCGAGCGTATCAAATCGGCTTTCGAATTCATCATCTTCTTCGTCTTCTTCGCCTACTTCATCTTCTCCGCCTGCTTTTTTTTCTCCTCCACTTTACTAGAGCAGTCATTCTCATTGTCGTCGAGTTTCTCCTCCAAACTGAAACCATCGTCGGAATCTTCGTATCTAGATTCAAATTCTGAGACTTCTGCTTTTGAGCTAAAACTAAATAATTTTTTTCTCTTCTCTCTCGCTCCATCATTCCGACTGATTTCACCATCCTTGTTCTCTGTAATCTCCGCACAGAGGCATAGCTGATTGATTTTCCTTAGGCTTAGAAAACCTCGCAACTGTCGACTATTAGAGACGTAAACTGGTGGAGTGTCGTTCGCCATTTTTTTCAAAGATTTATTCGAGAACATGTAGCTCAGCTGAATCTGATGCCTCGACTCATTCAATCTGTAATCATCGAGTACCGACTTTGCAAGTTTCTCGTGTTTTGTTTCCTCATTTTTATGCAGAACTCTACACCCTCTACTATCGACGTTGAATACATATTTGTTTTTCTTAGTCCAGTTACCAGAAACACATAACTCAGCCTTATTAAATCAGCCATCAAGTACAATGTACATCAGCTGAAACGTGAATACTATTTCAGTAATTAATCTTCCGCTAATAAATCATTCGTAATTAGGATGGAAATCTTAAGTCAGATGTATCGTCAAATAACTCAACCGTCAAATGAATGTTACTCTAGCAATTAATCTTTCGCTAATTTGTCAGTCGTAATTAAGCTGAGTTTACTGTTAATTCAGCCGATTACGGCTGACTAAATATAACTCAGCCGTAACAACCTCCCATAAGTCAGCAGTTATTTTAAAAAATCAGCCGGCCGATGATCATTAACTCAGTTGGTGAAACATAACTCAGCCGAGTCTTAACTACAACTCAGTCAAATTTTCAACAAATCACCCCGTCAGTGTATAAGTCAACCGTAGCTTGTGTACGTAAGTCAGCCATTATCCCATAAATAAGCCATTATCTCATAAATCAGCCAGATTTCTATAAGTTAGTCGTCACAAAAGGCTGACTTAGTTTTGTAAGTCAGTCATTTTCTCATAAGTCAACCGTGTTATTTAACTCAGTCGCAACGTAACCATTACTCAGCCGTAATGCAGTTTGCAGCGCTTTACAGCTGAGTTCAAATCCACTTCAGCGATTTTTTTTAAGTGGCGCCGGTTTTTACTTACGTGGCATTAAAAATGATGGACTTCTTGTAAATATGTTTTTTGTCACAATGTAAAAAAATGACATGCTGGATATTAAAAAATGGCAGTAATAAAAAAAGGTTTTGTATAGTTTTTGTTATGTCCTAAAATGTGTGTTGTTTGAGTTAACTTCTCTAGTTTCTTAGGTCCCTAACCAATTTTTACAGCGGTTTATTTAGCGTAAATCATTCTCCTAAAAATAAAAAACAAGTCTAAATTTCTTACTTAACAGCTTAAATAAAGTTTGTTGGATGGGAGAAAAACCAACCAACGGCTTAATGATGTCATTAAGGCAGTCTCTGAAAAGTCCTTATATGGATAAAAATGACTAATGGCTTAAAGACTTGTTGGATGGGGAAAAAACAACCAAGAGCTTAAGAGATGTCTTCACACAAAAGAATCTTTACTGACAATTGTCTTTGCGATAACCACAAGTCTTAAGAGTATAGAACGACAAATAAGATAACTAGCGCTTAAGAAAGTTATAAGGAAAAAGACTGAATTGACAATAAAATCCTTACTTATCTACCCACGGCTTAAGTCCTTGCTGGAAATAAAGTACAAAATAGCAAACAGAAGACCCTAGACCAACATCTTAAAAGAATCTTAAGACATACGTTATTATGGCTGAGATAGTACTTGTTGGATGAAAGAAATGAAAAACAGTTTGAAAGAGTCTAAGACAAAGACTATTGACCAAAATGCTTAAAGACCTGTCTCTGTTTATAACCACAAGGCCTAAAAGTAGACAAAGAAAGAGCTCAAACAAAAACTGTCATGGCTTTGGAATGTCTCGAGACAAAAACAACCTACGGCTTAAAAATGTCCCATAGCTTTGAAAAGTCTTTCAAGAAAGAGTATTGATCAATTTATACTGGTTGGGTGGTAAAAACAATTTATACTGTATACAAAAAAAGACCAACTGCCTAGAGAAATCAACTGCTTAAAGATTCTTCACAAAGATTCTTATTTCGACATGGCTTAGAAGTATGTTGAGAAAGTCTATACCATAGACTTGTTCAATGTTAGAAGGATAAAAACTAAGGACTTGTTGTACTGATGAAAGACCATCGGCTTTAACAAGTCACAAGGCAAAGATTCTTGACAGTTTTAATCGACAACAGTCTTATGTAACCACATGGCCTAAAAAATATTTGGAAAAATACTATGGGTCGGTTTTGGTAAAATGAGCAACGACTTAAAAATGTCTTAAGACAAAGAATACAGATGTAAGAACAACCAACGGCTAAAATTAAATAAATCTCTCATCACTGAGACTTTGGATGGAAAACCGATTTTTTTTTTAATTCTGCAACACGACTTTAAGCAGAAAATTCCAACACAAAGACTCAAAGAACTGTTTCTGCTTTGATACAACAAGGTTTAAAAGTATACAAAGTAATGACCAACTCTTAAGACAAAGACAATGGAAGAATGGCCAACTCATACTCCGAAAATAGTCTTAAACAGAGCCTACCAATGGCTTAAAGAATCATAACGCAAAGATTATGATCTAAAAGAGATTCTAAATTAATGGCTTAAATAAGATTTGTAGGATGGGAAAAGACGACCAATAGCTTAAAGATGCTAAAGAAAAAGACTCCGAAAAAGTACTTCGATGGAAGAAAAAGCACAAGCAATGGCTTCACATTTTTTCGATGGGGAAAAACACAAGCAATGGCTTAATGATGTGTTAAGACAAAGACTCTGAACTGAGAACTATGTATTTTGGGTAACCACAAGCTTAAAAGTATTGATGGATCAATAAGATAACTAGGGCTTAAGAAAGTGGTAAAAACTATGAATTGATTATAGAATTTTTACTTTGGTTTACACACGGCTTAAGTTCTTGATGTAAAAGGTACAAACGGCATAAAAAGTCTCAAAAAAACAATATTGTTGTGAAAAGAATGAGTGAACTTGTATATTCTTATTGATCTCAATCGATGGGTACCCTTTATATATAGGGATTACATTAGATCGTCATTAACATAAATGGAAAGATAACATTCCTAGATAAATATGAAAAATGAAGGGTATTATGGTATTAAAAAGAATTTGAATCCTATTTTCCTAAATAATCTTCCAAAAGTTTTAAAGGGACAAATTCAAGATGAGAGGGTCCTATTTTTCCAATTTTTCCTTATAGTTATTGGTGACGTGGATTTATTAATCATTTTATTATAAATAAAGCTCAATTAAAAAAACTAACAAGGGTGTTTATTGTAATTTACTAGAGGTCTACAAATATTCTTGTAATTTTCAAAAGATGTATGTTATTCTAGTCTTATAACAACTTTTCTATGCTATTCTAGTAATTTTTCTTTAATCTAATCATCAAAAGTGTTTTAGGTTGCTAGAAAAAACATACATAGGCGATTTTTCCTTAGCCAATGAAAGTTGATGTTAAGGCAAATAGTGAACCAATTGAATTCGAGCTTAATGCTTGTCATCATTTTCTAATTCCAACAACAGTTTAGGCATTAGAATTTCTTGATAAATTGGTAGATACCATGACAGTGGGTCTAACTTCAAGATCAAACAAATTCCAAAAGCACAAAACACATTGGTGGACAAGCTTGTGCGTAGTGAGATGAGTTCTTCTTTGGATATGCTTTACTTTGACTCCTCACCACCGTTTTGGCTTTCTGAAACGGTAGGTTCAATCACTTAGTTTACCTTCTGTTGTCAAAAAAAAAAAGATTTGAGAAAAGGGGGGGGGAGTTGAAGGGTGGCGTTTAGGATTTTAGAAAATAAATAACTAAAATATTAAAAATTGGAAATAAAACTTTTCAAAATAGTTTCAAAAGAATTTTTGAATTTCAAAAATAAAAGTTGAAAAACTAATTCGAAAAAATAAAAAAATAAAAAAAGTTTGAATTTGAAAACGTATAATTTGAAATTTATAAAAATAAATTAATTTTATTATTTATTTAAATAATTATTTATATTTATATATCTATAAAGCAATGGTAAATGGTATTTTGATTATTTAATTAAGAAGATATTTTTGAAAATGTCCATATAATAATGGTAAACATAAATAATAGTACAAGCGATGTGGAAAAATTGAAATCCCCCCAATTTTTTTTTTTTGTAATTTCATACATATTAGTGGTTTACAGAAGTAATTTAAAAACTTAATGAAGGTTAAAAATACAAAATTTTACTTTATTTTATTGCATGACTGATATGTTATCTTTCTTATAGTTTAATAGATATCAATGATGTTTAAAAAGATAAAAATGAAATGGAAAAAGAATGAAGAAAAAAATGGATAAATGAAAATAATTAAGAACAAAAAAAAATAATGAATTATGATGTTGATCTTTGTATTTATAATGCATAAATAAATTTGTAAGATTATCATATCATATGCGGGGACAAAACACCCAATATATATTGAATAAGAAAATGCATCCTTATGCTTAGTTTATATTATTAATATTTGGAGAATTTGCAATTCTACCACAATTTTGATACCACTTTGCAAATTTACCTTTAATGAATGACAATTTTCAAAAATACCTTGACTTTTTGATGAAAATATACTTAATTAATTTTTCTAAATATTTATGAAAAAATTAGAAACTCAACCTCACCCCTTTAACATTAAACCCTAAACAATAATCACTAAAGTGTAAACCTAAATATTAATATATTTTTGATAGTGTGTATTTTTGCAAAGTTGTACTTAACTTATCATATTCTTAGCAATTTCTCTTATTATTTTGTGTTTCTTCTTATGATTTTAACAACTGTTTATTTATTATGTGGTGCAATCAAACATGGCATTTTGCTTTGAGAATATTACTGCCTTTTGTTTTTAAGCTTTTTGAAACCATGGTATATTAAAATATAATTTTTTTTCACAAATAAATAATGAAACTGTTAAGTACATTTTTAGAAAATGTGATTGTGTAACTTTTGTAACATAAAAAAAATGGAGGGGTTAACCATAACTGATTTAAATTTCAAACTTCTTTTAATTCCCCCATTAATCAATTAAAATCTGATCCGCCATAGTATAATTTAACTAATTTCTCTGATTTTCCTTTTTGTTGTGATGGATCAAATTTTAATTAAATTATGATTGAATGGGACAGATTTTAATTGATCAATGGAAGAATTTAACTTAGTTAATGTTTTTGACGTCTACATCACTTTTTGGATTAATAAAATTATACTCGTGATTTTAACTACATAACATTATTAAGTTGATGAATATTTTCATGCATAACATATACTTCGTATAGCTATATATACATTAGTTTAGTTTGTATGGCTAGTCATGTGGTGGTCAATATTTTAGGTATTCAGTAATCATTTTTTACTTTTTTATTCCATCAAAATATTATTAGATTTTCATAATAATATTACTATTGTATTTGCATAATAAATAATAATATTATTTATTTCGAAAATATATTATTAGATTTGCATATAATCGCTAATAATGTAATTAATAATAATAATTAATTATTACAGAGTTAATACAAGTATATGATCTAATTAATAATAACAATATTTTATTATGTAAATACAATAGTGTCAAGATTTTATTATTCAAATAATAAAATCAAATCAAATATCAAACAATTCTAACACTGTTGTATTTGCAGAATAAATGTTATTATTAATTATATTATACATCATGTATGTATCAATATTTATATAGATATGTGTTAACAAACATGTATTGATAAAGATATAATACTGTTAAATACAAAGGGATGTGGAGTGAGGAAACATGTGGAGAGAGCAGCAACAGTTCCTAAAGTTGTAGCATGTAGTTACAACATAGAAAGGAAAACCTAACCATGACCCTTCAGCAGCAAAATCAAGCAGTCATGCCGCTGCTGCAGCATATTTAAGGCATGGCGGTTTGTTTTTCTATGTTCGTTCTGGTGTAAAACTTAAAAGCTTTTTAGGGTTTTCAGATTTTTGTTTACTTTTGTGTTGTATCTTTATGTTATTTTTCAGAGTATAGGTTACACATTGTGTGGATGAAGTTCTATATATTGTAATATCAAACTGTATCTTTGTGCTTGTTTATTAGTATAGGATATTATTGACCCAATTTTTCATTTGTTCTTCTCTTATTGTCATTGCTTGGTGAAATTCAAAGAGAAATTGTTGCTGACGTTTGTACAAATGAATCTTTATCTTTCGTCTCCTCAGTCCATATGTATGTAGATTATCTGTTTTACTTTCGTCTCTTTGCTCTCCCCTTGATTAATTATTTTCTCCCTCTGATATTTGTGGTGAATATCATTTTTTGTTAGTTAAAAGTGTTGGACTCTTTCCGAGACCATCATTTCTGGACATTCTCAAGAGACTCGAAAATATCAAGGAAACTTTACCATCATATCAGTGTACAAAATCATTTATGGAAACAAGAAAGTAGCATTCCGTTTGCTTATCATTATCCTCTGTTTAATCTAAATATTAGGGTGACATATCACATATATATGATTTTTTTTTTTTTTTTTCCATGGACTCGAGTGAGTTTGTTGAGATGTTAAGAAGATTTTGTTTGTTCCCGCAAAATAGAATAGAAAAATGCTTGAAAAAACTGAATCCACTTGTGTAACATAACAAGAGTGTTAAAGGTTGTCAATACAATCTCTGTCCTCAAGATATGAAAATGATGGGACTCTAGATGAGTTTATTCTTGTAGAAGAAAGTCTTTACGTGCCAAAGCCGAAGAGTTGTGACCTCTAAACAAACCCCAATCAACAGAAAACTCAACCATGCCATCTTTGAATTTGTCGATATGTTAACTTCGTGCATTTCTTTTTCTGTGCAACATACAAAAAGAAGATGGGTTTTTGTGTTTTGAGTTATTCTCTTCCTCAGACTTCAAAGGGAAGATAGGATTTTGTGTAAAACTACCTGTTGCGGATTTAAAACATCTCATCATGGATGGAAGTAACAGTTTCGGATAACTTCTTAACCTCAACCTCCATCATCTGGCCAATCAAAATCAAGATCCAGACATAACAAGGTTATATAAAGCAGTCTTTAAGAACTCTCTAACAACTTCAAGAAGCTATAATGTCACCATTCAAAGCTAGTTTTCTCTCTGTCGTCTGCAAAAGTCTATTCATATATATCTTCACTTTGCTGGAGATCAATCACTTATTAGTTATTACAGAAAGAAGAATGAGCTGCAGCAACCAATCAGGTTCAAACTAATCAGTCTCTCTGGTCACATGGCCCCATATCCCATATCAGTTGCATTTGCACCAAATGAAGCCTTAAGCAATACTCAGACTCAAATACTAAGAACATGTTAAGAAGAAAGAACACACACAATTACAAAAAAAAACTAATTAAGAAATACGAAAATTTTGGAAATATTAAGATTTAGAAAATATATTCTGACATATTTAGTAGAGATTTAAGGAAACATTAGTTACCGAATTAGGCAGAACTCAAATTCTAATGGTTGTTGACAAAAGATGGGCTGATAGATTAAGTGTTGCATATATTTATATAATTAGCTGAATCAATAATATACGTAACCGTATACAGTAGATTGGACTTTCTATTCTTCGTAGATCAAAAAATAAAATTATGTTATAAAAATAACTACTCAACGTAAATATTTTTCATATGATTATTTCTTGTTTATTTACATCATGAATACTTTTCAATAATTTTTGACTACTAAACTATTTTGTATGAATTTATAAAATAGGTCATGGGTATCAAACTTCCAAAATGGACCAATATAGAGGACAATAAGACTGTTTTTTTTCTATTTTAGCAAATTTTCGATTAAATTTTATATTTTAAAAAAAGTCTATTACCATAGTACTAAAAAGGAGCCAAAACAAACATATCCCTGGATTTAAGATCGTAGGTTTTCAATTTAGCATCATTGATTTAGATTGTGGATTTTCTAAAAATGGATCAGCTAAAATTAGTATACGCCCTAATTTTCTATGTATATATAAACCAATTTTTCATCTAATTCTCGATAAAAAAGAAAAGCAAAAAGAAGAAGGATCAGCCATCATTTCCTTCCCTAAAAAACAAGAAATGAAGGCATGCGTGATATTAATGTTGGTGATTTGTGCCGCTGTGATTGTGGAGCAATCAGAGGCTAAAAAGGCCCGGAAATTTTTAAGTCCCCACATCTTTAACCCATGCCTTGGTCCTAATCCTCCAGCGGGATGTCATCCTCATCGTGGACCTCGTGTCCCTGTCCACAAATACACTCGTGGTTGCTCTGCAATACACCGATGCCGAGGCGGGGTGTAAATTTAACATGATATTCCGATCCTTCTTCTTTTATATGAAACCGTCACCATGTCTTTTCTTTTTATATCAATACATATATACCGAGTATACTGATATGCATATTTGTATAGGTACATGAGGTTGTATATGATAACTTATATTTATTTATAAATTTATTTTGTCAAATTCAGTGCACAAGATCATTTATCTTTTGAAACAATTTCATTGTTGCATTTATACTGGTGTCCACAAGATCATATATCGTTTGAAACAAATTCATTGTTTTGTTTGTACTGGTAATGAGTGTGTTACAATTGTTGAGATCTTTTATTTTGGCAAAATTTATTTAATTTATGTATTTTCAGATATAGATAAAAGTTATAAAACATAATAATATAATGGCAAATCTCTCTAATAGTCATTTTTAAGTTTTTGTCACAAAATAGTTTTCAAAGAAAAAAATGATTGAAATAGATTTTTTTAATTTCAAACATCACCTTCAAAATCTCACCCCATAACTCTAAACTCTAAGTTTATATTAGTTAATTCAAGGAGTATAAATGTATATTTACACACATTAATAAAATGTGTTTTAATCATTTTTCTTTTTGAATGCTATTTTTATAAGAATTTTTTTGGGATCTCCTAAGATATTTGTCTAATAATTATTCTCATTTTACTCATAGTATATATTTGGTAATTCCTTTTTCTTTTATAATTTTCTAAAATTTCCTTTATACATATATTCTATGAGATTTTTTCCAATAGTAACTTTATAACATCTCAGTTTATAGTATGCCAATAATGTTTAAAAAATTGATTTGACAACTATATCTTTAAAATGCACTTAATTTTTCGGTCACATATTCACAAATAACTCTGGAGTTCACAAGTAAAAAAAAACTATAACCACGTTTTTATTCGTTGACTAAGCTTTAAATTTTGTAACTATTTCCCACTATAGTTACGGAAAGCCACGGAAAACGTGGTTATAGGTTCATAACTATTTTTTTTCTTTCTTGATTATTCGCGGAAAAATTAAGTATGAAAAGTCACAAAACAAACATAACTAAAGAATTTGTTAGTCATGTTTGTATTCATAGTTAAAACGTGACTATTAATTTTTTTTAAAGATAAAAATAAAAGAAAAAAATAGTTTTTTGGTTAATTACAAAATGATAAAAGATAAATACTCTATCGTAGCCATAAAAAAAATTTGTCACAATATATTTTTTAAATAAAAAATAATCAAAATAGACTTTTTTAAATGGTGTAAATATGCATTTATATCTCTTTAGTTAACTAATCTATAATTAGAGTTTAGAGTTATGAGTTATGAGGTGAAAATTTAGAGTTAAATTTTAAATTAAAAAAAGAAATAAAAATAACTATTACATTTTTCAAAATAAAAAGGATTAGTTTAATTATTTTTTCTTAAAAATTATTTTTGTAATAAAATTAAAAAATAGCTATTTCAGATAATTGATAATTATAAAATACAGATTGTTATATAGATATATTATACATAAATACATATATACATACAAATACATATATCGCCACCGGTAAGTCGTCATCTCCTGCGAGCCTCCATCTCCAGTGAGTCTATATCTCCGGTGAGTCCTCATCTCCAACTAGTCTTCATATCTGCTGAATCTTTATCTCCGGAGAGGCTTTGACAGAGAAGCAGAAACATAAGGCGAGGGAGATGGTAAAAATCTGAAGAAGAAGGTTGGTTGCCTCCACTACTTCGAGTCGGTGCTTCCTCAACAACATCGATAGAGGCGATGCTTCCTCAACGACAGTGACAGTGGCGGTGCTCCTCCACGACAGCATTCAGCAACAAAGACAGTTTTTCTTCGAAAGCGGAACAGTGGCGGTACGACGGGGGAGATGGCAGAGGATGGAGAACATGATGAACATGATAGAACCATAATATGGTAGAACTGAATATTGTAAAAAAATTAAAATGATAAGATTATACCAAAGTGTAAGAAAAGAAGATATACAATCATAGAGTTGAGATTTTTTTTTTTTTTAATGTCAAAATACTTCCCCTAGTACCACAATTCAATAATCTAATGAGTCCCATGATATAACTGCAAAAAACTTCTGACTTGCGTCAGTCTATTAAAGTTCTGACGAAACTTGTTTTGTATATTTTCTCGGACTCTAAAGAAATATCAAAAGAAAAAAAAATATACCCCCTCCGTTACAAAAAGATCTATGTTTTAGAAAAAAAGTTCGTTTAAAAAAAATACATTTTTTACATTTTCAATGCGTTAATTAATGGTGAATTACAAATTTCAAAATGTTTATTAAAATACTATTGGTTAAAAATTATAGAGAATAATTAACTAAGGAAAACTATGCATTGGAAACTTAATTATTATATGTTTTCTTAATTAGTGTGAAAATTCTAAAATATACATCAATTTGAAAAAGATGGAGTACTAAAGATTGCTAGTTTTCTGTGTCTTTAAAATTACACAAGTGCCTCATTTTTAACTTGACAAGAAAGTACAGATTATGCAATTAAAGAAATCAACTAACGTACATGATATTAATTATCAATTGTAATAATAGAATTGATTTACATGATCTCATACGTTAGTTTGCAAAGTAATATTGTGACTTTGACCAAGTCCACAACTATTAGTGTACTTTTTTGGGTTTATCAAATAAGTTAAATTGGCATAAAGTTTCATTAACAAACTCGATTTTAAATTCTAACTCAAATGTCCAAAGTGAAAAAATTTCTAATTTTCTTTATATTTAGCTAAATTTTTACAACCTTTTTATTTCACTCACTTTGGATCTTTATTTCTCATCAAACACCACTCCGATTTTAACAAACGAATACACTAACTCATAGTGTTCACGGTGGCGATTACATCGTGCCCAAAATTTCGGTCCTTCCAACAGACGTCTCCGTCAAAAACCCCCATCAAAAAATGGTCCAAATCAATGAGTTCCAACAATCCTCCACATGAATAGAAATGAATCTAGACACATGACAAAAGAAGAAAAAAAGACTTTTGAGAGTACAAACGGAAAATCTACTGTATGATGAGTTGGTAGCAATTTTTCAGCCTTGAATCAGTCATTGTTAATAACTATCGAATTTACTCGAACAGGAGGTGAACATGATGTCTTGAACCCCCTGGACTTTGGTGTAAACCGAGACAGTAACTATAACATAGCTTCATTTTCTCACAAAACTAATTTCTCTATTGTGTTCATTTTGGCTGTGAACATTCCTTGTTAATCATGAGTGAACTTAGAGAATATATAATTTCTTTCTTTCTCCTAGAAACGGCCCCATTTCACACTCACAAGGTGATTTTCTATTAGTTTTGTTAAGAGGAGTATCATGTACTACTCCATTCATATCTCAAAAATAACACAAATAATTAAACGCAAATATTTATCATGTACTCCTTACATGTAGCATTGTTTAATCATCCTAGGAACTGGGTAAAGACCGAAGTCTAACAGTGCTTTGGGCAGATTTAGTTTGACTTAGATGTCTCCTTGAACCTATTTCTTGGGATCTGCAAGGTTTTCATTTTCATTTTTGAAAATTGATGTATGGATTCTGAAGGTTGAAGGCTAAAGGTTGAAGTTTGAAAGAGTGTATTTTTATTTCATTGAATAATGTTGCTTTATGATGATCTTTGTTTTGTTTTTCATTTCAATAATGGTGATCTTTGTATGACTTCTATTTAATAAAGTTTTAACGTTGCTTTTATCTTGGTGTCTGATTATGAGCTTTAGTCTAGTTGAATATGTATAGAGTTGAAACATGAATGTATATACAGAGGTGAAACTTGAATGTGTATAGAGTTGATGATCAAGTCTTTTAGCTACTACTAATTTCATTGTTCACTTGAATATGTACAATCTTTTAGTACATTTTCAGAACCAAAACATGGAAAAGAACCGAAACCCGGACAAGAACCGAAATCCGAAAGTATAGCGGGTTTACTCGGATTTTCATGGTGTTACCAAAACCGAACCGAAACCGACTAAACCCGAACCGAGACCGACCCGAATTTTTAAAATATCCAAATGGAGCTATTTTTTGTAAACCCGAAAATCCGAAACCCGATTGGATCCGAACCGACACCCGATTGGGACCCCGAATGCTCAGGCCTATTTTGAACCTTGTTTTTTCTTTGCAAAGAAAAATATTTTCGAAGACAGATGCATTCTTTTCCATTACTGTATTTTCATAAATATCTAATATTTCAGATTTACATACCAGAAACCAATATGCATCACTATTATGTGCATATCCGATGAAGATGCAATCTACTGTTTAGGTCCAATAGTGACCTTCTTTGGTGGTGGTACCACAACTTTTGCCAAGCACCCCCACACTTTGAGGTATTTATATGAATGTAAACTACCTTTCCATAATTCATATGAAGTTTTTCGAGTTACTTTGTGTGGAATTTTGTTGAGGATATAATTAGTGGTAGCAACGCTTCCCCCCCCCCCCCCCCCCCCCTTCTGAGGTAATCGAGATTCTTGCAACATTGCATTCATCATCTCTTTTAGAATCTGATTTTTTTTTATTTCAGCAACTCCATTAGATTCTAGTGAATAAGGGTCTGTAGTTTGATGGATTATTCCATGTTCTTTAAAACATGCATTAAATGGACCATAATAATCGCCTTCTCTGTCACTTCTAACTACCTTAATAATTGTTTTAAGCTGATTTTTGACCTTGAGTTTAAATTCTTTAAATTTTTCTAAGGTTTCATCTTGCTATGTAATATATATTCATAACACTATTTTGTGCAGTCATCTATGAAGGTCACAAAGTACTTTTCTCACCTTTAGTTTGTATGTATTTTAAATTACATAAATTTGTTTGAACTAAATCTAGAGGTTTGTTAATTCTTTCAGCATGAGGTGAGGGAATTTTTGTGAGCTTAGAATGTACGCATACTTCACATTTTTTTATTCCCTTTAGCTGAAGATGATTTTCGTCTTGACAAATTGATTTTGAAGACCGAATCAGTAAGAATAGGAAATGTATCAAAATGCATGAGTACTTTTTGCATAGAATTCCGGAGAGGCAGGTGAAGATCCAACCATAATGAATGTTATTCTAGTAGTTTCTTGTCGATGGGTACACAATGATTGAATCAAACTGCCTACATTTCGTTTGTGTGACAGCCCTCCCTTGTGGGAACCAGCTGGCGCTGCAGCGCGACTCTAACCCCTCCCTTGTGATACAACCTGCCCAAATTCATCCATAGGTCTCAGCTCACAAATAGGTTATTGGTGAGGTTCGAACCCAGGACCTCACCCTTTAACAACTCTCCCACAGAGAAGCTGTCACCAATTGACCTGCAGGTCAATTGGTGATAGCTTCTCTGTGGGAATGTTGTTAAAGGGTGAGGTCTTGGGTTCGAGTAACGCCAAGCGCACCAATAACCCACCTATGAGCCGAGGCCTAGGGTGAATTCGGGCAGGTTGTATCACAGGGGAGGGGTTAGGGTCGGTGCACTGCAGGGCCGGCTGATCAGCCCAGTTGTGGGGTAGGCTGTTACATAAAAGTCGACTTTTATTGTAACAGCGGTCTCCGTGGGACCCAGCTGGCGCTGCAGCTCATCGACCCTAACCCCTCCCTTGTGATACAACCTGCCTGAATTCACTCATAGGCCTCGGCTTACAAATATTTTATTGGTGAGGTTCGAACCCAGGATCTCACCCTTTAACAACCCTCCCACAGAGAAGCTGTCACCAATTGACCTGCAGTTTGGTTCAAGTAGAAGAAGCCTCATTGCAATAACTATGAAAGTATTAAAAAGCCTTTGAGGCTGGTGACAAACTCTAAATCATTAAGATTCAAGAATTTATATTCCATCAAATTTTACTGGAAGACCACAATATATGCATCAATACTACCTTGATGTAGTGGTCATATGTAGGTATTATGCATTTTCTGACATATTTATTACATTTACATGCAACCCAAAGTGGTTGGACATTACCACATATCTTTGTCATTTAGGGTTGACCATCGAAGATAGGGAGGACATCCTTTGTAAAATTTTGAAGATTAAACTTGATGATCTCATGGGTGAGTTGACCATAAAAAGAGGTTGTGTTTTTGGAAAAACTACATCAAGTACTAACTATGGTTAACCATAATAATAAATATTATCAATTATATAAATCATCATTTAAATATAATTTTTTTATTTTATATTCGGAGCAATGTATACCATTGACTTTCAGAAAATAGGTTTACCACAAGCACAAATTTTACTTTTCTTTGAAAACCCAAGATTTCTACTGGTGATGGTATTGACCATTTTATATCTTCAGAAATACCTACCAAAACAGAGGAGCCAAATTTGTATAAGGTAGTAAGTGATATAGTATGATGCATGGACCATGTGGAGCAACAAATATCCGTCAAGTTTGTATGGTAACATTGAAGTGTTCTAAAAAAAAATTCCAAAGAATCATGCCATGGTAATATATATTAATAAAACTAGTTTCCCTTCTTATAGATGTCGAGACAATGACTGTTATGTTGAAAATAGTGGAGTCAAATTGGATAATCGGTATGTTGTGCCATATAATAAGAAACTTATGATTCAATATAGAGCACATATGAATTTTGAGTGATGCATCCTAACTCGGGCGATTAAAATTGTTCAAGTACATCCACAAGGGTCAGATTATATCTAGGCAGCAGTAGATAGCAAGAAAGATGGAGTTGTTGATAAAATAAAACGCTATTTGGACTACATGTATAATCAACATTTTCTATTATTATTATTATTATTATTATTATTATTATTATTATTATTATTATTATTATTATTATTATTATTATTATTATTATTATTATTATTATTATTATTATTATTATTATTATTATTATTATTATTATTATAATATTATTATATTTGGTTTATTATTTGTCAAATAACTGATATGATCAAATTAACCTCAAGCCATTCTCTCAAATAAAAGAATAGTAGTAGAATTTAAGGACCGAATCCATATGGAGCGTGGATCACACAATAAACTATCACTTTATAGTTAAGCTAAGTCAATAATATGAAAACAATAGATCAGAATAAAGTAATAGAATCTCTTAAGGAGTCTATGAACTTCTCTCCAAAAATCTCTATAACCTAAAATAATGCTTAGCTTAACTAGTGGCTGGAAAATAGATAAATATAGGTTGAACTTGTCTAGGGGTCTTTTGAATATAGGGAAACTTTTGGGCCAAAGAGAAGTTCTTGAAATTTGAGTTGAGTCTTGCTAAACAGCATGAGTGTCGACCGACATCGATGGAGTGTTGATCGATACTACTCCAAATATCGATTCCGACTTTAACTTTTCTGCACAACTTCGCCAAGTTCTCCAAATAGCTTAAAATCTCTATAATGCTCCAAAATGTACCTAAACCTGAAAAGATTCTAAAACAGACTCCAAACATAGATAATAAACTCTAGAAATGGACTTTAACTATGGTTAAAGTCGGTAAAAACTAATGTATATCGACTCCCCCAAACTTATTATATGCTTGCCCGCAAGCAAAAGATAGAATGAATATGTGGAAGAAGTTTTAAAACATAGGGACTCACCTTTTTATAGAACCCCACTATCACCTTTACAATGTTGAAAGCCACATCAAATCAGTATCAACTTTAGAAAACACTTCCATGTATTTAGCCTTAACTTAGAAACCTGACCATCCAGCCCACAACTCACTAGATACTATCTGATCTGGAAATCAGCCAATTACTACGTCAACAAGGGCTAACTGTCCCAATCATTACATAAACTATGTGAAACCATACATCAAGCAGTACAAAATTCAATTTTAATACATGAAATTTCAAAATTTGGTTGTAACATACATTGACTTAATTTCTGTTAGTCAAACGTTATGGAATATGAATTTTCATTAACTTGGTAACAGGAAATCGGCTAATTCCTACATCAAAAGGGCCAACGGTCCCGATCAATACATAAACACTTCACTTATGCGAAAATATAAATCAACTAATATTAAATTTAAATTAAATACATGAATTTTCAAAATCTGATTTTAACATACATTGACTTAATTTCCATTAGTCAAACATTACCAAAAATAAATTGTTTGTAATGTGTTGATTAAGTGAGGTTTATTATATTATGTGGTAACTAAACCGTATTACATGGTAATTAACTGAGAAAACAAATCATTTAGTTCAAACGATATCGTTCTTTTTTAACTCATTAGTTGGTTTTTCTCTTTAACTTTGGTTTTTTGGCTTTTTCGGAAAAACTAACTAGGCACAGGCTTTCGGGTCTTTGGGTTGGATTCAGACTGGTTCCTTTTGGGTCTCTGTACTTCGGGTCTTAAACATTAGGACCCAACTAGGCACTTGAATTTTTTTGGTTCTAGTTTGGGTCGGTTCCTCTCGGGTCCGGATCGGTTCGGATCTATAATTAAAATATCTGTAAAATACCAGTAATTTTGGGTTAGGCTTGGGTATTTAGGTTATGAAAAAGACAAGAAATACCCAAATCTCATCAAATTTAGCCAAAATTCTTCATATTTCTCTAAATCTTTGCAAAATAACTAAAATAAAATTCTTAATAATTAAAATAAAAAATATCTAAACTCGAAATCTTATATGTAAATCTTTATATTACTTGAAAATTTCACAAAAATAATAAAAATGGATAACAAAAAAGACATTTCAACTAAATCATAAATTAAAATATAAAAAATAGAACACAAAAATCATAGTTTTGGATATTCATATTTTTAAGTCGGTATGAATCAGATCTTATCGGTTTGAGTATTTTCGGGTCTGGGATTACTTGGGGCAGTTATTTTTGATTCCGGTTATTTGGGTACAAGAATTTTGGACCCAACTAAGTATTCGTAAATTTTCGGTTCGGTTTTGGGTCAGGTATTTTCGGGTCAGTTCGGGTTTGGGTTTTTTGATACGGGTAAAATGCTGAGGCCTAAACCTAACACAAAGAATACAACAGAGGACAAAATTGAGTAGAGAGAAATGAGAGTGTCTAGCTTATCCAATCCTAATTCCTATTTTGTTCATTAAGTTAGACATTCTAATTTCTCTCTGTTCGATTTTGTCCTATGTTATCTTCTTTGTATTATATTTTTTGCTGAAAAAATTGAAGAACAAAAAGACAAAGAGAAAATCTAAATAATGAGTTACATGAGAATGAAAATGTTTGAACTAAATGATTTTTTCAGCCAGTTACCACGTAATATTGTTTAATTATCACATAATACAATAAAAATCTCATTAATCAACAAGTGACATACAATTTATCCTCATTAATGTTTGACTAGTGGAAATTAGGTCAATGCATGTTAAAACCAGATTTTGAAAGTTCATGTCTTGAATTTAAAATTTGTATTAGTTGATGTATGTTTTCACACATGCGAAGTGTTTATGTATTGATCGGGACTGTTGGCCCTTGTTGATGTAGGAAATGATCGATTTCATGTTACCAGGTTAAAGACAACTCATATTCCGTAACGTTTGATTATCAAAAATTAGGTCAATGTATGTTAAAACCAAATTTTGAAAGTTCATGTATGGAAATTGGACCATACCTTTGAATAAACCAACGACATAAGATCATGTAAATGCTTGAGCAAGTGGGCTAACTCAGTCATCTTTTGGGTCTGATTCATATGTTCATTCTATATTTTAGAAGTTCTTGAACCGATAAGTTTTCAGATTCAGTGACTTCATATATACATATTAATTTCTTTAGAAATAAAATACATATTTATATTTGAATATATATAAAAATTGTTATATATTCAATTATTTAATTTTTAGTATGATTAAGATATGATAATTTCGGCTACGGTGCTGCATGAAACTTCGACAACTTCAAAGATAAATCGTCAGGGCGATTGGAAATATTTTGGTGTTTTGATGTTAAGAAAACACATGGTCCAATTTTTGCAGAGCGTTACAAATAATGAGAATGTGGAACCAAGTTAATACTTTTGGTAAAATCATTGAGATGGTATTGTGTAACGAACAAGTAAGATCTTTCTTTTCCGCAATATTCCTTTGTATAAACCAGCGACATAAGATCATGTAAATTCTTGAAGTTTCTGATTCATATGTTCGTTCTATATTTTAGAATTTCTTGAACCGATGTCTAAGCTTTTCAGATTCAATGACTTCATATATACATATTAATTTCTTTACCATAAAATACATATTAGAATTTGAACCAATATATAATTTTTTTGTTATATTTATTAAATTATATAATTTTTAGTAAGATTAGAATATGAGAATTCCGGCTACGGTGATGCCTGAAACTTCGACAACTTCAAAGATAAAATTCGTCAGGGCGATTGGAAAATATTATGGTGTTTTGATTTTGAAAAAATCTATGGTCCAATTTTTCCAGCGTGTTACAAATACAGGATTCAGTTCCTTCTTTATACAACTATCCTAATCTTAGACCACAAGTTGATTTTTTATATCTTTAGTGCTCTAACTTCCATGAAAAATATGTCAAGTTTGCTTAATCCAGTGTATATAGTTGGTACGTATATGTTGTGTAGTTATTAATTTTATTAAAATAATAAGTTTGAAAAAAAACATTTTTGATAATACATGTCATTAGGGTTGTTTGGTAAGTTGGAGAGCTAAACAAGATTAGGGAAGAATCATATGATGATTGTCTCTTTTATATTCGTTTTGAAGTATATAATCAAATGTACCTTTATCATATTCATTGGCAATCATTATTATCTATCTTATATATAATAAATAATTTAACATATTATATTCCTATACAGTAAAGATAAAGTTATTCATGTATTGTATGTAGCAATATCGCAAAGAATATGTATGCTTCTTACAATATAATTTGGACGGATCCCATTATATGTGTTTTAAAATTCTGGAAGATCATTGAAGGATAAGATAAAAGTTATTGTATTCTATTTTTTTTTAAATGATTGCTTTAACATTTAGTATTACATGCTATAATTGCATCTTTATATGTGCAAATTGTAGGTATTGTTCATGGAAAATGGTTCTTCGTTCTGAATTACATTGTTTCTAGTGTTTATTCAATCTCGTTAGTGAAGATTTTGAAATTTTCATGTCTATGTGAATTATTATAAGTTACTGGTGATTTAAGTTCCTCTGATAAATAATGTCACATGCAATAATATTATTATGATTTTGTTGTTCTTTAGAAATATCGTAAAAATTCATAAATGAAACATGTAGTTTTCAAGATGTCATTTCAAATATTTTTAAAGCTACGATTGCACTTATACTCTATAAGTCAAATCATATTTTCAGACATATTTTGCAGTTGAATTTATCTGTTTTGAAAAATTCACTTGGATATTTGTTTTAATTTTTTCTTTTATAAGAACATCAATGTGTAATATATAATTTTCTTATGCTTTATTCAGTAGGTTATATGTTAATTATTTAACTATACAATCATTAGTATGTGCGCATATTTGCCTATCTACCTTTTAAAGTTATTATAACAAAATGTTATCGAGATTACCATAATTTTTTTGTTCCCAACATATTCTGACATTTATTTCTTCCCTACATAAAAAGTATGAAATTTGGTATTATTAAAATACTAATTTTCTAAAGCTCATTTTGGGAGCTAATTCTGCAATAAAAAAAATTAACATGAATAGTGTTAGATTAAGAGAAACAGTGAGAGGGCTCTGTCAGTAGATCTCTAAAACAATTTGCATGAACTGGATTAATATATATTAATGACAAAAATCCAAAGTACACAAGGAACAAAGCACAAGAGAATACAATAGAGATAGAGTAATCTTGATCTCTAGTAAAAAAGTCAGCATGCACATGACGAATAATTGTCTTGACTTTTTCTTTTATATTGATCATCCCGCTCCAACTATCCCGTGTATCTATAGTGCATGTGACGTGTATTGCTCTGGAGATTTTGGAATGTTATGTAAGTTATTGAACGCGAGGTGGTCGGGTCTTGGTTGTTATCCGTAGACTTGGAGTTCGTTACCTTGGGGTACGAGGTGCCCCTTTGGGCCGGAATAGCTGGGCTTCACCAATGGATTGCATCTTCATTTTAAATTTAGTATATTTCTTTGAGCCTTTTTTGGGCCGGATTTATGTGATAAATCCTGCTTCAGTAGTTACCCCCAAACCATTAAGCAACATGTGGTCGGTTTTAATGGGTGAAGACAATAAAATCACTACTCCAGTCTCGTTTGTTGGATGAATAATGATTACCTTTGATCGTGCAGCTCGAGATCAAGGATGTTGAACTTCCTTTCCCGCTCGGAATTTCTTTGAAGAAATATCGTTTTTTGAGCTTGATTTATGGCTTGGATAAGAGGAAGCATTGAGTAATGATTTCTTCTAGAGGTGGATGTTGCTTGTTCCTCGGGGAACGAGTTTATCGAGGTTAGTAAGTCTGTATAAATGTGTCTCTTGTTTTTTTTTGACGCACGCATCTTCCCAAGGAGGTATCTCATCCTTTCTTTATATAGACTGCTTAGTTCATCCTTCTCTCACATTTCTTTTTCTTCTCTCAGCAACAATCTGTTACTATTCTTTTTTAGAAAACATGACTTTCGAGAGAATGAACATTTATGGGTATTATCCTCGCTCATCGTTTTCCATCCACTACTTATTGCTATTTTTCCGCAGTCACCAGATTCGTTGAGAAATTACAGTAAGCATGCCCAAAGCTCATGAGTTCCCAGAATCGATTTGACTGGAGTTATGTGGTGCTTAGACCACATACTTCGATGCATGTTGCCTTGTGTTTCTGGCTCCGTGATTCCTGCTTAAGACATTAAGCTACCTTCGTCTCGTCTTTCCTCAGATTGTTGGAACTCTGTTTTTAAAGAGAAATATAAGGCTGACTTTTTTTTCCGGTGGCTTTCCCGGCCAAACTGGTGGTCGTTCCGATCATTTCATCAGCTTGTTGTAAAGCTTGTAATAAGTACTACAACCTGGTATATTCAGACTCTAAAAACAGATCAAAATTGAATGAGAAAAGATTCAAAGAAGTAGGCAAGTCTGTGTGATAAAAACACAGCAAATTTGACAAAGTGTCAAAACAATGACAAGTCCCACATCGGACAACGCAAGCATCACAGAGGTGTATATATATGTTATCTCGTTACCATGGCTTAAATGGCTTAGAGAGAGAGAGGAAAAGCGAAATGTTAAGTCTGGGCGAGTTGATAGGTCCCAGTATTTACCACTTTGAGACCATGTTATAGGCCTTATTTGGACTTTGGAGGGTGTTAGTTGTTAGGATGTGTTTTAGATTTTTTTCAGGTCCAGGTACATTTTGGAGCATTGTGGAGATTATGAGGCTTTCTAGAGCTCATAGAAAGAGGAACCCCGTAGCTGGTCAAATTCTGCAAAGTACGGGTTAAGATAGAGTATTGTGTCGATTGACAACACACTCTTGTCATAGATCGATAGTCGATGCACAGAAGTCCAACTCGCAAAGTAGCCGACTTGAAGCCCAAGTCACATAAATTATGCCCCTTGGATATGTTTTACCTAGTTTATATGGTCTTTGCTAGTGTTTTATGCAAAGGAAGATTGTTTTGCAAGCTTTCATACTTTTCATAACAAACATAGTAGTCTAGGTTTTTTTGGGAGAAAATCAAGACTTCTTCAATCTTTGTATTGGAACCCCACCTTTATCGTTATTCTTTATCTTATGCATTATTTCATGTTTATGATTATGTTCTGCTTAGCTATGTCTCAGTAGTCACCTTGTTAGTTTTAGGGTTTATTAAAGGTTTTGATTAATTACCCAAACAATATAATTTCTAGGGTGATTATTAGATCTATCATCAGATTTGTATTTTTTGCTTGTGTTCTTAATTAGGTACCTAGAACCATGATATTAGGATATTGATAATTGTGTGATTGCGTGATCGATACTTGAAATATCTCTGATGAGCCTAAGTTAATAGGAACAATCGAGAGAATGGTCTAGTTATTCTAAGTGAACCAATCGAATCTGATCGTTTAATGCTTTACTAAGAAATCCATCGATCGATGTTGTTTGCATACCATCGATCGATGGGCATTCCGAGTTTGCACATGAAAGTTGTAGACTTTGAGCCTTAGCCATAGGATAGATATAACTTAAAATATTTTTACTAATTGAATTCCTATCTACGATAGAAAACCCCTTCGCTTCTATACATTATAATTCACTACTTGAAAACCCTAGATCTAGCTATTTTCCTTACTTGTTTACAAACCAATAATTTCCCTATTTACTTGTTTTAAAGTCTTATTAATTGCCTAACTTATCTAAGTTGATTACCGATTCTATTGTGTGTCCTCGTTCTCTATGGATTTGAACCCTATGTACTACATCTGAACATTTTATTTGAAAGAGTAATCAGTAGTTCTAGGATAATTTGAGTATGTATCAATTTCAAAAAGAAAAAGAATCAAGTGTCGACTGTGTAGCAACATATTCCGGGAATTCTCAATAATTTTCTACTAAGCTTACTTCATAAAAAGTACTCAAAGTTCCTTCGGATCAATCCTGCGGAAACAAGAAATTTTTTGATTAAGTTTAATCTCGATAATAAAGCTCATCGCAGATAGGTTTCTGATATAAAACTCGACAACACTTTGCGAAATAACTTTCATAAAATTAAACTCAACAAAACTTTGAGGAATAACTTTCATAAATTAAGCTCGACAACCATTTTACAAACAGCTTTGGTAAAATTAAACTCGACAATATTTTACGAGACATCATTCGAGATAGTATTTCATGATACAACTTTTGTAGAATAAATTTGAAAACATCTACAACACGACTCTCATAATAAAAAATATCTCACAAAAAAACTCTCGGAGAATCAAGCTGCAATCTTCTTCTCTAAGCATGATAGGATATCTAAAGAAGCCAAGCATATGGGCCTTAAATATCTATCACTGAAGCAAGATGTCAAAAGAGAAAAATTTGTCACTGAAAATATAGGCACTGAACTTATGGTTGCAGCCATATTTACAAAAGCTTTACCTCCAAAAATGTTGAAAGAATGGGTCTTGAGGATAGCGCTTAATTATGTTGTTTGTACGATTAGCCTACTATTATTTGAGCTCCTTATGACTTTTACATCCTTTATATATTCTGTTTCCAATGTGCACACACATTATTGTTGATTGGATTTCCGATAACAGAATGAGTCTTTATTTAAAGACATTAAAGGGACCATTACGCTACTCCTACATAAGTTTATGGTCTAACTATGAAGGTGGTCAATGTAGTAGTACATGGAAGGGGTCATGTTGCATAATGATATGCGACCGTCATGACTCTCTTTGATTACTAGATTTGACAAGAGACTTATGATTGCCAAATGAAAAATAAAGTTATAGCATATTTTGTCGGCCTTATGAGTCGCGATCAGTGATGAAATTATGAGTCGTTGATAGGTCACACCTGCTTTCTTGAGACCAAATGGCATCACCTTCTAACAGTAGTGCCGCGATTAGTGATGAAAGTCGTTTTCTCACGGTCATCTGGGTTCATCATGATCTGATTGTACCCGGACAAAACATCCATGAATGATAAGATCTTGTTTCTTGCTTTTACTTCTACTAGACGATCGATGTGCGGCAAGAAAAAACTATCTTTCAGACATTATTTGTTGAGATCGGTAAATCCACGCATATTCGCCACTTTCCCTTTTTCTTTTTGACCACCATAGGATTAGCAATCAAGTCATGATACCTGAACTCTATTATCGATCCGAGTTTTAAGAGTCTTTCAACTTCATCGTTGACTGAAGTGGCGCGTTCTGGTCCTAACTTTCGTCTCCATTGTTTGACTTGTTTGAAAGTTGGGTACATATTAAGTTTGTGACATTTTATGTTGATGTCAATACCTGGCATATCCTTTGCATCCCAGGCAAACTTGTGAAGGTTCTCCTTTAGATATGTTATGAGCTCCGTTTTCAGAGGTTCACAGAGGTTAGTGCCAATATTGACGCAGCACTCGGGGAACTCATCGTCAAGGCATACCAAAATCATAGGTTCGCAATTCGGCCCGCAGTTTTTCTTCTAAGGCCTAAGCTTTCTGCTGTCAGCAATGGATTTTTGTTTGTTCTTGTTATGAGGTGCCTTCGTCGGAAATCAACTTCCTTCTCTTTTTCGAAGAAGTCTCCTTTGTCCAATGTTTTTCGTTTTAATTCCGCGACGAAACAAATTTGCGATACATTCCAATCTCCCTAGATTGTGTCGATTCTTTTTGGATTTGGAAACTTAAGGCATGTGCAGTATGTTGACAGAATATCTTGCATGGAGTTTAGCCAAGGAGTGCCCATCATTGCATTGTATGATGTACGGCAATCAATGACCAAAAATTCCACTACCTTGGTACTACTCCTAGCTTTAACTGCGAGGTTAATTGAGTCAAGGGTTATATTAGTTTCCCATAAGAATCCCACTATTCGGCTCAAACTTTCAGCGATTTCAGATAGTTTGACTTTTTTCACTCGAGGGTACTTTTGAAGATGATATCAGCCAAGCTTCCCGTGTTGAATTATATTCCTGCAACGTCAATATATCGAATTTTCAGTTCAATGACCAGGAGATCATTGCAGGGTTTATCCAGATCATATGTTGCCCTATTTTTGAAGGTATATGATATCGGTGCCTGCTTTGTCAGACATATCATCTTTTTCCGTTCGGTGATTTAGAGTTAGAGAATCCGACCCCCCCCCCTCTCTTTTTAGCGCCAAATTGTGGGACCCAAAATTTGCACTGTCAATTTTAGTTAAAGGAGGAAAGCCACGATTCTCGACTTTCCCTGGGGAACTGGATTCCCTGCGTAAACACACGAATAAGAAAAAGTGTCAATAACAAGATATCGTAAGAGATTTCACAGAGACGTTTTTATTGATTAATATAAAGTGTAGTTTACAGAGTTTCAGAAAAAAAGGATGGATGGAAATTCGTCAACAATGGAGAACAAGAGAGCAGAGTAAGTAAAACATTCTAAGTATTGTACTCACTAATCTAGTCGCCTAAGTCCTAGATGTCATAAGGCTCACAGCAATTTCCTAAGGTCTAATTTTTCGGATCCTCTTTTCTGCTCGACTTGGCTTTTCTTATATATGGCTTCTAGATCGGTCGTCTTTCCTTTTATGCCTCTGATTCTAGTTTATATCTTTGCGGAAATCTTCCTTATCCTCGCAATCTTCTTGATTATCATGGAAACTTGACATTTATATTCTTTTCCATTTTTCTTCTACGGAAATCGAGCGAACCATCATTTTAGTTCGGGCTCATTCTCATCTAAAATTTTAGGGGGCTTTTACTGCATTTTAGACCTTCTCGGATCATCTTTTGACTTCAATGTTTTTACGATTTCTTTTGGGGAAATCACCTTTCATATAATACAGGTGCCCATACCGTTGGTTCCATGAGATAGTAAAACCAATCATATAGTCGGGATAACAATGGTGTCGAGTTAACTATTACTGTTTTATATGAGTGGTTTGAAATTTTACGAGAAAACACATCTTTGCTAATTTTTATCGTAAAATTTCACCATTAACTCTGATCAAGGAGAAACAAGAGATAGTTTGGTCAAGACTCGAAGGGACGAGAAGGGAGGTTGAGACGAGTGGAGGCGTCGTGGTCGTTTGCTGACGACGTGGCGAAGAAGAGGCATGGTCGCCTGCTGGCGACAAGCCGTCGAAGAGGCCTGGTCGCCTGTTGGCAACGAGGCGTGGAGGATGTGGACGAGAGAGCATGGTCTCAGCCTGTCCGCGATGTTCATAGCCTCATATACTTAATGCTGCTCTGAAGCCTATCCCTAAAGATATTCTTGAAGTTATTTTGAACGAGTTTCTTGAAGGATAGCATAGCAATCTTGGACGTTGATTTCGAGATTACCGATTTTGATCCCAACAGTTTCTAGTTAATTATTCTAGAAGCAAGCAATGTAAATGATACAATAAATCACCCTAGAAATTCTATATTTCAGAATTTCATTTAAGACCCTAGAAAATCCTTGAATCTAATAGAAAATATACTCAGACATGATAGATGAAGACATAATCATAGAAAGAATATATATTATAGAAATCAATAAAAAGTTCAAAGAAGTTCCAAGAAGACCGGAGGATTTCTTCTCTTTCTCCTAACCTAAAATAAAACCTAAAATAAAAGCATAGTCTAAACAATGGCTTAGAGAACATATATATATGGCTAAGTCACGTCCTCAGTCTTCTGTGAATAAGAGAAACTTTAGGGAAAAATTGCAATTCTTGTAACTTCATTTAAATACGTCGGTTTACTGATTTGTAGGAATGTCAATCGTCACCCAAGGTGGTTTCGTTCGACACTCCTTGGATCTCTTGAATTCTCAATAGCTTTCTGCTCACACGTTACACGGACCACTATTTAGTAAAATGATCATAACTGTTTCTCTCGGACTCTGATTGACCTCAGACCAGTGCCATTGGAAAGCTAACTCGGAGATTTATCTTGTGTTAAAAGATGAGCTTAATCGCTATGTGGAAAGGCCCCCCTTCCATAATTAAACTTCCTACGCATTTGCACATCTCTGCACCTCAAATAGCTTCTCAATCTCAAAAGTTTTCCAAAACATACCTAGACCTTAAAAGACTCTAAAACAGACTCTCAACACATATAATAGACTCTAAAGATTATTTATACTATGGCCTAAAAGTGGTAAAACCCTTGTTATATTAGTATTCTCATTATAATATAAATAAATTCAAACATTTTTCTACTATTGAAAGGTATTCTCTTCGATTAACCAGCAACATAACTTATACATTTTTGTCTACTTTGAATCCAGTCAAGAAAACACTCAGCTTATTCAAATAGATTTACTAAGAAAATAGAAAATCAAATTAACAAATCCTGGATTGTATAACTTGAAATTGATCTTTTTGTTGATTCTCAGGTTAGGTGTTTAAATAATTTTATAGTTCTTTACTATATATATCATTATTTTATTAGAATAATTTGGTATAGTGTACAAATGCATGTTTTTATTTTTTTTCGTAAAATATCTATTTAAGGGGAAGAAAGTTCCAGAAATTATTCCGAATGTGTTTTATATTTGTCGATGACTTTCGATAAAACAATTGGTAGTCTATAAAGATTTCAAGATAAAGACAAATGTTAGTAGAACGAGGACAACCAATAATATAAGTTAAGGTTTTTAAAATAGTTATAATCTTTGTGTTTATTTAATGACAATTTTTATTTCAAATGTTATTGGCATGGCAGTTAGTTGTGTACTAATCAAATTTGTTGTGAATTCGCAAACTGAGAAAAAAGTCTTGCTTTTATGAGTTTTTCTATTAAAGATGAGAGGCGGATAGTCATTGTCACTGTAAAATACTACATATATATAATATAAATTGTCATAACATATTTGTAATACATAGTGAACATAGAATTGAATGCCAAGTAGTAGGTGATGTTGTCATTCAGTTTGAGCGCGAACGAGTTCGTATTCAACATCTTGAAATCTGTTTATTACGATTTTGGCATATTAATCAATTACTGGATAGTATTCTTTATTTTTTAGTTATTTGGTTAAATTATCAATAACTGTCATTAATGTATATTATTAGATTTACCTTCAAGTTTAGTTATTTTTACAGGTTTTGACGAATACAACCTGGTGGAACCATGATATATCTGAAGTTAATGAGATACAAGATATGTTTTATCCTTATTATTTAACTATATAAGAAAAAAATTATTTAATTTATTTAACTAATGATTTTAACCTTAGGTTCCTCTTCGTAATTGAATCGGATGAACACTCATTGAACATTGGTAAAGGTGGTGATGGAAACTAAACTATCGTCAATGTTATGTTGAATATCTCTTTGTTAAAATTATATCAAACAATTAATTTGATATTTTAATGTCATCATAATTCGATAATATTATTATTATATTTTTTTCCACCATGTTATATATGACCGTTTCACTACTACATATTGAAAAATGGCTACACACTTAAATGATATATTAACATAAGAGAATATACTTAACTGTGAGAAATCATAATAATGTGAACTTTAATTTGTTAATCGTATTACATCGTTCACCTAGTAATTATATATTTCAGTTATATATATATATATATATGTGTGTGTGTATGTGTTCTCAGATCAAAAAAAAGAACAAATAGATGTATCCAATCTTTAAATATTACACATATTTTAAATTGATTAATTGTAGACTCTAGAGATATGCTATTATTATATAACTTTGTTTTAAATTGTTACTTAGTCATAGATTTTAATGTTTTTAGATTTGGATATAATTTTGATAAAAATAATAATAATATTAATTTCATGAAAATTTCAAAGCCAAAATACTAAATGTTCTAAATAGTTTGCTCACAGTTAAAAACTATAAAAAATCTATAAATTTATAAGTTATATGTAAAATATAATTTAAAAAAAAAAAGATTTAATACTATAAAAAATTATGACTATAAAAAAACTTACAATACTTACCAATTAATCTTTGAACTAGAACAGAGTATTCAATTTTTTTTCTGGTCCAAGATTCTGAATCTGATCTCTAATCTGTAATTATGCTCAAAAGAAAAAAACACAGCAGGCAATAACATAGTCAAAAATAATTAATTTATTTCCTAATTAAAGGCACTTCCCAAATCCCAATCCCAATCCAAATTTCAGAGTTTGGTAAAAATCTTCAGTACCACGTGTCTTAATTCTATTTGTTAATCAGATCATAAAAAGTAATAGCCACGTCACCAGCCGCATGCCCTCGTCGTGTCTCCGCTCACTCTACAAAACGTATCCTTCACATTCCAGAACGTAGCATAAAATCTCTGAAACATACACAAAACACAGAGAAAGAAAGACAGAGAGAAAGATTTGATTATCAGATCAAACCAAAAATGGGGAAGAGAAGAGGAGTCTCCGCCGTGAACGTGTTTTTCGGGTGGCTGAGAAAGCAATCGAAGAAGGTTAAGATAGGTTTAGGGATTGTCATCTCTCTGATCCTCCTTATCTTTCTTAGAATCACCGTCAAGAATCACAACCACTTCTATATTGCCTCCGAGCTCATCCATGCCGCCGGAATCATAATCCTCATCTATAAACTCACCCGCCAAAAGACTTGCTCCGGTAAAACAATCGTGATTCTATTCTTTTTATTAGAGAAGTGAATGGTTATGTTTTATATTGTGGTTTCGCTTAGTTTGGTCTGGCTGATGAATATGTGAAATGGTGTGTAATTCCTTAGGTCTTTCTTTAAAGTCTCAAGAAGTGACAGCAGTGTTTCTTGCTGTGAGGCTGATCTGCAGTATAAACATGGAAGGTGATATCCATACAGTTCTCGATTTCGCCACTTTTGTTTCGACTTTGTGGGTCATTTATATGATTCGGTTCAAGCTGAAAGCGTCTTATGTAAAGACTCTAGACAATTTCCACCATTACTATGTGGTAATATGGTTTTGATGTAAAATAATGTGATTTGTCTGTTTGTTTGTTTCTTGTCTCTCAAGATGATTATAAGTAACATGCTTTTCTCTACTAGCTTGTTCCATCTGCTATCCTTGCTATCTTTATCCACCCGGGTATGAGGTATAGTTACATCAACCGTTTCATGTGGGCGTTTTGCGTTTACTCCGAATCTGTCTCTGTTCTGCCTCAGCTTCGATTAATGCAGAATGCTCAAGTAAGTCGCTTTTGAGATATCTATGTATTAGAGTTAGCATTTTAAACAAATGATATATAATGGTTTAGGGGTTGAGCATTCTTCTTGGTCATGTTGGTCTCAAGACCATAGATCCAAGTCTTAGCCACTATACTTCCATGTTGGACACTATATACGTTTTAATTGGCTAGAATATCCGGTTTATAAATCCAATTATGTAGAGCAACATGTTTAACATATTTCTCAAACAATTATTTCAGATCATAGAGCCTTTCACAGCTCATTACGTGTTTGCGCTAGGTATCGCTAGATTCTTAGCATGCGCACATTGGCTTATCCAGGTAACGTTGTAAGACTCTTTCATAAACATGATTATTAAGTTGAAGAGACTAATGGTCTGAAGATGTAGGTCTTTGAGACTCGTGGAAGTTACCTATGGTTGATCGGCAATGGTTACTTTTGGTTACCGGTGGCTTTCTTAGCCGAGATGGTTCAAACCTTTATCCTCGCTGACTTCTGCTACTACTATGTCAAAAGGTAATCACAGACTTTGTGGACCTGGTTCACAAATAATTATATTTCTTGTAAATATTTTGGTGACTTGGCGATGTTGATGATGTGTTTTAATATATGTTGCAGTGCTATGGAGGGTCAGCTCGTACTGAAGATGCCCGTTTAGATCGGTACAGATGAACACCGATACATTTTGTTGTTTTTTTGTCAACTTAAGCTACCTGTAACCAAAGTAGACGCTCAAAATAATCTAGACAGGGTTCTTTCTTCATTTCCCTACTTTCTTTTTTTGTTTCACAATACTTTTGAGTATCAAAAAATAGCCTAGAATGGTCTTTTTCGCGTTCAAGTGTTTGAACTAATCATAGTGTGTCGAAGAGCTAGAGATCTTTTCTTTAAAGCATCCTTTTGGATGTACCGAAACCAGGTGGATAAATAAGAACCGCCCTCCCTTCGCCGCCATCAAAATTCGTATCCCAACTTACACAAAATAACTTTTAATGTTTGTTTTGTTGTAAAAGTAATGAGGGGAACGTGTATTCTCTTATTCATAATCGATATAGAGGTTCCTTTATATAGGGGTTACAAATAAATCGTCATAAGATAAATGAAAAGATAACAATTTCTAAACCAACAAGGAAAAGGAAAACCAAAGACTATAGAGAAAAGGAAAACATGGCCGACTTTCTCTCTCTTCATGGGCCGGTCGATTGGTCTTGGTCGGGCCAAGGTTATGGATCGTCCATCACATGATTTATAACACTCTCCCTTGGACGCCATAACCTTCAGGGTTAATGATATGCTAACGTGTTGCCTCGTTAAAACCTTACCAGTAAAACCCTTTTAGGATAAAACCAGAGTAAGGAAAAAGAGTACAACCATATCACTGCCCCCGATGAATGCATCACTGAAGGTCTTTCAGTCTATGCATACCAATCTGATGTATGAGCTTCTTTAACGTCGAGGTCGGTAATGCCTTAGTGAATAGGTCGCATGAATTGTCACTGGAACATACTTGAACCATTTGAACCTCTCCGGCTTTCTGTAACTCGTGGGTGAAGAAAAACTTGGGCAAAATATGCTTCGTCCTATCTCCTTTGATGTAGCCGTCCTTGAGCTGAGTCTTCATACATCAGGGTTGGTTCCTTGTCTTCAGACATACCACAATCAGCTCGGATATGTTGAGTCATCGACCTCAACTATACACATTCGCGGCTGGCTTCATGAATGGCCAGGATTTCCGAATGGTTGGATGATGTGGCCGATATTGTCTGCTTCATGGAACGTCATACTATGGTCGTGCCTCCATGTGTGAAAACATAACATGTTTGTGATCTTGCATTATGTGGATCAAATAGATAACCTGCATCAGCAAAACCAACTAAACCTTCTTTGTTATGGTTAGTATAAAACAAACATAAATCTTTAGTTCCTTTTAAATAACGAAGAACATGTTTAATCCCGTCCCAGTGCCTTTTGGTCAGGCAAGAGCTAAACCTAGATAGTAGGTTCACGGCAAAGGATATATCAGGCCGTGTGTGAGTTGCCAAATACATTAATGCTCCTATGGCACTGAGATATGGCACTTCGGGACCAAGGACATCCTCACCGTCCATCTTGGGACGAAATAGGTCAGTGTCCAGACCGAGAGACCTCACGACCATAGGGCTAAATAGTGGGTGAGACTAGGCCATGTTAAACCTCTTGAGTACCTTTTCTGTATATGCCATTTGATGCACAAGGATTCCATCATTTATGTACTCAAGTTGTAATCCCAAACAAAATTTTGTTTTGCCTAGGTCTTTCATTTCGAATTCTTTCTTTAGATATTCAACTGTTTGGGCGATCTCTCCAGAGGTTCCAATGATGTTTAGATCATCAACATACACTGCTATAATCACTTCGAATTTCTTTATGAATATGCATGGACTGATTGGATCATTTCTATATCTTTCTTTCACTAGGTACGCACTCAATCTATTGTACCACATCCGGTCGGATTGTTTCAGTCCATATAGTGATTTGTTCAACTTTATGCAGTGTTGATCTCGAGAGCTCTTTTTATTTTTCAATTCAATACCCTCTGGGATCTTCATATAGATGTCATTATCCAGTGGACCATATAAGTATGCGGTTACAACATCCATCAACCGCAGATCTAAGTTTTTTTTTATGGCCAGAATTATCAGGAATCTAAAAGTAGTTGCATCCACCACAGGGGAATATGTTTCCTCATAATCGATTCCTGGTCTTTGTGAGAATCCTTGTGCAACGAGTCGTGCCTTATATCTCACAACCTCGCCATGTTCATTTCTTTTCCTCAAAAAGTCCCATTTGTGCCCAACTGGTTTCACATCATATGGTGTTCGGATTATAGGACCGAAAACACCTCTTTTCTTTAATGAATTTAACTCCACGTTTATGGCTTCTTTCCATTTAAGCCAATCTGATCTTTGCATGCATTCATATATAGACGTGGGTTCATGATCCTCATTATCCATCAGTTCAAGTGCTACTTTATATGCAAATATATATTGATGTCGACATCTTTTCTATTCCATTTCATTCCAGACAAGACATAATTTATCGAGATCTCATTATTATCTGGACCATCAATACCATGAAGCAAGGCGTCCCGAGCATCATTGTTTGGTACGTCTGTATCATCGACCACGTCCAAATACTTTGGGTCGGGTGCGGCCACATCTCGGGTAAGATTGGCCGCGTCCATGTCTGGGGTTCCAATCTCGGTTCTTGCACCTTTCTCTTTCCGAGGTTGTTTATCTTTGGAACCAATTGGTCTACCACGTTTGAGACTTGCTATAGACTCAGTAGCCACTTGACTGTGTCCCTCTTGGGCATCTATTTTGATTGGTGCATTAGCAGCTGGTATATGTGACTTAGTCACTCTATTTGGATCAACAAAGGAATCTGGCAATTGGTTAGCTAGCTTTTGTAAATGAATTATTTTCTGGACCTCAAGATCACACACTTGAGTCTGAGGATCTTGTCATGTTAAGGATGTTTGATTCCATGAAATTTCTTTTACCAGCTTTTGATCTCCCCCTAATGTTGGAGGTTCAGATTCATTGAAATGACAATCCGCATACCTGGCCTTAAATAAATCACCCGTAGTTGGCTCAAGGTATTTTATAATCGTGGGGGAATCAAATCCAACATATATCCCCATCCTCCTTTGAGGTCCCATCTTTGTTCTCTGTGGTGGAGCAATTGGAACATAAACGGAACAACCAAACGTTTTGAGATGGGAGATGTCTGGCTCTCGACCCGTTAGTAATTATGATGGGGAATATTTGTGTTCACTAGATGATCTGATGCGTATAAGCTCGGCTGCATGAAGGACTGCATGTCCCCATGCTGAAACCGGAAATCTCGACCTCATGAGTAATGGTCGAGCTATGAGTTGTATGCGTTTTATAAATGATTCGGCTAAACCTTTCTGTGTATGTACATGTGCCACGGAGTGTTCCACAGTCACCCCATGGACATAAAGTAATCATTAAACGCTTGAGAAGTAAATTCACCAGCATTATCAAGACGTATAGTCTTCAAAGGAAAATCTGGAAAATATGCTCTCAATCGAATTATCTGCCCAAGCAATCTTGCAAATGTCAAGTTGCGGGTCGATAGGAGATAAACATGCGACCATCTGGTCGATGCATCAATTAGGACCATGAAATATCGAAATGTCCCACAATGTGGGTGAATTGGTCCACAAATGTCTCCTTGTATTCTTTCCAGAAAGTTTATTGTTTCCTTTGTCACCTTAACTGGTGATGGCCTAACGATTAGTTTACCTTGTGAACATGCCACACATGTTAAGTGTTTAGGGATGATTCGTTTTTCTTTAAGTGTATGGCCACTGGTGTTTGATATCAGTTTACGCATCATGGGCGAACCGGGATGGCCAAGTCGGTCATGCCATAAAGTGAAATTTTCGATGGTTGTTTTACTAAATGTGGCATTGGCCTCGATCATACTGACTTTATATATAAACCATTCAATCATAGAAATGAAAAACATAGAAATGACAACATATAAATGAAAACACCAAATCAAATATCAAAGCAAGTAACAAGCAAAGAACACATTAGGGTTTATGATGTCGAAATCAATTGGATTCTTTTAAAAAATCAGATGTTTCATATTCTGATAGATCATCTTTGTCATGGTCGAAATCTTCTTCACCATCTTTGTAGACCATATGGGCTTCAGGGTTCTTTCCCTTCAAATTCTCTTGATAGAGATCACAAAGATGTTTAGGAGTTCTAAATGTCTTTGCCCAATGGTTACTCATCCCACACCTATGGCACACTGATTTGTTGCTTGTGGTCGGACCATGTGGTTTAGAAATGATACCACGGCCTCTATCTCGACTATCTCGACCACGGCAGTAACTCGGCCTGTCTCGACCATAATGGTCTCTGTTATCTCGACCATAGTGGTTTCCTCGCCCGCGGCCAAACGAACCTTGACCGCGGCCACGCCCATGCCATTTTCCACGACTGCGGCCGTGTTGGCCATTAGATTGGACGTGATAAGCCTCTTTCTTGGCTTCAGTGGCTGCGTGTGATTCAGGTAATGGTATGGATCCTGGAGGTCTCATCTCACTGTTTCTCATTAGTAACTCATTGTTTTTCTCAGCAAGTAGCAAACAATAGATAAGATTATCATAAGTCGTGAAGCCTTTCTCACGATATTGTTGTTGTAATAACACATTGCTTGTGTGGAAAGTGGAAAAGGTTTTCTCAAGCATATCCTTATCCGAAATGGTCTCTCCACACAGTTTCAATTTTGAAACAATCTTAAACAGTGCTGAATTGTATTCGTCCACGGACTTAAAGTCCTGGATCCTGAGATTTTTCCAATCATATAGAGCCTTTGGTAAGATCACCGTTCTTTGGTGATCATATCTGCTTTTCAGCTCTGTCCAAAGGTCTAGAGGATTTTCAATCGTTAGGTATTGGTCTTTGAGACTCTCCAACAAATGATGGCATATTATTAAGATGGCTATGTATCGATCTTTCTCACTGACATTATTGTCATCTATGATACTTTCACCGAGCCCTTTAGATTTTAGGATGATTTTGGTATCAAGCGCCCATTGAAGGTAATTATCTCTTGAGAGATTTAGGGCAGAATATTCCAAATTATTGATTTTCGACATCTAGAATCATATGATTCTAGATTTTAGAATTCAGAAGTGTTCATGTTCATACAAGACAATCAGTTCAAACGATTATGCATGATATCCTATATCAAACGGTTTCTATATGCAATCAATCCATTCATTATGCAATCAATATAAGCCAAGCAAATATGCAATGAAGCCTCTCGGCCAAAACATGTTTTTATCAACCTAGCATAAGAGTTTCTAAGTGTAATTGCAATCAAGACAATGTTCAATTCAGTTATGGATGATGCAATGCCATTCGGCCAGTGTGTGTATGATGCAAGTCTTAACCTCAATTCAAATCAATCATACTAACAACCTAACGGATCATGCAATCTATCAACCTAACAAGTTGTATGGTCGGAATAATCTAGCAACCTATTGGGTCATGTTTATCAACCTATGGACCATGAGGTCAGATCAAGTTTAAACCTATTATCCGGTTTCTATGTTATCAATTGATTTCATTAACAATCTTAACAAGTAGTTTCTAGGTGATCAAGCAATCAATTTTAATAGACAATCAATCTAGCAACAATCTTAACTTTTCAAAACAATAAGATCAATCAAACAATTCGATTTCAAATTTAGGGTTTTGAATCGTGCATGGTATGCGGCTTGCATCCATGCGGTTTAGTTTTGTTTAGGGTTTAAAGCATATGTAGATTAACAACCTAACACCCGGTTTCTATGTGATTATATTTAAACAATCAATCAAACAACCAATGGATGTGAGTCCTATATGATCAGGGTTATGTTCGCTATCCTTATCCATCAACCTAGCAAAGATCTAGTTTCGGATTTGTTAAATTAGGTTTAGGGGTTTTTACCGTGAACCTCTAGTCGGGTTGAATGGACCACCGAGATTGGGAGGATCGCGAGCTGGAACAAGCTTGATGCTATCGGGTTGTGACCTTGGTGCTATCGGATCGTGGGTTTGATTGCTATCGGATGGGAGCTGGTTGCTATCGGGTTGACGAGCTGGTCGCTATCGGGTGATGAGCTGATCGTGTATCGGATCGCCTAGGTTTGTATCGGATCGTAGAGAGAGAAAGAGATCAGATGCTTTTGTTGCAGAAGCTTGGATTGATTGTTGATCACGAGATTAGGGTTAGGGTTCTTCGACGACTAGGTTTTAGGTTTATGGGAATCGGATTTAGCTTAGGGTTTAGAGAGACAAATCGTGCTGATAACGTGTTGTAAAAGTAATGAGGGGAATGTGTATTCTCTTATTCATAATCGACATAGAGGTTCCCTTTATATAGGGGTTACAAATAGACCGTCATAAGATAAATGGAAAGATAACAATTCCTAAACCAACAAGGAAAAAGAAAACCAAAGACTATAGAGAAAAGGAAAACATGGCCGACTTTCTCTCTCTTCATGGGCCGGTCGATTGGTCTTGGTCGGGCCAAGGTTATGGATCGTCCATCACATGATTTATAACATGTTTAATATATTTTAATCGTCAACTTTTTTAAAATGTCCATTTTAAATCTCAGTTTTCTAAAAATTATCTACTTTAAACTTCAATGACCAAGCCGTTTTAGATATTCATCGTTACTGTTGACAAAAAAAAAGATATTCATCGTTACTATAAATATTTTCTTAAACCTTTATAAAACAGAGTAAAAACATGAACTAAAAAGAAAAAAATTGCACTTAACTTAATGGTTTAGTGGTTTTTTATAAGAAGTAACTAAGTAAAAGAAATTAGATTATTTCGGTCTCAAAGAGAAAAATCCGTTAGAAATTCAGCTCTTTCATAACAAAAAACATGAATTTTGTTCAAGCCATTTAAATCACTAACTTTTAAAAATTATTCATTTTAAACATTAGTTTTTGTTGACCAAGCTATTTTAAATACATGAAAGTCAACTGTTAAATCGATTTAACATTTAATTTTCGTGGATATGAAACGGTTTGGTAACAAAAACTGAAGTTTTTTAAATAGAGTTTCTTTTTTTTTAAAAAAAATAAAGATTAAAATGACTAAACAAAAATTGAAGGTTATTTTGGTCTTTTATGTAAGTTACAGATATTTTTGGTTAGTTTCTCTATATTAAGGCTTTGAAACTCCTATCCCTCAAAAATAAAGTTTGAAACTCCAAAATTTATAGAACTTGATTAATTTGGTTTATTGATGGTTTATTGTTTTGTGATCAAAGTGTAAACCTTATAAGTGAAAAATTACCATAAATTAAATATCTAGATCTGTGGATCAGTGGTCAAGATTTAAAGGATTCTATACTATATATGAGGTTCAATTTTAGATGAAGCGTAATTTCTTGAAAATTATATTATGTAAGCTCTTAGAGGTTTCAAAGTGTTGTAGGCAAAGTCGTTCATCGTGATCGTATGCATGCTGCAAAGTGATGTATTCTATCATATATAATATAAAATAAATATTACATGCTGATGTAATTGACAAATTGACCAGTATTAAAAAATAATATATATATATATATATATATATATATATATTATGTAAGCTCTTAGAGGTTTTAAAGTGTTGTAGGCAAAGTCGTTCATCGTGATCGTATGTATGCTGCAAAGTGATGTATTCTATCATATATAATGTAAAATAAATATTATCTGCTGATGTAATTGACAATTTGACCAGTATTAAAATATAATATATATATATATATATATATATATATATATATATATATATATATATATATATATATATATATATATATATATATATCCATAAACCCACCTAAAATGAAAGTTGATGAAATAGAGAACTCAAATCCTAGAACCTAACTAAGGGTGGACATTTCAATTTAAATTCGGATTTGGTTTGGTTTGTTTGAGTCTAATAAAATTATAATTGCAGTAAATAAAAATTAGTTCGGTTTGATTTGAGTTCGGTTCGGTTCAATCGAATTAGTTTTAAGTTTTATTTTTTCTAGTTTGGTTACAAAAATATAATTTATAAAACATATAAATCAGTATGTGACATTAATTAATATTTTTTATATTTAAACTTAAAGTTAAACATCACAATAAAAGTGTAGAAGATGTAATCTAATAATTTTATATTATCATTTTTGAACTTAATATAAATATAGAGTTTTTCAAAAACAACTTAAAATTCCAAGTCAAACCTAAAACCTTTTTCATTTCTATTCACCTATGAATTTTCCATACTCTCCCTATGTTTTTGTAATATTTACAAAATTGCCTATCATTTAATTTCTTTATTATTTGAAATTAACAAAAAGAAACAAATACACCATAAACATTTCTCTTTATTTAAAACAATGTCATTATCATCAATTTTTCCAACCACCATAAACTCCCATTTTTGAGCTCTTAAAGCTCATGAATTCAATTTTTGTCCACGTTTTCCTCATTCTAAACTAATAAATCTTCATTTCCTCCCCATTTTCATCTAAAAATCTCTTAAAACTTACATTTTCATAAGCACAAATTTCATATTTTCAATTTTCTTCATTAGTGTAGCGTCAAAAGTGCTTATTTTTGCTCATATTTGGAATTTGGACAGTGGAAAAGGTTGGAAACAAGCTTTACACCGAAAAAAAAACGAAAAATGTAACTATTTACATGTTTTCGTCATTTTTCAGATGTTTGCCACGATAGTAGACTGTTTTTTTTGTCTATACATATGTGTAGACTTACGATGCAGTCTACTTGTCAACGCATATGTTAGTTTTACAATTGACCAAATATTTTTTTTTAATAACGCAGACTTCCCTAGAAGTCTTCGTCTTTTCCTTTGAAAACAAAAACAAAAGGTTAGGTAGACTTACTTGGAAGTCTACGTAAAAGAGGTTAGTTTTGCATTTGACTGAACTTTTGACTTTTCATAATAGACTTCATCGGAAGTCTACACTTTGTAGACTGCCCTAGAAGTCTACAAAAGGCCAGGTTTGCACTTGACCAAAAATTTGACTTCGTTGAGTAGGTTAGTTTTTTGTTTGACTAAAAAAATTAAAATTTCCAAAATTAATTAAATTGTAGACTTTGTATGCAGTATACTAATCTCAGAAAAAAAATATAGAGTGCATATGAAGTTTACTATTTTATTTTCGTCAAACGCAACCCGTCGGATCTGAGAGTATACTTCATGAGAAGAAAACACATTCGTAGTAGTTCATTTCAATCTACACGTAAAAAATCAAACTTGGTCAATTGCAAAACTAACATTTTTCAAAAATAAAATAAAAGTAGACTGCATATGAACTACTTTTGAAAATCAATTCCTAAGTGAATTATGGCCAATTGCAGAAAAAAAAGTAGACTTATTTGACAGTCTACATTAGTAAACTGAAAATACATCTACAATTTTGTAGATAGAATATAGAGTCTATGTAGAATAATATATTAAAAGTGAATTTGTGTATTATTCATTAAGTTTTTTCAAGATTTTTTTTGTCTGACAAAGTGTGTTAGTTAATCCTAGTGGTGTTGAATGATTTTGAAATGAAAATATGTTATAATTCCGAAACTATCAAATTTTTGATTTGACTATGTTGTTAGCTAATAAGTGTAGACGTATTTGTAAGTCTACGTTTATAATTTTATCAAACATGAAATATGTATTCGCTAATTATGTAAACTTTTTTTTTGCAGGAAATGGTTCAGTTACCCATTATATAGGAGAATGGGTGGTGAAAGGTTCTTTGTGGGAGTTTGTGCTCAATAATCAGAAGCAAGGAAGAATGTTCCTTGTACATGATGGTTGTACGCATGGTGAACTTCTTGACATAGCACAAGAATATTATGATGTGGACAATAAAATCAAGATGGTGGAGCTAACATATTCCTTACCAGACGTCATTTTACAGTATCCTCCTATGCATGTCACGAATGATAGACAAGTGCGAAACTTTATCGAGTTATCTAAGACACACTTTGTATGCCTTTGTGTATCAAGCCAGTGCCAAGTAGAAGTTGGAGTTGATGATAATGATGATGTGTCTGATGGTGATAATAATATTTTTGCTGATGAAGATACTGATGAAGGGTTGGATGAAAATAGTAATGTTGTTGATGAAGCTCAAGTAACTGTTGATGTTGTTGTTGATCTTGACCATGGTGTAAACTACATTGATTACATGAAAGTGTAAATGAGGATTATGACGAGGATGCAAATGAAACGCATTCTGATGGACATAAAGCGCAATATTTTGGTGCTGAAGGAAAATTGATGTCCTTTAATGACAATATATATGTCGGTCAGAGTTTTGCTAGTAAGGATGAGCTTGTTTCAAAGTTGAAGTTGGTGGCTGTGAAATATAAATTTACATTCATAGCATATAAGACAACGAAAACTCTGTATGTGGCTAAGTGTCGTGTTCAAGGATATGGTTAGAAGGTTAGAGCGAGTGTGAAGCATGGACCAAAGACATTTTAGGTGACAAAATATTTGAAACCTCATACATGTTCACTGGGGGATCGAATGGTTCAATGTAAACATTATACACCGAGATATCTTGCTAGACTATTTATAGATCGAGTTGGGATTAGAGATGGGCTTACACCGAAGCATATCAAAGATTCGATGAAGAACATGTTTGAGAGTTGGTGAGAGGAATATAAGAAGATGGATATGAGATTATGTCTTCTTATTTGCGTCTGATCGAGAAATCGAACCTAGAACTGTCACATGTCTTGAGAAAGATGGTGAAAACAAATTTAAGTATATATTCCTATCTTTTGGAGCTTTGATAGCTGGTTTTAACAATATTAGGAGGGTTATTATGGTGGATGGCACTCATCCATGTGGAAAGTATGAAGGATTTATGTTAATTGCGGCTGCGCAAGACGGTACTTTTCAGGTTTTTTCATTGCAAAAAATGAAGAGATATTTGGTTCTGAAGTACCATATCTAAATGCAAGCAAAGCGCTGATTTACCTTGCAAATTATACATGGCCTGATATATCTTTTGCTATTATTTTTTTTGGCAAAATTCAACTCATCTCCCACACGAATACATTGGAATGAAATTAAACATGTCTTTTGCTACCTTCAATGGACCATTGATTTAGGTTTTTTCATTCTAAATATTCAAAAGATCAAATGATTTGTTTTGCTGATGCAGAATATCTTTGAGATGCACATAAAGCCTGATCGCAAACATGATAGGTTTTCACGATCGGAGGCACTGCTATATCTTGGCGTTCTAAGAAACAAATGTTTGTTTCCACCTCTTCAAATCATGTTGAGATTATCACACTCCATGAAACAAGTAGAGAGTGTGTATGGCTGAGATCAGTAAGCCAACACTTATGTTCAAGCAGTGGGATTGACGAACATATGGAGTCAACTATTTTATATGAAGATAATGTGGCATGTGTTACTCAAACGAAAGAAAGATATATCAAACGAAACATATACATTCGAAGTTCATTTCTTACACTCAAGAGCTCGAGAAAAATAAAGAGATTGAAGTAAGATATGTTCGATCATGAGACAATGCAATTGATCTCTTCACAAAATCACTTCATACCTCAGTTTTCAGAAAACATGTCCATAATATTGGAACGCGTCATCAGAAGGATCTATGATTGCTTGTTCAAGGGGAGAGCTTACGTGGTTATACTCTTTTTACCATATTATGATTTTCCCGCTCGATCTTTCCTAGAAAAGAAGCAACAAAGACGTTAAGCAAGAAACGATAATAACACTGGTTATGAACGTGAAGAAAGATGAAAATCATAAAAAAATACATCGTATTTGAAATTCTCGTGTGAATATAATTGAGTGGAGCCCACTATCACTATACAAGTTTTGTGAAACTCGAGTCTGATAGAGGTTATCTCGACAAGAAACTAGGCTAGAAAGAGAGAGAAGTAGGCGGCTAGGGTTTATAGATTGTGTGTAAGACTTATTCTTATTGCTTTCTTGTGTATCAAATAAGTACAAGGGGGGATACATATATATACAAAGAGATGGCCGACTTGCCCACACTTATAACCAATGTGGGACAAGTTAACAAACCTAATCGGCTAACCTAAGTGGTAAATGGGCTGGCCCAATCCGACATAACATATGGGCCAATGGCCTAAGTGTAGACCAAGTAGATAAACCCACTTATGTGCATTCCCAAACCGTCTGGTTCATAACACTCCCCCTGAATGCCATAACCGTCTAGGGCTCGCAATGCGTTTGGTATACTGCCTCGTTAAAACCTCTCTATGGTAAACCCAAAACCCAATGTGGTAAAAAGGGAAGCCATAGACAGGAAAAAGAGTACAGCCGCATTACTCCCCCTGAAGTGAACATCACTGAAGGTTCTTCAGTCTTCTCATTTCTATCTCTCCATGATGAGTCACGGATTGTATCATCCTTTTGGTTGAACTATGCATCGCCTTTAGGGAAAATGGTCGAAGCTTTCCTCCATTGGTGAATCACTATCGACCATCGATGCTGGATCATCATCGACCGTATTACTCTGATTCATCGACCTGGTTATCCACTTGTATCATGTGTGATCAATATTTCTGGACGGTTGATGATGTTGCTTGTGGCTTTGCCTACTTCATGGATGCCAATATTTTTGGATAGTTGAATGTCATCAGCAGCCTTGGCTTGTTTCACTGATCTTCATGAGATTGCAGTACCTCCATGAGTAGACTCATAACCTGTTTATGATCAAACAAAATTTGCATCTGCAAAACCAATTTTCCCTTCTTTGGGTTGGTTAGTATGGTTAGTGTAAGCAAACTTTAAACCTTTCGTTCCATGTAAATAAATAACGAAATATAAGTTTACCACTACCATTACCTTTCTTCATCATCAGCTATATTGCATAGATGTATGCATGCTGATGGACTATGGTTATGATCAATATATCCATTTGATATAGATCTGGTCGTCCATTTTATCAATGGTTAGCTTATATGGTATCTTTATGGCTCATGATCAGTCCACTCGTGGTTGGGTCTTATGTTTCCTGACCTCTTTCTTAACCACGACCATAATGATTCATTTCTTGACCATTATGTGTTTTACATGATCATATGGTTGTCCATGAGGTTTCCTTGGCCACAATTAGGTTGGCTCGTAGGTACCTCGGATAAGTGGCTCAACCGGCTCATGGTCGACCATTTGGTCGGCATGATGATTCTGCTTCTCGACCGCGGCCATTACGGCCATCATGATCAGAACAATGTGATTCCACTCAGCCTTCGACCTTACTGGTCTTTATACGAATGTTTAGTTTGATCTAGGTCCCTTGACCATGGCTGTATAATTTAATCCATTGATCATGACTGTATGTTCAGCCATTCTCACATCGATGACCTCGACCACAACTGTTATAGACTGCTATGATCGATATGGATGGAATCAACATTCTTAATGACCGTTTCATATTTCTTTCAATATGTTCTTAGTTTAGGAACAACCATAAACCATATAGACCAGGATCTGAGGATCCAAATATCATGATCATAACTTGTCTAAGAATCAAATCGATAAATTGTATCGTTTTGGAATCAATCAACTTTCTTTCAAGTTGGTTTGTGAACAAAAGGAATTTCATTCATGAAATGAATACATGAACTGATAATGATGGTCCTCGTGGAACTCATTCACTAATTATCATATGCAGCTGCAGCTGTATCAGTTCTTAGATGGCTAAGGAACAAAGCCGTTCTTTGAAAATTTCTTTTCTCATCTTATGGTACCTTTAGTACTTTTATCCAGTGATTAATATATTGGTTACTCCATCATCATTTCTTTCAAGACATTTCATTGTAGTAGCATCCACCACAGATCTTATATCTATTATAACATGTTCCTTGGTCTCTGTGAGTAACCTTGTGTAATCAGCTATGTTCAAATGCTGTAAACAGGAACATGCACGTCTTAGACCACGTGACCATGTCCTTTTATCTCACGGTTTTCTTTCTACTCACACGACCCCATTCACTGGTTTGATGGCGTTCTATGTTCAATAGGTCCATCGCTTCAATAGGTTCTTTAAACCTATAAAACCCCACATCTCATGAGTATGAGTACTCTCATGTGGGTTGATGATCCTCGGTTTTATATTCAAGTGCTACCTTGTATGCGCAGTCTTATATAATTGGTATCGATACCCTTTTCTGCGTTCCATTGTGTTCCAGACATGACATAGTAGATTGCAATCTTATGACCTTCAATACTTTGGTGTTTGGCGTCCCAAATCACCTTAAGTACCATGGAGTTTGGCGTCCCAAAGTCCATTGTATGGTATCTTGTATTGTGGTCGACCATTTTCTATGTCTGGAATGGTTTCCATTTATGACCTCAGGAAATTTCATGCACCATTTTATTTCCTTCCGGTTTTATGTTATGGAACATATTGGTCTATCTTGTATAGACTCTGTAGCAACTTGATTGTGTCTCTTCTAGGACAACAATTCTCTTTGTGCAAGCTGGTATTACTTTAGGGTCAATGTGTCTGGCATCTAGTGTTACTAACTTTGGACATCTTATCTTTGCTTGTCCGAGGATCTTGCCAAGACACTGATGGTTGATACCATTCTATTTATGGTTGATACCATTCTCTTTACCAGCTTATAGCTTTCTCCTTTAATTTTGGATGGACGGATTACTGAGGCAATCCGTGAACTTGGCCACTTAATCTGATCACCCATATTTGGCTCAAAGTTCCTTATAATTCGTGGGAGAAAGTCGTACTTCCATCCAACATATATTCTCATCCTCAATCCTCTGCAGAGGTTCCATCTTAAGTAGCACATATGTCTGTGGTGGAATACTCAGATTTCCTTAAGATGGTATATGTTTGGTTTATGACACTTGACCTGAGATGAGAATATCTATACTCACTTATATGCCCTGATGCATATCGTCTTTGCACATGTATATTCATGATGTCCTTAAGCATTTAGGCTTGACGTGGATGATGTACCACCGAGAGCCACTGATAGAATAGTTCACGAGATTTTTAGTGTGTTTATGGACCACGGGATTTGTCCTCACTCCCCCTCATGAACATACTTATAATTTCGTGATGCTTAGGACAATAAAGCCTGATGAGTTTCCCTTGTGTACATGTTACACAACGTGATATTTTATGGGATAACTCTTTGTGCCTTTACATTCTTTGCATCAAGTTTGGACTCGGATGGCTAATCCGGTCATGCCATTAAGTGTAATTTCATGTGGTATACCAATCTGGTTACCATGACTCTTTGGCTCGACGTATCATACTGATCCTTAGCATAGTATCGATCAGAGTGTATAGGTATAGTCTTTGACCACATTCCTTATAAGGCTTTATAATCTGAAACTGATGTTTCTTTTGCCCATTGGTTTAATGTGGAAACCATATATACTGAGGTATATAACTCAATGGGTCTTTGGGTGAATGTCTTTTGTGGTCTTATAATATTGACTATCCTTATTTTAATCAATCACTTTATAAAATAAAACACTTAGAAATATAAAGAGCCTAAACACCAAAACATCACTTTTTCTACTTGGTTTATCATTTCAGTATATCTGAAGTTTCATGATCCATGGGATCGTCTTTGCTATGATCAACTTCGTGACCTATAAGGTCATCTTGGTTGTGATCAAAGTCACGCTCATCATCCTGATACATCATATGAGCTTCTGGATTCTTGCCTTTTAGACTCTCTTGATAGAGGTCGACCAGATGCTTAGGGGTTCGAAAATTCTTTGCCCAATGGTTTGACATCCCGCATCTGTGGCAAGCTGAGGACTTAGGATTCTAAATACTTGAAGATATCCCAATGCTTTTGCCTTTACCATGTCCATGATTGGACTGGTTTGGACGATCATAAGGGGTAGGACGCCCTTTGTTATGGCTACCACGTCCACGTCCTCGCGTCTGACTTTCGCGGTCGCGTCCTCGTCCATATGAGGAACTGCGACCCTTTCGGTCATAACGGACATGGTTTGCCTCTGTATCATCCTTAGGCTCGGCATTATGTGCCTCTGGGATAGGCTTAATACCTGAGGGTCTAAGCTCATTGTTCTTCAAGAGCAGCTCATTGTTTTGTTCAGCAAGCAACAGACAGTGAATGAGTTCACTATAGGTCTTAAAACCTTTTTGTCTATACTGTTGCTGGAGCAACATGTTGCTTGAGGACATTGTCTGGAATGTCTTTTCAAGGAGCTGCGTATCAGTTACAATCTCGCCACATAGCCTCAGTTGTGAGACTATTCGGAACAAGGCTGAGTTGTACTCGGTCACCGACTTGAAGTCCTGAATCCTAATGAACCAGGGTCCTCTGATGATCATATCTCATCTTAAATTCTTTCCATAGCTCATATGGATCATTCACTGTGAGGTACTGAGCTTTTAAGCTTTCCTCTATGTGATGTCGGATGTGCATCAGGGCTTTTGAGTTTTCTCTCTTGCTGGCATTGCTATCTTTAATGATGCAATGCTCTAGGCCTTCGGCTCCAAGAGATATCTCAATATCTAATGCCCATTGCAGGTAATTGTCACCTTTGACATTGAGGGGTGCAAAGTCCAAGTTTGTGATGTTTGGCATCTGAAAATGAGTTTCAGATTGCTTAGGTCTTATTATACCACATCTCTTGTCCATTTAAAATCGTAGTGAAAATAGTTTGAAAACCGATTGGACAAGCACACGGTATGGCTGTACGTCTTGGTACGCTTCATCGACCTATGTGGTTCGTGGTCTATCCGTTGATACGGGTCATCGACCATCCGCGATCTAGACTTACGTGGTACGCATCATCGATCGTTGCGGATCAAGGTCTAGCCGTACCTGAGGGTAGGCATCATCGACCCAAATGGACATTGGTTTATCCGCATGGTGCGGGTGATCGACCGTCTGTGGTCGTGGTATGACCGCGGTTCGTGGTTCGTACGGATCACTGCGGGTTCGTACTGAGTGGTACGTGATCGGTCGTATCGCATGGTACGTACCGTCTGTCATCCGCGTTCGTGGTCCGTCTGTACCGCATGGTATGTACCATCCGCGGTTCATGCCTTGATCGCGGGTCGTGGTTCGTATGGGTTACAGCGGGTTCGTACCTTATGGTATGTGACTGGCCGTGCCTGTCTTTCATCCGCGTTCGTGACCCGTCCGTACTGCACGGTACGTACCACTGACCATTCACGGTTCGTGGTCTAGCATCCTCGACCATAGGTCTAGCATCATCGACCAGTGGGTCTAACATCATCGACCAATAGGTCTAGTATCATCGACCAAAGTATAAAAACAAACTTTCTTTAACTAATCTAGGGGTTTAAGACTTAGATCTTATATTTCTAGAAATTTGGAAAGTTTCCATTTTTAGACGAGTTTCCTTTTTAGGAAAGTTTCCTTTTCAGGAAAATTTTCTTTTTAGGAAAGTTTTGGGTTTTAGGTAAGTTTAGGTATTTTAGGTAAGTTTCCATTTTAGGAAAGTTTCCATTTCTGGAAAGTTTCCATTTTAGGAAAGTTTCTATTTTGGGAAAGTTTCTAATTTGGTAAGTTCGGGTAAGTTTAGGTAAGTTTCTATTTTAGGAAAGTTTCCTTTTCTGATTAGGTTTTCCTTTTATAATTAGGTTTTCCTTTTCAGATTAGGTTTCCTAAATCGGATTGATTTAGGTTTTCCTTTTTGGATTAGGGTTTTCCTTTTAGGTTAGGTTTTCCTAAATTGAATTGATCTAGGTTTTCCTTTTCTATTAGGGTTTTGGTATTTTCGATTTCTAGCCGTCAAGCAATGAATCTAGCAACCTAAAGCTTCTTATCTATGGCGAAAATCAAAAACCAAACCGAAGCAATCCTAGCAACAATTCTAAACAAAAATCGATGAACCTCAAGATGGATTAGATGACATACCTTAATCCTTGATCGATTTTCTCCTTGGGTTTCCTCTTGGGAACCTTAAACAATCAACCAAAGAAAAGATACAAAGGTTAGTTCTTAGATCTATGAAAACAATCGATTAAATCTAAGAGAGAGAGAGAGGTTCGCCGAGTTGTGGTTTCCGGATGATGTCGGGGTTGAGCCGGCTTGTTGAGCTTCGATCTAGGACTCGAGATGGTTGGTTTCAGAGCAGGATCGTGCTGATAACGTGTTGTGAAACTCGAGTCTGATAGAGGTTTATCTCGACAAGAAACTAGGCTAGAAAGAGAGAGAAGTAGGCGGCTAGGGTTTATAGATTGTGTGTAAGACTTATTCTTATTGCTTTCTTGTGTATCAAATAAGTACAAGGGGGGATACATATATATACAAAGAGATGGCCGACTTGCCCACACTTATAACCAATGTGGGACAAGTTAACAAACCTAATCGGCTAATCTAAGTGGTAAATGGGCTGGCCCAATCCGACATAACATATGGACCAATGGCCTAAGTGTAGACCAAGTAGATAAGTCCACGTATCTGCATTTCCAAACCGTCTGGTTCATAACAACAAGGACAATAACTTCAACATTTTACTGTTTAAATAAAGAAACAAATTGGCTCGGTTGTAAACATACCAACTCTTCATCCTTGAATAATAATTTCTCTCGCATCTCTCTTTATATCAGTATTATCTTCTTTCTACTGTATAAAACTTTTATATTATTAATTTTTCCGATATAATAAAATTATAAGTGTTTTTAACGGTTTATAATCTCAAAATGATTATGAATCCAATTTCCCTAAAAAGTAGTAAAACATCTCAGACGTACGCGTATACATTCTATACACGGCACATTTTTCATTCCTGTGCTCTCAGGTCGCTCTCTCAGTCTCTCTCGCTCTCGCTTCTATTTGAGATTCAGCTGTAAAACCCTAACCAGCGTCGTAGCTTAGCGAGGTTCCTGATTGAGAGAGCGAGAGCAAGAGGATCGTCTCTCGATTTTCTGGTTAATCGTCGTTTTTCTTCAGGTAAACTCCATTCTCTTCTTTAGCAGTGGCATACTTCTCCACTCTCTTCTATGTGATCGATTGAATTCTAAAACTGTTGTAGCGCTCAGATCGGTTCTCGGATTTGCGCTACACTCCTCCGCTTTCGCAAAATCTTGGTCGCATTTCGTTTCGTTTTGCCAATTGTTTTCGTTCTAACGAGTGGCGAATAGGATTCAATCAGCTAGTTGTATTGGATTTACAATAGATTCTTAGCATCTAGATCAGATCTGATTAAAAGTGGAATCACTAATTTTTTGTTTCCAGGAGAACAGTAGGCTATGGCGATGTTAGGTGCACAGCAAGTTCAAACAGCAGCGTGTACTCCTGATATTGTATGTGATCCACTTTTTTTTTTTTTTTCTTAGCAGGTTTGAAGTTGTGTTGTTTCATTTTTCTTGCGTGTTTACAGGTTGGGAATGCATTTGTGCATCAGTATTATCACATATTGCATCATTCCCCTCAGCATGTCCACAGGTTTTACCAAGAGATTAGCAAGTTAGGCCGCCCTGAAGATAATGGTTTGATGAGCATCACTTCTACCTTGCAAGTGAGTCTATCAACTTACTTTTGCATTCTTGAAGTTCAGTGGAAAGTGTTGCTGAATACGAGTATGTATGTGAGCAGGCTATTGACAAGAAGATACTGGCACTTGGATCTGGTGTAATCGGTGCGGAGATAGCAACTGTGGACACACAAGAGTCTTATGGCGGCGGTTTTCTCGTTCTGGTGACTGGGTATTTGACGGGGAAAGATGGTGTGAGGAGGACGTTTACTCAGACCTTCTTCCTTGCTCCACAGGAGACAGGATACTTTGTCTTGAATGATATGTTCCGATACATTGATGAAGCCGCAATCTTGCGTGGCATTCAGATTCCGGTGAATAACATCCAAGTTCCTGTCAACATTCACCAGGGTAAATTGATCTTAGATTTTGTATATGCGTTCTTCAAGTTCCTTTTTTAAGCGTTGCAAATCTTTTTGTGCCTTAGATCCAAGTGCTGCTCACAACATTCCAGAAGACTTTGTTCAGGAGAAATATGTCCAAGAGAATCGTGCTGTTGAGCAGTCTGATGTGCTGTCGAAGAGCATTAATGGTTCTGAAGTGTTCACTCCAACTGAAGAGGAAAAGGTATCAGTGACAGAAGAAGCTCCAGCGCCTGGAATAGTTAATGAAGCTCCAATTGATGTGCAGAAGGTTGGAGAGTCTGATTCTAGGACTGGCGAAGTTCCAAAGAGATCTTATGCATCCATTGTAAGTGACATACCTTTGGGTTGTGTAATGTCTCCTCTTTATCAAGCTGATGTTAAGTTTTAACACCACTGGTGTAGGTGATGGTTATGAAAGAGAATGCTGCACCGATGTCTGCTTCGAGAACTCCAACTAAGGTGGTGGAACCAAAGAGACAAGAAGATCAAGCGACTCACGTCCCGCTACCAACACCGTTGTCTGAGAAATCAGATTCAAGGGCAAATGTAGCTGTAAATGGGAACGATCAAGACAATGAAAGAGGTAAAACCCGTTTGCTTTTGGCTCATGTTATTCCTTGTTTCTTAACGGTAAGCATGCTCAGCTCAGCTGCAATCTTTTTTTCTTGATTCCATAACAGCTCCAGGTCCATCCATCTATCTTAAGGGCTTGCCGCTTGATGCAACACCAGCCTTGCTCGAGAATGAGTTCCAGAAGTTTGGACTTATAAGGACCAACGGAGTTCAAGTAAGAAGCCAGAAGGTAAGAAGACAATAGTTATTCTCTGAGTTTTTGTGCAGTATTGCGTAAAAGATATATTAATTATTGATCTGCACAGTAGTTATTCTTTGAGTCATGTGCTTTACAGGGATTCTGTTTTGGCTTTGTTGAGTTTGAATCCGCGAGTTCCATGCAAAGCGCAATCGAGGTAATAACAAATGGCGCTGCTAATGATATTCATTAGACTCTGCTCAATTGTTACTGATATGTATACTTGTGGGCTTTATAGGCCTCACCTATCATACTCAGTGGGCAGAAAGTAGTTATCGAGGAAAAACGATCGACAGCAAGAGGCAAGTTTGGCTTTCAACACTTAAAAAGAGGAAAGAAACTCTCATGAACCTTACAGATCTATTCATCATACGTTGTTGAAACAGGGAACCATAGGGGACGCTCAGCGTTTGGTGTAGGCACAGGCTACAGAAACGAAGGTGGAAGGGGTCGTGGGAGCTTTGGAGGTGGAAGAGGAGGTTATGGCCGGAACGATTTTAACGGATATGGTAACAACAGGGGAAACAATAAAGGAGGAGGATATGCAAACAGAGCAAATGGTGTTGGTGGTGGGTTTCCGAGACGTGTAAGACGTGGTGCTGGTGACGGAATCGATGCTACAAAACCTGTGGATGCTCCTCGCGTGTCTGTCACTGCTTAAATTTGAGTTTCAAGCCAAAAAAAGGGCTCGAAATGTTTTAGAGTCTTAGGCTTTTTAGAGCTGTGACTAAAAAGTAGCTATTATTCTCTTTTCCCTGCATTCCACATTTTATTAATTGGAGTTACAAATTATAAGAGGCAGATAAAGTTTCGGCAGTTCTTGTTCTTCCAGCAACGTTTTAAAATTCTCAAACCATTGGAGTTTGAATCAGTAGAACCTGCCCAAAACTCGATTCACAAATCTGCCAGTACTGGTAATATTGTCTGATTAAAACTCGATTCATATAATTCAGACAGTGCCAGGTTCTTTTCTGTTTTACAATGCTGAATTAGCTAAGCAGTGATGACTCGCAATTCAGAGTCAAAAGGAGATAAAATTGCATAATGTAGTACCCATAACATATTTAGAATTACGGAAGCTATGAACAAAATACATTATTCTAATTCCCAAATAACACAAAAAAAAACTAAGGTTAAAACCTCACAGAGCTGAAGTAACAACATTTGATTTAAGATTCTGTTGATACAGAAAATAATTCATAGTTCAGAGGCCGAAATTGCAAGCCTGAACGAACTCCAAGTCGTAGTCTACGTGCTTGGTCCAAAGCGGTCGGAACTGGTTCATAGCAATGTCTAGCCACGGTTTCATATTACCGTTGAAATGTACCACCGCGGCGTTACGGATCTCATCCATACTAATGCTCGGATTGTAACCCAGCCCAAGCACATGCCATGTTTTGTCCAGCGGCTTTGTGGTCGAGTAAAACGTGATCAGTCCCGGTGGTAACGTTCCCAGTTTCCACAGAGTCCTGTTCTCATTCTGCGTAGTTCACACAACACACAACAAAAGTCAAAACACAATAATACAAAAGAAACACAGTGTTGTCAAACATATCACAAAAGGTTACCAGGTTTTGCCAGTAGTGATATTCTTCTGTGCACTTCTCTCTTCTCCAAGCATCAAGATCAAAGAAGTTCATTCCATATGCCCACGCGCATGCTTTCGGATTAAACTTCTCTTTGATCAGAGGATGCGAGAAGTTCATGTACTGAGCATACCTATGGAACGAACCAAAACAAGTCTCTACAGCTCCATTCACTTTCCCATCCATATCAATCTCCCAAAGCCCCGTCAAATCCTTCTGCACAACCACATCATCGTCCAAAAACAGTATCCTATGCAGCTTCGGGTACATCTCAGGCAAATAGAACCTCAAGTGATTCAATATAGACAAATACTTGGGGTTCCTAAACTTCATATTAGTCGTATCCTTAGTCGCATTCTCAAGCTTATTCTCGAAATAAAACTTCTGAAGATTCGCAGACTCCAGCTGCTTCAGCACAGGCACATACGAAGAGTTCAAAAACGTATAGTCCTCAACAGCTTTCACTTCTACATGAGCTCCTTTATACTCCTTGAGCTTAAACATAACCTGCATCGCACCAAGATTCATCTTATCCGTCACAACGTGGAAGACATGTTTCCACGGCTCCTTAGCATTCTTCACAGCAGAGTTCACCACCACTGAAGCTGCAATCACATTATCAGAAAAGATAGCGTAATGGTAAAGACTCGGATCCTCGAGCTCCGGTGCTTTAGCTTTCCCTTCATCAGTATACTTCTCCGGATGAGCGATCCTCTCTTCCATCAACCTCATCGCAAGACAATGCAGCCCCTTTGGAATCGATTTCGCAGCGATCAAGCTCGAGAACGCTCCTTGCTTCTTAGCATTCGTTAACTGTTCGTTAACGGCGAAGATCGTGTCTTTAAGCTTCTGGATCTTGAGCTGGTTATCAAACGACTCTTTAGCTTCAGCGATCACTTGGCGAGTCATCTTGATCCGCTCTTTAACTTCTTTCTCGAACTGTCTTAGCGTGGATTCTTCGATCGAAGATCCATCGGAGTCGTAGAGAGCTCGGTACGTTGGTTTGTTGATGAGATCGGTGTAGTTTCTTGAGAGATCTGCGAAGATCCTCACGAGTTTCGAATTCTCGAGCTTAAGCTTCCTTGCGTAAGAGGCGTAGGCTAGTGCTAGTGACCGGTGGTCATCAGCTTGTTTCCGGATCTGGATCAGCCGTGGCTTGAGCGGATCCGATTTGGTATCCAACATGGATCTTCTGATGGATCCGACTCCATCTGAGTATCGGATGAGATTTAGGGATTGAGAAGTTACGGGAAGATGGAGATCATGTGAGTCATTAGACTCGGAAGTGAAGAGAAACGAGAGAGTGAAGAGGGAAAGTGCTATAGTGGCAGCGAAAGCCGTGAGTCTGAATCTGACACCGGAGACGCTAATCGCCGGAGATCCGCCGCCGCGTAAGAGTCGGTGGGAAGTAGCCATTTTTGCAGGATCAGTAGAAACTCATTCAGTTATAAGCTATTGATGGAGTGTGTCTCTCTGAACATCTGAAATGATTGTTTTAAGGAAAATAAAATGTCGGTAACCATTTTCTAAACTTTTTTAGTGTTAGATTAAGCATGACAGTCAAATCAGAATGAGTTGTAGATATGGACTTTTTTATATTCATTCACACTATCAATTAGTGTTTTCATACCAGATTTCAAATCTGATTTTGACTTTTCATAAAAACAAATATTTCCTGGTGTCCATAAAAACCAATATATACTCCTTCTGTTTCAGTTTAGTTATATATGTATAATATAATTTTAGTTTTAAAATAAATATTGTTTTATGATTCAAATACAATATTAATTAACTTATCTGTTATTTTATTTTTTATCAGTTGAAAAGTGGTATTTATTGATAATGATATCTTTATTTTGAAATTATACAAATTAGATATTTTCTTAATCTAGGTGTAAAACCAAAAATAAAATGGGAGTATGTTCAATTAACGAAAAAATGTAATATTTTGTCAACATTATATTAAAAGGTCAAAGTCTAAAATTTTACTAATGATAATGTAATGTCATGATCGTCTATAATTAATGGGCATTTCACACTCACTCACGGTATCTGGATCATATGTAATAATGCATTATTCAATGTTCGAAAGATTTGCTTGTTAACCTTATAATTAAGGGTGGAATGAATCTTGATATCCCAAAATTTAGAATATCTGGATTTGTCGGAATAGTGGATTTATTATCCGGATCCAAATCTGTAGTTTTCATATATCCAAATTTTTGATATTCGTCTAGATATATACTATCCACGGATATTCATATTAGGATCAGCAAAACTAATTTAAAAATAAATAAAAATATTTTTAAAATTACTAAAATTCTAAAGCTAATACATAAACTAAATATTTATAATATATAATATGACATTAGAAGACTAATTTTATGTATAAATAGTAATATATAAAATATAATTATTAATAAAATTAAATATTTAATATATTTTAAAAATACGGATCTATATCTGGATATCCGGACTTCAAAATTAAGATACCTGAATCCAATATTTTATTATTCGGATTAAGATCTTTTAGATATCCTATTTTCAAAGTAAATCTTGAACGGGTCTCGGATCGAATCCGGATCTCCGGTAATAATCCTCAGGCATACATATAATCACCACATGACCTTTCATCATGTTTTGGTCTTACTCACACAATACCGCAAATCACTTTCCGATAAGTCACTCACCCTTCTATATTTTAGCTCAAGTACACTTAATCAAAAAGGTCCAAATAGATGAATAACCAAAAAAATAAATACATTTTGATAACATAGATAATAAAATAAATTCTTTTAAAATTGTCTATATACCATTAACTGGATGTTACAAAGTAAGTGAACCAAAACTCATACAGTTAATCCAAATAAAGCCAATTACAAAAGATAATTGAAAGACACCTATTTTCTCATGCGCCCATCATCAGTACATGAACTTCTCACACACTACAAGAAAACTCGTCTATTACTAGGACGAGCATTCCTCATAATTTCCTAGTAAATGGTCATTTACTAGAAAATTACGAGGAAACACGTTTCCTCGAAACACGTTCATCGTAAAGTCTTTTTCTTCGTAAGGTCGTAGCTAATTTACGAGGAAACATTTCCTCGTAAAGGCGTGGGCTTGGTTTCCTCGTAAGCGCCTCGTAGCATTTCCTCGTAACATAGTAGTAATGTTTTCCTCGTAAGATCGTAGTAAATCCTTACGAGGAACTTACTAGAACATGTTACGAGGATTTTACTTGGAACTCTTACGAGGATTTTGCTTCGAAATGGTTTTTTCTCTATTAAAAAAAATGAATTATAAATATAATTATTTTATTTTTTAAAAATTAAAAAAAATCAAATTATAAATAAAAATTAAAAAACAAAATATTTTATAAATAACTAAATAATATACAAAAAGTTTTAAAATTCATAATATACAATTAATATAAAAAAACTACGGATGGTGGTCGTGAAATTGTTGAACGAAGTCGTCCTGGCTCGGGAAATCTTGTCCATAGTTGGTGGCCGGCTCTGACTGTGATGGTGGATGCTGTTGGGTTGGAATCTCTCCGCCTTCCCGTCTCTGACGCAACATCTCCTCCAAATGCGGGTTTCCAACTGCCATAATCTCGAGGACATTGGAGAGAGAAGTGACATGCTGGGTGAGCGAAGACAACTCCGAGCGCAGCTGAGCATTGACATCGTTAACCGAGCGCAGCTGAGCAGTGACATCTTGCTGCTCCTGATGATAAGACAATGTCGCTGCAGGGACATCGTTAACCGAACCAATCCCGATGACACACCCTTTTTTCCTAGGGGCGACCTGTAATTAAAAATATTATTAACATTAAGAAAAAAATTTAAAAAATATTTAAAATTAATAGTAAAACGAAATTATTTACCTCCTCGTAAATCTTATCCACTTCAACAGTGGATAATATGACTCGAGTCCCAGTCTGCTGAGTCAACTGGGTCTAGCGTTCGTCAACTCGGGCAACAACCTCGTTGTAGATCCGCTCGGAAGCAGGATCTACAAACTGCCCAGCCTTGTTCCGGTGGGTCCTCTCGTATAGGTCTTTCAGAGACAGAAGAACTCATGTCTCTTTAGCCTGAAATTAATTTATAAAATTAAATATTAATTTGGAATATTCAAATAAAATAAAAATTAAATAGTTATTAAAAATCATTTTACCATGTCTAGACGAATTCCCGCGTGAGGTTTTCGACCAGTGGTGTGAAGCACCTTGGTGTTGCCATGCTCGTCTTTGGTCATGCGGTTCCCGGAGTTTGTGTTGGAGGTTCTGACCGAGTCCGGCAACTCCCAATAGCTGATAAGGCCATCCCACACCGTGGTTGTGAGGCAATCGGGTTTCCCGGCCTCGTAACCATCCACCTGATTTAAAAAAAATAGAATTAATTAAAGTATATAATATTTTTAAAACTATATATATATTATAATTTATAAATCTATACCTGGTAGTCGCCCTTCCAGTTGTAGACCATGTCGAGCAATCGTGCTCTTGCCTTGGCCTCAAACTCCTTCTTCACCCGCTGGTGAATCCCAATAGACCAACGATACTTTTGCTGTAACCAGAAAAAATAAAAAACGGATTAGTTCAATAATATTAATAATTTTAAATAATTAAAAATAAATTAAGTAATTAAACTTACAGCGAACGATTTGAACCACGTCTTTTTTGTGTGGCTCGCCGTCATCTTCCAGTTTGGAGCTGGATCGGGAAAGTATCCCTTAATACAGTCCGAGACGCTAGATCCGACACAATTGTCAACACCAAACCTGGAAAGACACAAAATAAATCATTAATTAGATTAATTTCTAAATATTTTGTTAATTAAAAAAACTTTTTAAAAATTAAAACATACCATAACACGTTTCGGCCGTCCCGTCGGATAGGATCTAACTCTGCGAGCCCTTCTCTGCCTGGAAGGGTCAAAATATCCTCCACCGTGTACACCGCAAAGGGTGCGTTCGGCGGCACATCCAAATCGGGATGAACCCCGACCGGTGGAGGAGGAGGAGGAGGAGGATGTGGTTCCCGGGACGCCGTAGAAGCTCCCTGAGTCTCGGGAATCGAAGATGAACCGGGAGCTGACGAAGATGAACCCGGAGCATCCTCACACCCAAACATATCTCCGTAGTGACTCCCCTCGAGAGACGACGTCAACGTCCTCTTACCGGCAGCCTTAGCAAGCTTGCTCTGTCTAGGCATCTATATTTAAAAAAAAAAATCAAAACATTAATTCCCCGTATAATTTAAAAAAAACACTAAATAAAAGTAAACCAACCTAATTTAAATTCCCTAAACTAACCACCTAATCGAAATTCCCTAAACTAACCACCTAATCTAAATTTCCTAATCTAATCACCTAACTACGAATTAGAGAGTACCTTTAGAGGATTTAGAGAGAAGGTTACTAGCAAATGAGAAACCGGATTGCTCGTGTATATATAAGGAATTTGGTTTCCTCGTAAATCCCTAGTAAATGTACTAGGACCTTACGAGGAAATAGACATGCCCGTGTTTCTATTTTCCTCGTAAGGTCCACGTAAACCATGTTACTCGTAAATCCCTAGTGAATGTACTAGGACCTTACGAGGAAATAGACATGCCCGTGTTTCTATTTTCCTCGTAAGGTCCACGTAAACCATGTTACTAGGGCTTTACGAGGAAACCCATTTATGAGGAAATAGCTATGCCCGTGTTTTCTATTACTAGGGCTTTACGAGGAAAGGGTTTATAAATCCCTAAACGCGAAACCCCAAACCCCAAACCAAAACTTCCTTAACTTATAACCTCTTCTATCACCAAACTCCTAACCCAAAGGCAAATTGATTTTGTGATTAAACAAACTTAAAACATATATAATCCAAATTCATTTTTGTGATTAAACAAACTTATAAACATACATAATTCATTCGGATACATTGTCGTCATCTGTTGAAACATCATCATTTTCTAAAAACTCGTCGTCTACACCTTCGTCCGTTGAGTGATCAGGAACATCTTCGTATTCACGATTATGCGGATCAATGAGTAAGAACTCATCAATTTCTGCTTCAGCTACCTCGATCTCATTGGTGTTTTCTTCTTGTGATGGTGGTTCATCTCCAGTGATTATTCGTCCTCGAGGTGTAACTTTGATAACAGCTAACCAGTTTATTCCCGAGGTAGTAATCCGAGGATATGGAATGAAGCAAACTTGATCTGCTTGGGAAGATAATATGAAAGGCTCGAACTTGTTGTACCTACGAAAATAAAGATCAATATGTAAAATTTAATTAATACTGGAAACCTGGATATTAAAAAAAAGAATTTGGTGTACCTTCGTCCACCGTTCACATCAATTACACCATTCTTGTTAATCCGAACACCTCTGTTTACGACAGGGTCGTACCACTCACACTTGAAGATAACACATTTCAAACCCATACCCGGGAATTGAACTTCATAAATCTCCTGCAAGATCCCGTAGAAATTTGTTTCGCCTTTCACACATATTCCATAATTACTTGTCGCCCGGTGTCTACCATAGTCATAGGTATGAAAAGTATAGCCTCAGGTTAAATACATCGACGATGTAGTGACCTTTGCAACTGGACCTTGAAGTAATTCGCGAAACCATCCGGGATACTCAGGATCGTCATAATCAACCTGCAACAAAAAAGTTAATTAATTAGACATTAAACTTAATTTGCTAATGTATGCATACAATTTAAGTAATAAAAAAATACATGTTTCCTCAACCACTTGATAAAGTGTTGATCTTTCCTTTTGTCTAACTTAGTTGTCGATATACCAGGTACTGCTTCCTCGACTTGAGTCTCAAATTGACTTTAAAATCATATATGTTATGTATTATATTTAATATTGAATATATATATATATATATATATATATATATATATATATATATATAAGTGTGTATGTTTATATATTTACCTTTCAAAATAAGCAATCAATGGATCCTCGCAATTAAGAAGAATATAAAGATGTGCACTATGGACGTCTTCATCACTCGACCACCAAACCTCTTTCAATTTCCCACCCAATCGCCCAATTTGACAAAAGATGTCTGGAACATCGTCTTCCATATATGTCGGCACGACACCACCATCATCATATCTTCTTGGAGCTTGTTTCCTTGTACGTACTTTCGGTGCAAAGTAGTATGAAGTGAAATGTGATGTTTCTTCCGTCAAACTTCCCGCAACAATAGAACCTTCAACTCTTGCTAGGTTTTTCGCTTTTCCTTTCAAAGTTTTCATGGCCCTTTCATACTGATACATCCATCCATAATGCACGGGTCCACGAAGTAATGCCTCATACGGGAGGTGGACAACTAGGTGTTCCATGACGTCGAAAAAAGTTGGCGGGAATATTTTCTCGAAGTTGCAGATTAAGACGGGGATGTTTTCATGAAGTTGTTGGACAACTTCCACTTTAAGAGTGCGGGTGCTCAGATCCCTAAAAAATGCTTCAATTCCTTATATATATACAAAAACAAAAATTATTCATATTAGTATATATATATATAGAAATAAATTAATCATGTCATCGTATTATATTAATTAATTACCTGAAAGTGCTTCATGTACTTTTGTCGGTAGTAGCTCCGCAAACGCAAAGGGAAGTAGTCGCTGCATAAAGACATGACAATCATGGCTCTTCATCCCGGAGAACTTTTGCCCTTTCTCAACACATCTTGAGAGATTTGAAACCTACCCATCAGGGAACTTCACTTCTGAAGCCACCTAGTTGAACAACGCCGACTTTTTTTCTGATGACAGTCTGAAAATTGGAACTGGAACTTGCCCATTGCTTTTTATATGTAGCTCACTCCTTGAGCAGATATCGGGTAAGTCCAACCTTGATTTTACGTTGTCTTTCATCTTCCCTGGGACATTCAATATAGTGTTCATGATGTTCTCAAAAAAGTTCTTCTCTATATGCATCACATCGAGGTTGTGGCGCAAAAGAAGATCTTTCCAATATGGCAATTCCCAAAATACTCTTTTTGTGCCAATTGTGCTGAACACCATAATAATCAGGCATATTACAAGGAACATGCCAATTCCCACCACGAGGAGCTATTTCTAGAGCACCGTAGTAATCGATTTGCGCTTCGATTTGTTCTCTAGTTAAATATAGAGGAGGAGTGTCCCTGACAACCCTTTTGTGCCTGAACAATTTTTTGTTTCTTCGGTATGGGTGGTGAATGGGAAGAAATCGACGGTGACAATCGAACCAACTAGTCTTCCTACCATGCTTCAACTGAAATGCATCTGTCATTCCATTACAATATGTACAAGCTAATCTCCCATGTGTAGTCCACCCAGACAACATACCATATGCAGGAAAGTCACTTATGGTCCACAAAAGCATCGCTCACATCGTAAAGTTTGTTTTTGTTGAACAATCATATGTCCTCACCCCTGTTGACCACAAATCTTTCAACTCTTTTATCAGTGGTTGTAGAAAAACGTCGAGAGATCTTTTTAGATGTTTTGGACCAGGTATTAATATGGTCATGAATAGAAACTCTCGTCGCATGCACATCTCCGGTGGCAAGTTATACGGTGTAAGAAAGACCGGCCACAATGAATATTGTCTCCCAGACATTCCAAATGGACTAAATCCATCAGTGCATAATCCAAGATACACATTCCGGCTATTGCTAGCAAAATGTGGATGTACATTGTTAAAATGTTTCCATGCTCTTTCATCTGATGGATGAGTCATCTCTCCATCCGTCTGAGTATGCTCGGCGTGCCATCTCATCCCTCCAGCAGTCTCCTCAGATTGGTACAATCTTTTCAATCTGTCTGTGATTGGTAGGTACCACATCCTTTGGTACGGTACCCTATTATGCCCTCGACCTTGCGGTTTGAATCGTGGCTTCTTACAAAATTGACATTCTTCTAACTTCTCATCATCTCCCCAGTAAATCATGCAGTTGTCGATGCAAACGTCTTTCATCTCCGAGGGCAACCCAAGACTATATACCAATTTTTGAATCTGATAATAAGATTCAGCAGACACATTGTCTTCTGGCAAATACTCTTTAAACAAGTCTGCCCATGCATCCATACAATTTTCAGGTAGATTGTGATCGGTTTTAATACTCATCATTCTAGCACCCAACGACAATTTAGACAGACCTTCTCTACAACCACTATAAATTGGCTCATTCGCAGCATCTAACATTTCATAAAACTTTTTTGCATCTAAGTTAGGTTCTTCAACTTCATCATCATTATGAGTTACAAAGGCATCACCTACCATATCATGAACCCTATCACAATCTACCATTTCTTCCTCTTGGTGATGATATCTATTACTACTGCTACCTTCATTACGCAAATGCTCAACCGGTTCAGTCTGAAAATTGCTATTACTACTGCTACTTTCATTCCTACAACTAGCATCTTCTCCATGTTGATACCAAATATAATAATATGGCATGAAACCTCTATTTATTAAATGCTTCCAAACATTTTCACGAGGGCCTAATTTGGTATTGCAACATTTCCGACAAGGACAAAACATCTTACCACTTTCCTGCGTGAGTGGTGTAGAATCTGCTTGATGCATAACGTCTCCAACCCTTCGAGAAATTCTTTCGTCACCCTCCCGTTATTATCTCTGTGTGAATACATCCACTTCCGCAACTCGAAAATATTTCCCGGACCGAACATATTTTTTTGGGGTTTGATTAAGCTTATAGCTGATTTTTTTTGGTGTGTTTCAAATGAATCACATATGGTGGTATTTATATGAATTTTCGAATCTGAGAATTTACTAGGAAATTGCTAGGAAAAGCAGGTACAAAACACGTCTTTGATTTAAATTCGATATTTTCTATCCATTTCCTCTTAATTTCGTAGTAAAAAATTCATTCCTCCTAATTTCGTAGTAAACTTTTACTAGGAATTTACGAGGAGGGAAGTTACTATGACTTTACGAGGAAAATGTCATTTTCCTCGTATGAGTCACGTAAAGTTACTTCGATTTTACGAGGAAACCTTTTTCTCGTATGTTTACGAGAACTTTACGAGGAAAAATGGTTTCCTCGTAAAATAGAAGTAAACTCGTAATAAATTTACGAGGAACTATTTTCCTAATAAACATTTAGTTTTCTTGTAGTGACATTACTACATGACCAAGTGGGAAACACATATTTAAAAAAATATTGATAAAACAATATACTTTCAGAAAGATACATAAAATATTACAAATACTTATATTATTTTAATTATGAATAACTAGTTTATATTATTTTAAAAAAAATAATTAAAATATTTTTATTATATTTAATAGTATATTTGAATCACGCGCTTCATCCATATATTTTGTTAAGGTGAGTGCGGATATAAAAGGTTTTTTGAGAGTTACATGAATTAGATTTCTGTAAGAAAAAAAACTCAAACCAGCGGATTGGCGAATTGAGCGAGGCGGGTTTGACCCGCTTCCCAGCTCTAGTCCCAATAGGGTGATACGTGTTGTACATAGATATTGGATTGCGTCTTTTCCGGAGATCCACCTAGTCGATCTCCGATGACTTTACCAAGAACCGAATAACTGGTAGTCTAACCCAAGTTTGATTCTGTTTGTATGTTTTACTCCCATAATCGACTTTATCACTAAAAACGTTTATATCCTCATCATAGTTGTGAAAATACAAAGAAGGTTTATCGATTTAAAAATAGTTTTTATTAAAACACTTGCATATCCTTCGACTTTCCTGAAACTTTACAAAATCGTGGAGATAAATATGCAAATCTCAAAGCTCCATCTCAAATACTTATGCTAAACTAGAAAGCAAAGATTGATTTCCTACGAAATGAAGATTGAGGATAAAATAACGAAGAAGAAATTTTAAAGAGAAAACAATTTTAAATATGAAATACAAGAGATAAAGCGTTAGCCAAATCCACTAAATCGAATATTATTCTCAGCATTGAAAACCATAAATCTGAAAAAACAAAAGATGATGGGCTCACTCTCTTTGAAATATATTAGAGAGAGAAGAGAGAGAGAGAAAGATTACAGTTCAGCTTAACCAACAATGTATTTAAGCAATTATCTCCATGTTCCACAACAATAAAATAGTTTTAAAACTTAACTATATTTAGAGAAAAAAGAAGATCAAAAACTATCGGATAAGGATACCGGACATGATCAAAGAGAAACCGGGAAGAGTACAATTAAACTTTTATAGATATAAATAGGACAAATCTCTCGGACATATTTTTATAAATTTTTTTGTCACAAAAATAGAACTTAAAGAAAAATTGACCAAAATTGACTTTTTTATTTTCAAAAAATTAAGATTTTTTAAAAAAATTTAAGCTTCATCTCTAAATCTCAACCCCATAAATCTAAACCCTAAATCTATATTAGTTAACCCAAAGAGTATAAATGTATATTTACACTCTTTAATAAAGTTTATTTTGATCATTTTTTTAAAGACTATTTTATTGACAAAAACATTTTTAGGTCTATCTTAGGGTATTTCTTTAAAAATATTATGTTAAAAATTATTTCATATTGTGATGTAGAATCTTGTATATTTTATTTTTTATAAATATTTAATGGTATATTATATGTTATATTTATATGGACAAATCTCTCAAATAGACCTTTTGAATGTTTTATCACAAAAATATATCTTAAAAATGACCAAAATATACTTTTTTATTTTGAATATTTTAATTTTTTAATTTTTTCTTAATTTTAAATTTCAATTCCAAAACTCTTCCTCTTAACTCTAATTATTTAATGGTATATTATATGTTATATTTATTGGAACATTACTTGTAAAACTCAGTATAATATATTGTCATGTATAAATGGGAAATATGTCAAAATAATCCTCAACAGTCAACATCAGCAAAGAAAGACATTAATTTTTTCGCAGACCCTAAATCCCAACTTATATTATTTTTTATCTCATATAATTTATTGACTCAGCCAAATTAGTGCATCAATAAAGTTTTTAGCAGAACTTTTAAACGGTTAAAACTCCATTCTAAAAAAGTTGGTTAAAAGACAAAAATGCTAAATAAATATCAACTTTCAAATTTCAGCCAAAAAAATCAATTTTCTCGTAGAATTTAAATCAAGAACCTTTTTTTAATTTAATATGATGACATATTGGCTAAATGATGTTGTATTACGTTATAAAGCTCGAGTAAATGAGGATTCATTCTCATCTGATATAACTAATTTTTTCTCTTGTTAACATTTGTCTCACATCTCTTACTGCTTTTGTTTTAATGAATTGAAAAGAATAAGACACACGACAAGAAACATTTGTTTACCTTGAATTCACCAGAATGACTACATCTTAGAGGAATGGAAAAAGTGTCCCTCATCTACATTCAACTATCAACAAATTTCACATAAAAATATACTAAAAGAGAACTACATATGGCAAAAGGAAGAAGACAATAAAATCGAAAAAGGTACTAATTATAATGCTTATTGTGATCTGTTTTCCATATATGATAATATGATTAAAATTCTGTTGGACAAAATTGGTATACTTCTCTAATTTACGCATAGTTACTTAGCATCTCTTCGATTAAACTACATTATGCTTCTTGTGCAGTGTCTCTTGAAGTCTTTCTCCCATCTCGAAAGTAACATGTACTTGGTAAATAATCAATAAAGAATATGAAATTGTTATAAATACCTCCTAAAATCTCCCAATAAATTTTAATGATCTTATAATCAAGTTCTCATATATTCCAACAAACCAATTTCTCTTGTATTGTTCTTCTTCTATTAAAATTGATTATTTAGAATTACAACTCAATTAAATTAAATAGAAAGAAGAAAAAAAATAACAATTGACATTTTCAACAAATAACAACTACAATATTGATAGGACTAATCGGCTTAGAGCATCTCCAAAAGAAACTTTATAATTTCAAATATGCAGTTTTTGTTCTCTAAAAATGAACTTCAAAACTTCAAATTTGAAATTTCATATCTTTGTTTGCATTTTGGTCCTTATAATTAAATATCAAATTTATGATTCTTAAATATTTTGTTGTTTATTGTTTTAATCCTTAAAATATTTATATCTCATGAATATCCCAAATTTGCTTTTATAAATTGAAATTTTACACACAAAGTTAAATAAAAAAGTTAAAATAATATTTTTAATAATTTATAACTAGATTCAGACATTAAAAATATCTCAAATGAAATTAAAAGTACATGAACACATAATTATTACACAAATTTAAATACTACAACAACACTAATATTCATGTAAAATTTAATTTGGAACCTCCAAAATCCACAAAATATCATCTAAACAAATCTTGTGTAACTGAAGATGGTTGTTGTTTTTTTTTGTTCTTGACTTCTTCTTCGTCAATAAGGGATATGAGATCAATGGCTGAAACAACAATTTAAATGGCAAAAATGAGGATACCTAATTGCAATAATTTTTAGTTCTTGATCTACAAATTAAAAAGTCTTTTTTATTCCATATATGATTAAATTAATCATCTATGAAAGAATTACGAAAATATATTTTTATGAAATAATGTGGTATCTGCTTGTAATTTAATATTTAATTAATTTTTATGTTAAAATTTATATTCTAGTGAAACATTTTATTAATCGATATTGTTGTAATATTTTTATACATGTGCTAGTTATTTCTAAAAAAAATAAGAATTTAATTAATTATGAAAATATATGGATCATATTATAAAATACAAATATTTTGAACTTAGGTTTGAAGTTTTGTTTCTGGAGAAAAACATCCTTAAACTTCAAATATGAAGTTTTGCAAACTTCAAAATAGAGTGTGTGTTTTTTTTTAAGATGCTCTCAGTAGATACAAATGGTATCTAAAAGTCAATATATGTTAAAAATTTAATCTCTGTAAAAATCGATGATTTTGACCAAAATTAAAAGTTGATGATTATTCTAGCATTTTTGACATATTTTTATAATAAAATTTTATTACCATCTAAACATTACATTATGCTTGATAAAAAAATTATATCGAACGCTTTAGTCATATATGTTTTAATGGCCATTCTTTTAGCTCATCCACTTGGCTTCATTTGTAGTGCATGGAACATTCCCAATGCAATCATTATATTATCTGTAATTTGTCTTCAGCAAGAGAGGCTGATTGGGTTTCAGAAATACGATCAGGTATGACTTTCTTTAACATGTGGCATAAGACCTTAGAGATTGATTTATAGCTAAAATTGCACAAGGTAATGAGACAAAATTGAGACATTTATGTTGGCTTAGTGATCTTTGGGATGAGGTAGATATTGGTATCATAGTACATTCGTCATTGTCCCCTCAAAAAGGAATTGATTAACCATATGAATTAAATCATCTTTTACAATATCCCAGAATTTATGATAGAAAAGAGTAGTTATCTCATTTGGTCCTCGTGCCTTTTCTGGATGCATAGCAAAGAGCGCCAGTTTTACCTCCCACTCAGTGACCAAGAGCTGTAAGATCATCATTTATCATCTATGTGTTTGTTGTTGATACCTCGGATAATGCTTCTTCTATATGTTCTAGATTAGATGGCTCAAATATTTGTCTAAAATAACTAGTAGAAATGGCTACCAGTCCTTTCTCATTCTCAACAAAATTTCTGGTTGCATTTCGGAGCTTCGTAATTTTGTTCTTTGATCTTCTTTGCTTTGTTAAAGTATGGAAAAACTTTGTATTTCTGCCGTCTTCTCTTAACCATAGAACTCTAATTTTTTGTTTCTAGAAAATCTCGTGTCTTAAGAGCACCAGATAGTTACTTTAATGCTTATACTATTTCCTCCGTCGCAGCGTCATCATTCGAGTATAGACCCTCTACCCTCTCTTTAAGATCCTCCACAAGTTTTTAAGAATTCAAATTATGTTGTCTCCTCCATTTTATTAAGGCTCAGTGGCAACGTGAAATATGCTCCATAAAATTTGCGTCAAGAGGGAGACATGGAGACTTCCATCCCTCGAGAGTAACTTTCCTTAATTCCTGATTATCCAACCACCTTTTATCTATTTATTTTTTATTTCCTGATTTTTTTAGTGAGAATGTCTACTAGGACCAGACGATGATCTGATCCCCATAACCTAAAATACTTTGTAGTTATGTGAGGAAATTCTCATATTAATCCTCATTTTCAACATCATGTCAGGTCAACATCTGGTAATTGTTCCTCCTGCTCGTTTTCCTACCCATAATAGCATATTCTCAGTAAATGGGAACTCCAATATACCACATACGCTTAGCATCTGTTTGAATGGCAAGAACGAGCTATCTGAGCGTTGTCTTCCCCCTTCCTTTTCATTATGATTAGTGATTTCATTGAAATCTCCAATCATAAACCAAGATCCATTTTGGGTCATTGAAAAACGCTTAAGACGTTCCCAAACTTGATCTTTACGTTATAACACATGGTCCCCATAAACAAATGTCATAAAGACTTTTTTTCATCAATGACTGCCTCATTGTCAATCATTCTATTATTCAAATATAAAACATTTAATTAAAATTCACCCAGAGTAAATAAAGCTAAACCTCCAGTGAGATCAAGTGGCTCAACGATAAATAAATGATCAAATTCTAAGTTAGTCTGAATGCTTTGCATCAGCAGCCTCATGTTCTTCATCTCAGAAAGCAATACAAGTCATAGGCGATGCTTCTAATGCATCTCTGTAAGGCGTAAACTGTGAGGTCGTTCCCAATCCCTCGACTGTTCCAATTGATTGTCCTCATAGATGGTGTTTTGATGAGTTTTTGAAACCCATCAAACCATCATTCTTGGACGAGCTAACTCTTTGTTTCTTTGAACTATGATGCTGATATATTGGCTTCTCTGTTTCGCCAGTTATGTGAAGTGGAGTGGACGAAGCTGATTGCTTATGTGGAGATCCCCGACGGAGGACCTGAAGTTATTTTCTTAATGCCCAAGGGAACACTAGATTTGACATTGTGTTTGATACTCTTCGACGCCTTTGTATCAGATTTTGCACCCACAGTTTTTGAAATGGATTGTATCGCATTGTCTTCCATCTCCTTAAGATCCAATCCCAAAAAATCAACATCATGGTCTTTGCATTCCATCATTCCTCCATCTCGCTGCTCTGTTATCTCCATATAATTCAAAGCATAAATGATCTGATCATATCCAGTGTTACTCAATGGCTCCTGGTCACTTAATTAAGAGAAAGAGAGATCGAGCTGCTCCTTTTAAATGTTTGATTATGTTCTCCTCCATGTCATGATCGCCCCGAGATGGAGTAACAATTTTGCTAGCAATTTTTATGAGCTGCTAACCACACCACACCTCAATTCTTCTTGACTTTGTGATTCGTGTCTCCTTGATCATGTGATTGTTCATAAGAAAAAACTTCACGGGAGCTTGAAATCAAAGCCTCACGGGCATGTCCAGTTTCGTTGTCGAAATTTTCCTTGATTTCTCTTGCCAAGTTAGCTCCTTCTGACGGTCATATGGACCTTTACCAACACGAGAACCACCATAACGATTTTTCCTATAGTAATCATCCCGATGTATAATGATTCTATTAGTATGAGAACCGTGGTGACAACTATCTCCCCAAGCGCGATTTTGATGAGCCTACAACTCATGATATCTATATATAACACCATGTATTGTTGTTGTGTTATAGGGTCGAGATTGCAGGTATTTACTCAGCATCGAAGACTGGAGAGAGAGCTGAGAGTTTGTTCGATAATACCTCATCAAAGGTTGACGGTTTGACTGTTCCAAAGGAAGCTGCACTCGCGCAAAGACACCAGCACGCTCTGTTTGTGATTGTATTCGAGAATTTGAATCCAAGGAAGGGCAGTAACCTTTCTCATGCGAAAGTAGACCACAATTGGAACAGTGTTTGAACAGCATATCGTATTTTATTTCAATCGTAACCTCTTCCTCTTCAGGCAATTGAACATTCCTTGTGAAATTTAGTGGACGACGTGAATCAACATCAACGAGCATACGCTCCTTAGAGAGCTCTAGTGTACATTGCCCAATCTTGCTCCTATATTTCTCAGAATGTTTACTGTCCATAGATGAAGAGGAACACCTATAAATCAGACCCAAAAGGGGATGATCCTGAGATAATCGCCATGAAAAATAGGCTCTCATCTTACCAACACAAACATAAAAAAGTTATAGTGTAAAGGGCCTTGTCTACGAACAAAGTTGAGATCATCTTCGAAGTGAAGTGGAATAGAAACTTCCCATTCCCCAAGTCACCAGCTGTGATTTTATCCTCCATGCCCCATTGCGATGGCATTGTTTGAAGAAACTTATCAACATTTTGTTTCCTGGGGTTGAGAATCTTGCCGATGAGTGATATGTGATATTCCTTGATGATTTTGAGAATCATATTGATCGGTTAACTTGATCGGTTCATCATCATCCTCATAGATAATTCCCTTGCTTTTGACATCCGCTAAGTGAGCTATTTAGGCTTAAGTGAAGAACCCATATGAAGATATGAAGATCTTATCTCTGTTACCAAAAGAGAACATAGTATCTCAACAAGATCGTAGCTATGGCCGAGATCATAGCTAAAAGAGAGCAGAGAACCACAATCAATGTTTATAGATACAATGCACCACAACCGTCTGAGACAAGATTCGTTGCTAATCACTATGACAAAAGACGTGTTGATTAGAGAGAGATCGATATTTCAAGGGAAATATTCAATCATAGACGCCGAAGACTCAAGCAATACAAGAGAACTCCATCAGTGTTAAGCTACTTGAAGAAGACGCCAGAGAGAATACTTTTAGGGTGCTGCAAGGGAACTTAAACCACAAGGAGTATGTGATAGTCTCCGATGAGAGAGCTGTCAAGGACGTCTCAGTAACAGACCGTCGTCAAAAACAATCCGATCTAGAAATCACCACTGGAGTCGCCATAAACCCTAGCTTGTTTATTAGATTAGATAACTATTTAACTAATTAATAATGTGCAAAGACCCAATAAAGATATGAAGAAACTTATGCATACAAATTACATGCTTGTGAGAAACTATGGAAACAACAAAAGCACTACTTATATAAAAGGTCAACATTAATACAACGTTTATACTTGCTTCCTTCATGCTTTCTTGGGATGCTTGTGGGCATTGTAAAACCTTCCAAATCCTTTGAAAGCCTTAGATAGCTTCACAAGGTTAGGCCTCGCAATCCCCAAATGCATCTTCCCAGTTGAGAACTTCAGTGCCTGTAAGCAACAAAGTTGCTGCTGATCAATCCCATCATCATCTTCTTCATCTTCCACTACTACTTCCTTCTTCTCTATGCTCTTTGTCTTCATCATCATCGACTTCTTGGTCTTCTTCTTCTTCTTCTTATCTTCTTCGGTTTGCTTCTTCTCTGTTTCGGTCTCGTAAGTCTCCCAAAGCTGATCCATCCCTTGTCCTACGTCAGCGTTGTGTCGTTCCTCGAACAGCTTGCATGCCAATGTTCTCCTCCACTCTTTCTCTTTCCTCATTGACCCAACGCTCCTAAGAGAAGCATCTTCTTCTTCTCTCTGATCACTCACTTCACTTTTCTTCTCTTCTCCGAGAAAGTCGCTCAGTCTTGGGAGATCATAGCTTTCATCATTACAATTTCCGACAAGATCTACTTTTTGAGCCTTGGATTCTTCTTTTGTCGGTTCTTTCCAAAACTGCCCTTCATCACTATCGATGACAACGTCACTTGTTGGCTTGACTTTCTCTTCTTGTACTTCTTTCTTTTCACATTTCTCTGTTTCATCTTCTTTCTCCAAGTCCATCTGATCCTCCAGCTTCAGCGGTTGGATCTCAACTGGTTTCTCATCGATCAGAGCTTTCGACATGCTGCTGACCTCATGGCTACAGAACTTGTCAACAAACGTTACCTCCATACTCTCATCCTTGGACGCACATTCCATTGAGCAAGCCTCAACGACCATCTTATACGCTTCCAGTTCGTTAACATCCTCATTGTTCACATCAAACTTGGGTTCCAAGACACTGCCGAGGTTACTACAAAAGGAAAAGAGGAAGCCTTGTTGGGTTTCAAGTGGGTCAGAGTCAGGGAAAGTGTCGTGAAGATGGAGAGTGCTGAGTAAAGCGAGAAGTAAGAGTGTGGTGGTAATGAAGAGTGGTGAGAGAAAAGATAGAATCTTGAAGATGTAAGGTGAGAAGAAGAGTATGTAAGAAAAATAGAAAGGGTGAGAGAGGATAAACGAACAAATGATATGAAAGTCAGAGAGATGAAGAGAAGAGAAAGCCATCTTCTTCATGTTTTGATTCTCTTCTGGAGATGATGACAAGGCAAATTCACACATTGTTTGTCAATGGCGACAAAGAAGCTTAGCCAAGTTTTTTTTGTTCTTTTGCTTTGCTTTGTCACAGCACCAAGATAGAAGATATAAGTGAGGATTTGGAAGGGAAGAGTGGTGTGTGAATATAAGAAAGAGAGAGAGAAACATCAAGAAAAAGAAAGCTACTTTTGAAAGTTACCTTTCTTTTCACCCGTTGGGTCAATTCAGTAACCACCACCATTACACTTTTCTTTTGCTCAGTCTATATATGTTCCTGGCCTTGACAAAAAATACAAACGGATTTATCAAAATAATTACTTAACTTTGTGCAACGGTTTAAAGGGAAGGTGACCAACATCATTTTGTGAATTGTGATTAGTCTAGATCATGTTTTGACCGTTGTGTGAAGTGTGGTAAGTCTAGATCACCATTGGAGAACCTAGCTGAGAATCTAATCTAGAGTTTACAATTTTTTGTTCAAGTGTCCTAATTGCTGTTATGAGTGTACTGCAACAACATCAATAATCTTATCTTAAGACACCTTGAATCACGGAGATAGTTAGTTCATACTGATAACTAACCAAAGAGACTAGACTCTTAGTGGTTGCATATGGGAAAAACATCATGGGTACTCAAGTGCAGCTCATTATTAGCTCTTTTGTCTCTTCACTTTTTCTTTTCTACTTCTTCTAAATGGACCCATAATGGTTCTTCTTTTTCAATCTCTTTGTCCTTAAAAACTTACTTTTTACTAACCGAGAGGTATCTTAAGAGGACTTGTCTCTACCATTCCTTTTTATCTCTCTCCAATTAGTCACTGGGGATCACAAATTTGATTGATAAAAGCAAAATGGTTAGAGAGAGTGAGTAAAAGTGAAGCAATACTAGAATACCCCATGGTCTCAGTACATATAGTGATTAGTGGATGCAGCAATAACAATATTATTTGTTTCACTTTTCATTCCTCCACCAAACGATCAGACAAGAAAACACATGCAATTTAATGTAATAATACTATTTGAAACTCAAGGGAACCAATTAATCAAGTATCCAATATTCAACCTTGAGGACAATGTGAATCATTATCTTTGGAGGATATTGACAAACTTGGTGTGCCTTTAGCACTTGTGAACAAGAAAAAAATCAGACAGAGAAACAAAAACAAGGAGGTAGAAGAGGAAATCAAACTTGTTGTGCCTTTAGCTCTATGCTAAGCATTGTGTTTTGCTACTAGCGGCCGGTGCTTCATTATAACGTCTAAAACATCTCCATCTCCATCTCCATCTCCATCTCGGATACACTAAGGAAATTTTGAAGATAATCAATGACGTACGACGTTTGGCATAAGCCGGCGTGTGTCCTTTTTACAATATATGTTTATCCTGACTGAAGATTTCGATCAGCTTAAGATTGATCTGTTAACACAACGGAAAGTGTGTGAAGCCAATTATTCTGAAAAAAAAAACAACGTAAAATTTCTAGCTTGTTGCTAAGTAATTTTTCACCTTGTATCAAAGAAAATTTAAAGATTAAAATCCCAGTCCGCACAATCTATCAAATATTTAGATATGATTGGAAACCTGTTTCAAAAAAATAAACAAAAAAAAATTTAGAAATGAATATGGTGTCATGGAATTTTTAAGGAATAGGAGCCAATCTAACAAAATAATATTTTAGAAGAAATGTATCTATGTCTTTGGCTCAGGTCTTATTATTTAGAAGAATACTATGAGACAAACCTAAAAAAGTTTTTGTCATCAAAATAAATTTTAAAGAGACAAATAAATAAAATCAACTTTAATAAAGTGTATAAATATACATTTATATTCTCAGTTTTACAAACTCAACAAAACTGATTGAAGGGCTGAAAAAATAATTGATTTGGCTGAGGATATGAACATACTACTCTAGAGGAACCTGAGGATTTGAGGAGGCTACGTATTTCAGCACTTACAAAAGAATATCTCTTTTGACAACAAAAGAGCATTACATTTTGGCATCGAGCAAGGGATAGAACACAAAATTCCTAGTATACATTACAAAACAACGATTAGAATGTATTCACCAACAAAAAAAAATAAAGACGAGAAGCTCGTGGAGAGTGCTACCAAAATAAAAAAATGTTGTTGTTCACTATTTTTTGAGATACCTTCTCTATTAGATATGGATGATTCAGTTTGGTATATTATTGAGTGGAAGTTAACTCAA